>JAWNLL010000456.1:0-412611 GCA_035042425.1 Drosophila flavopinicola | reverse complement strand
ATCGAATATCATTTCGGAAATACGTGCGTTCATCCAGACAGACAGACGGACAAACGGACGGCCTGACGGACATCCGACAAAACCAATATACTATGAGTACCTTCGGTATCAGAGTATGATAAGTACATTCGGTATCAGAGTATAAAAATATTTTAGTACCTTAAAAGCCTTAAAGCCTCCAACTACAACACCATGGATGCGGAGAACATGGACTACAATTCTAACTTCAATCGTCGGAATGTCAGTGGACTCACTCAGCCGAGTATGCTTCCAAATTATTTTAATAATAAAACATTTAAAATGGTCCTAACTCCACCTACGTCCACCAACATCACCCACGTCAACATCAATAACACTCGAACGTTCAACCTCATCCGGAATCTGCAGCTCATCATCAACAACAACAACACAGGGACTCAAATTTTGTAGTGCCTGTAATATACGCATACTACATTCCAAATGGAACTCTCACCACAAATCAAATGCTGACAAATTGAAGGTGTTTACACCTCTATGCAGTGCAGTAAAGCATATCTCGAGTGGTTTTAAAAATCGTATATCCACATTTGCATATGATAATGAGTGTGAGGAGTTACTCGATCCGGTAGAGCTTATGCATGAGAAGCGTTGATCCCCATTATCGGATGACACACATAGCATATAAATTGAACTTGGAGGTTTTTTGTGATGGCGAAATGATTATGTCCATATTATCGCAGCAAACAAATATGTGTGTTGTAAGTACTACAAGCGATCTCAAGATCACATTCAGAAAATGGATGAATTTCAGGAGAGAGACAGTGGCTGGACTATGTCCAAATCATCAGACTAGAGATGAATATAAATAAATACACTACATTAAAAGTTTCAAGTTTCATCGAAACATCAAAGTTGCTCAATTTCAAAAATAACATTAACAAGTGAGAACGTTGCAGTCGGGCGGAGCCGACTGCGTAATACTCTGATACCATTTTAAGAACAGCTGAAAGCAAGTGAACAGAACATTTTTGCTGGTGTTTGGGTGACCCGAAATCGGCCTTCCAAGTTTTTGGGGACTGGAGGGGCGTGGTCGATCTTAAGAGGGGGTGACCAGAAGTCTATTTTCCAAATTTGGTGATTTTAGCTCTAAAACTGTGGAAGATATACATTTTCGCGATTTTTGGGGGCGGGAGGGGGCGTGGCCCCAAATTTTTTCCGATCTTTAGAGGGGGTGACAAGAAGTCTATCTTCCAATTTTGGTGACTCTAGCTCTAAAACTGTGGAAGATATAAACATTCGCGATTTTTGGGGGCGGGAGGAGACGTGGCCCCAAAAATTTTTTCCGATCTTTAGAGGGAGTGACAAGAGTCTATCCTACAAATTTCTTGACTCTAGCTCTAAAACTGTGGAAGATATACATTATCGCGATTTTTGGGGGCGGGAGGGTTCGTGGCCCCAAATTTTTTTTACCGATATTTAGAGGGGCTGATTAGAAGTCTATCTTCCAAGTTTAATGTCTCTAGCTCTGAAACTGTGGAAGATATAAATTTTCGCGATTTTTGGGGGCGGGAGGGGGCGGGGCCCCAAAATTTTTTGCCGATCTTTAGAGGGGCTGACAATAAGTCTATCCTCCAATTTTGGTGACTCTAGCTCTAAAACTGTGGAAGATATACATTTTCGCGATTTTTGGGGGCGGGCGGGGGCGTGGCCCCAAAATTTTTTGTCCGATCTTTAGAGGACTTGACCAGAAGTCTACCCTCAAAGTTTGGTGTCCCTAGCTCTTAAACTGTGCGAGATATAGGCTTCCGTGTTTCGTGGGGGCGGGGTGGCTGGGGGCGTTCTAGTGGGCGTGGCCGGAAAATCCAGGACGCAATCTTTTGGGCTGGTCAGCCCTAGTCTAAATTCCAAATTTGGGGACTCTAGCTTCAAAATTGCGGGAAATATACACGTGTTATCGAATTGTGCATTCATGTATATCGATTTTCGCGATTACGGGGGCGGGAGTGGGCGTGGTCGAAATTTTGTTTCTGTAATCTGTAGAGGACGTCACCAGTAATATATATTCCAAATATGGTGACTTTAGCTCTAAAACTGCGGGAGATATAAGCATTTCAAATTAATTTTGGAGGGGGGCTGGTGGCCGTAATAATGGGCGTGGCCGATTAACCTAGGATCCAATTTTTTCGGAGGTCACCAGCAATATACCTACCAAATTTGATTACTCTAGCTTCAAAATTGTGGGAGTTATTCACGTTTAATCGATTTGTGATTTGAGGTGTATCGACATGTTATCGATTTGCCAGCCTCCCAGTGGGCGTGGCATAAATTTGGAATAAACTTGATCTGAAGCAGATAGCTATAATCATAACGCAAAATATTTCAAGAGTCTATATAATATCGTTTCGGAAATACGTGCGTTCATCCAGACAGACAGACGGACAGACGGACGGCCTGACGGACATTCGACAAAACCAATATACTATGAGTACCTTCGGTATCAGAGTATAAAAACTTCGCTGAGTTTTGTTTTAAATGTCCATTAATATCAGACCTTAAGTCAATTCCAATTAATTGATTTTTCAAGATGCACTACTTGTGGAGTAGCAAACATCTGAAGCTCATCAATCAGGATTAACTATACACTTTCCCTGTATTTTAACAAATTAAAGTTTCAGAGATTCAGAACCCAAGCATTAGTATTAATGTGTTTGGCTATGACTAATAAAGTAATGCGGTTATCGGACCGCTGTATTTAACAGAGTGCGAGCGTATAAGCCTCTTGCTTTTAGAGAAGGAAGGACGAGCACATTTTACATGGATAAAAAACTATCGAGGTATGTACATTTATTAGAAAAATTTCCTTTTTATATATCTTATATTTAATAATAATCTTGTTTTTCTTTTATACTTTCAGACTTATACTTATGTAAGCAGAAGACAGCTCACCATCATCGCCTATTTTTATGCAACAGCTGCCAAGCAGCAATGTGGCAAAGTGGTTACGACTCTACCCACTATAGAAAAGGCGAGTCTTAAATTTAAAAATCGGAGTTTAGATGTTCCATTTGTAGTACACGCAGACTTCGAGTGCCTACTTACCCCCCTCAATGCGCAGATTAGTGAGAATGTTGTAGCAACTTCTAAACATATCCCCGTAGCTTTTTCGAATAATATTAAGTGTGTTTTTGATGCAAGCTTGGATAAATTTGTTTTAGAAACTGGGGAAGATGCAGGTATCAAATTTCCAACATCTTAAATCAAAGATGTAACAGATATCTAAACCTGTTACCTAACTAAAATTATCCCTATCCAAATGACTCCAGCAGAAGAGACTAGTTTTAAGTACACGACTAATTGTCATAAGTGTAAGAACACTTTAGGGAATGATAGCGTTAGAGATCACTGTCATTTAAGTGGTAAGTCTAGAGGAGCAGCACGTAATAGCTGTAATATTAATTATCAGATATGTAGTTGTACCTAAAACTGATGTTCTTCTCTTAACAGATGTTTTTTCCTTCAAAATTTTCGGGCTTTATGTCAGAATATTTATTTTGTAGATCCTGCCCATTATTTTTACAACACCTGGTGTATCTTGGGATGAAATGTGAATAACCACAGAGATTGAACTTGAACTATTAACGGATATTGATATGCACAGATTCATTCAAAGTGGTATTCGTGGTGGACTAGTACAGTGTTGTAAGATATATTCCCAAGCCAACCACAAGTACATGCAAGACTTTGATAATAGCAAACCTTCCGAATATTTGGTGTATTTAGATGCAAATAATCCAAACCATGGAGAATTTTGAGAAACGAAAAGATGTAAAGCTAGTTACATCATGGGAAACAACAAATCGCAAACGGTTGGGTGCATGTGCGTTGGTTGCCAATGCCAATTTGCAGAAGATATGTTTGCTATTCAAATGAATCGACCCCGGTGGCTCCTGTGCATTTTGCATCTGGAAGAACTACTCCAACGAGTGTTCGTCTTCACCTTCGCTGATATTTTGTTTGAAAAGATTGGGTGGTTCCAACCAGGGTACGGTGACTTCATCGCCCCTGGATACTCCAACGGCTCCAGCTATATTTGCTTTGCCTCTACCTCTTCCTTCTTGTCCTCATTGCTTGGCAATCGAATGCTTTGCTGCATGTTGTTGGTTGCCATCTTGAGTTGATTTGACGTTTTTCTGGAGCGAGACTCTATTTATATCTCAGATCCCTATACGAAGGACCTCCGTAATTTTAAAAGACTCTGTCCTGACCACCTACTCTCCACTATAAATTAGAGAACCTTAATAAAAATGCCATTTCCATCTTTGATGGAATGGACATATTTATTAAGGTTTTCTAATCAGCATTAATTTTTGAGAGACCTTTTTTCTTTATTCTGCTGCGGTAGCGATCATGTCCTTCCCTGTAGGTAGTTAGCATTGAGACCACTTGAGATTTTTGCGGGATATTTTTATACCCAGAACCCATTAAAAATGGGTAAAAAGGGTATAATAGTTTTGTGCAAATGTATGTAACAGGCATAAGAAAACATCTCCGACCATATAATGTATATATATTATTGATCAGTATCAACAGCCGAGTCGATCTAGTCATGTCCGTCCGTCTGTATGAACACGCAGATATGAGAGACTACAAGAGCTAGAGACTTAATATTTGGAATATAAGATCTCGCAATTCCGGGATAGATCAGGTTTATTTAATTTGATCAATAACTCGTCTCGCTTAAAAGTTATCGATAAATTACGTTTTCAGACCAGCGTTTTTGGGCCATAACTTCAAAGTTATAAGAGCTAGAGGCCCTAAATTTGCCAATCCTCCCAAAAGTTAAAAAAATGCGTTTTTGAAGGTATAACCTTGCAATATGTTTGGTCACACATTTTATAGCCAATGTTATGTCCTTCAATTTTCAGAAAGATCATACAATAAACAGAGTAGCTATGTAAGATTTTACTTTGCATTGTGTGGGGCAGAGTGAACAAGTCAGAACGTTGCAGGACGGGAGGGGCGTGATCGTTCTTAAGAGGGGATGACCAGAAGTCTAACATCCAATTGTGGTGACTCTAGCTCTAAAACTGTGGAAGATATAAATTTTAACGATTTTCGGGAGCGGGAGGGAGCGTGGGCCCAAAAATGTTTAGCCGATCTTTAGGGGACTTGGCCAGAAGTCTATCCTCTGACTCTAGCTCTTAAGCTGTGCGAGATATAGGCTTCCGTGTTTCGTGGGGGCGGGGTGGCTGGGGGGCGTTCTCGTGGGCGCGGCCGGAAAATCCAGGACGGTATCTTTTGGGGTGGTCAGCCATAGTCTAAATTCCAAATTTGGGACTCTAGCTTCAAAATTGCGGGAAATATGCACGTGTTATCGATTTCTGCATTCATGTATATCGATTTTCACGATTACGGGAGCGGGAGTGCGCGTGGTCGAAATTTTTCTGTGATCTGTAGAGGACGTCAGCAGTAATATATATTCAAAATATGGTGACTTTAGCTCTAAAACTGCGGAAGAAATAAGCATTTAAATTTAATTTTGAAGGGGGGCTGGTGGGCGTAATAATAGGCGTGGCCGATTAACCTAGGATCCAATTTTTCACCAGCAATATACCTACCAAATTTATTACTCTAGCTTCAAAATTGTGTGAGATATTAACGTTTAATCGATTTGTGATTTGAGGTGTATCGACTCGATTTGCCAGCCTCCTGAAGCTGAAGCCTGAAGCTATAATCATTACACAAAAGATTCCAAGAGTCTATCTAATATCGTTTCGGAAATACGTGCGTTCATCCAGACAGACAGACGGCCAGACGGACGGCCTGGCGGACATCCGACAAAACCAATATACTATGAGCACCTTCGGTATCAGAGTATAAAAAGTCTGCATCATAATAAAAATAGATTACGCTTTTTTTAGTCCATAAATATTCTTTTATGAATTCTTAAGCATGGGTATTTGTCATTTCTGTGTACAATATTTGAATTTTGGTTTTATGAAAATAGTTTCTTACTTTTAGTTCGCTGAAATTATTTTTAATAAATTCGATTTCCCTGCTATAGTAATTGATTGGTCTTTCAGTAATTAAAATGTAGTTTTGATTGTTTTCCTGTGCGCTATGCATTGTTGCTGCTGTACTATTAGGAGTTTCTCCTAAAAAATCCCCCAAAAATCGCGAAAATGTATATCTTCCACAGTTTTAGAGCTAGAGTCACCAAAATTGGAAGATAGACTTCTTGTCACCCCCTCTAAAGATTTTGGGGCCACGCCCCCTCCCGCCCCCCCAAAAATCGCGAAAGCTTATATCTTCCACAGTTATAGAGCTTAAATCACCAAATTTGGAAAATAGACTTCTTGTCACCCTCTTAAGATCGACCATGCCCCTCCCGTCCCCAAAACTTGGAAGGCCGATTTCGGGTCACCCATACACCAGCAAAAATTTTCTGTTCACTTGCTTTCAGCTGTTCTTAAAATGGTATCAGAGTATTACGCAGTCGGCTCCGCCCGACTGCAACGTTCTCACTTGTTAGTTTTCCAAACAAAAATTAATACACCCAGGTATAGAAAAACTCACCTCGTTATTGAAGAAAGGTACTATTACCCAGATTACAGTGCTAAAACAGAACACAGAGACACAAAGTCGGCATTGAAATTAACTCTAGAAACGTTCAATCCTAGAGAAAAATGTGTTATAGACTTTTATATGGTAGATAATAAACAATTTTTGGTATGCATGGACATATATTCTAAATTCGCCTCCCTAATTGAAGTCAAAATCAGAAATTGGTTAGAAGCCAAAAGAGCATTACTTAAAATAAATAAAAACAAGTGGGGAAGGATTATCTTCGGCGTGCCGAAGATTTTATACTCTTTTCGAACCTATGGGCAATTTTCACTCTGCCCACTGCACCACTGAAATTTCATAAGCTGTACAAAATCGTTTTGTCGCGTAACATTTTTTTTTTTTGTTCTAAAAATATTTAATTCATTGCCAGTTGTATAGTAGCTATAAGATATAGTGATCCGATCCAGCCGGCTCCAACCAATGTGATGTCTCTTTGAATAATAAGTATCAGTGCAAAGTTTCATCGCGATAGATTAAGAAACATGGGATATATGGCCAAAACCGACTTCGAGTTGTATGGCAGCTATAAGATATAGTGATCCGATCCAGCCGGCTCCAACCAATGTGATGTCTCTTTGAATAATAAGTATCTGTGGAAAGTTTCATCGCGATAGATTAAAAAACATGGGATATATGGCCAAAACCGACTTCGAGTTGTAGGGCAGCTATAAGATATAGTGGTCCGATCCGGCCGGCTCCGACCAATGTTCTGTCCCCTGGAATAATAAGTGTCTGTGCAAAGTTTTATCGCGATAGCTCAAAAACTGAGGGACTAGTTTGCATACATACAGACAGACAGACAGACAGACAGACAGACAGACAGACAGACAGACAGACAGACGGACATGGCTAGATCAATTTGTATTGTCATTCTAAGCATACTGGCAGTAACTTTTGGGGGTCTCCGACGCTTCCTTCTATGCGTTACAAACTTCAGGACAAACTTAATATACTATTTTCTTCGAAAAGAGTATAAAAAAGAAATAAAAGCAGATAAAGACTCAGCATTTACATATATGTTCTGCTTTACAAATACGGTTAAAATCCGAAGGAGTTGATATAAATATCACAACAAGTTAAAGTGGGTTCTCTGACGATGAAAGATTCCATAAGACAGTTAACGAAAAACTCAGAATTATAAATAGTGATTCAGATCCAGAAAATAAATAAACTAGATTCGAAATAATACTTTGTACTTATAACCACAAAACTAAACACAACACAACAGGTATAACACCAGCAGATATTTTCATATAAGCAGGAACCCCAGAATAACACACAATTAAATAAAACAAACCAAATAGACAAACTAAATGAAAAACGTACAGAATTCGAAATTGATACCGAATACAGACAATCACCATTAGTACGTTCATAATCAACAAAAACCTTTTAAAAAGATAGGTAATTTAAAATAGTTAGATGACAAACATTTTGAAAAGACAAATAGAGGTAGATAAATAATACATTACAAGTCAAAGTTCAAAAAGTAAAAGAAAATTAATAAGAGCAAATATGATAATTCCAGATCGTCTCCAACTGACAACCCAAATCAGGAACCTTCAACATAAAATAATACTATTACTAATCCCATTCCTAATAACGTATTCCATTCAAGAAGCCAATAGCAAAAGCCTAGAAATAAACCCGATCCAATCGAAAAATGGTTACCTTATATTCAAAACAGGAACTATAGATCTACCAATAAATTACGAATACCATTACTTAACCTTTAACCTTACAAAAGTTGAAAACACAAACAACAATTTAATGAAACAACCCAAAGAATTCGAAAAATTGTCCCAAATTCAATATTTAACAGAAAAACTTGAAAGAGTAATAAACGGCATAAGAATAGTAAAACGCAATAAAAGAGGTCTTATCAATTTTATGGGAACATTTTATAAATACCTATTTGGCACATTAGATCAAGAAGACAGAGCAGAATTAGAAACAAAAATTAATAAATTATCAGAAAATAGTGTTCAAGCAAACGAATTAAACCAAATAATAGACGCAGTATATCGAGGAATCGAAGTAACTAACACTCTAAGCTTAATCAACGAAGGCGATCAAAAACAAGTGAGAACGTTGCAGTCGGGCGGAGCCGACTGCGTAATACTCTGATACCATTTTATGAACAGCTGAAAGCAAGTGAACAGAACATTTTTGCTGGTGTATGGGTGAGCCGAAATCGGCCTTCCAAATTTGGGGACGGGAGGGGCATGGACGATCTTTAGAGCGGGTGACAAGAAGTCTATCTCACGAATTTGGTGACTCTAGCTCTAAAACTGTGGAAGATATACATTTTCGCGATTTTTGGGGGCGGGAGGGGGCGTGGCCCCAAAAATGTTGGCCGATCTTTAGAGCTGGTGACAAGAAGTCTATCTCAAAAATTTGGTGACTCTAGCTTTGAAACTGTGGAAGATATAAATTTTCCCGATTTTTGGGGGCGGGAGGGGCGTGGCCCCCAATTTTTTTGACCGATCTTTAGAGGACTTGGCCAGAAGTCTACCCTCAAAGTTTGGTGGCCCTAACTCTTAAACTGTGCAGGATATAGGCTTTCGTGTTTCGTTGGGGCGTTGTGGCTGGGGGGCGTTCTTGTGGGCGTGGCCGGAAAATTCAGAACGGAATCTTTTAAGGTGGTCAGCCATAGTCTAAATTCCAAATTTGGGGACTCTAGCTTCAAAATTGCGGGAAATATACACGTGTTATCGAATTGTGCATTCATGTATATCGATTTTCGCGATTACGGGGGCGGGAGTGGGTGTGGTCGAAATTTTGTTTCTGTGATCTGAAGAGGGCGTCCCCAGTAATATATATTCCAAATAGCTGACCTTAGCTCGAAAACTGCGGGAGATATAAGCATTTCAAATTATTTTGGAAAGGGGGGCTGGTGGGCGTAATAATGGGTGTGGCCAAAAAACCTACCATCCAATTTTTCGGGACCAGCAATATACATACCAAATTTGATTTCTCTAGCCTTAAAATTGTCGGAGATATTCACATTTAATCGATTTGCGATTTGAGGTGTATCGACATGTTATCGATTTGCCAGCCTCCCAGTGGGCGTTACACAAATTTGGAAAAAACTTGATCTTAAGCAGATAGCTATAATCATAAAACAAAATATTTCAAGAGTCTATCTAATATCGTTTCGGAAATACGTGCGTTCATCCAGACAGACAGACGGACGGCCTGAAGGAACATCCGACAAAACCAATATACTATGAGTACCTTCGGTATCAGAGTATAATTAGCAATAATCACATTCAACTTACAAGAATTCACAGAATACATTGAAGACAAAGAGCTGGGAATGCAAATAACAAGATTATGTATTTCTAACCCTAAATTACTCAAACACAGTCCGTTATCATACGTCAATTCCGAAAAAATGTTAAACATTAAAACTTCAACATGGCTAAAAACCACCTCCTCGCGAAATCATATGCACGCCAATTTTTGAAATAATCTCATTTCCAGATAAAAATAGAAGCATTTTGACCGAAATCATAAATGATAAATATTATGTACAGAATAGCCAAGCGTATACAGTAAAAACAAGTGGGAACGTATTATCTTCGGCGTGCCGAAGATTCTATACTCTTTTCGAACCTTTAGGCAATTTTACTCTGCCAACTGCACCACTGAAATTTCAAAAGTACTAAGAAATCGATTTATCGCGTGGCATTTATTTTTTTGCTCTAAGAATTGGTATCAAATGAATTTAAATTTTTCTTTTAAATTATTGAATTCAAGCTATTTGATATATATTTGAAACAAAATAAAAAGCATTAAGTCGCGGCTGGGATTGAACCGTGTTCTACTGTTTGCCAGCACAGCACTCTAATACCTACGCCACCAAGCAGTTTTTAAATGCGCTGACAAACTCGATTATACTGATTTTTTCTTTCGCGTTGTATAGTTTTTGTTCTAAGGCATTGGTAGCAAATGACTTTGATTACAGTTATTTTATATTTGAAAACAAGAATAAGAAACACGTGAGAACGTTGAAGTCGGGCGGAGCCGACTGCGCAATACTCTGATACCATTTTAAGAACAGCTGAAAGCAAGTGAACAGAACATTTTTGCTGGTGTTTGGGTGACCCGAAATCGGCCTTCCAAGTTTTTGGGGACGGGAGGGGCATGGTCGATCTTAAGAGGGGGTGACCAGAAGTCTATTTTCCAATTTTGGTGACTCTAGCTCTAAAACAGTGGAAGATATAAGCTTTCGCGATTTTTGGGGGCGGTAGGGGCGTGTCTCCAAAAATGTTGGCCGATCTTTAGAGGGAATGACAAGAAGTCTATCTTACAAATTTCTTGACTCTAGCTCTAAAACTGTGGAAGATATACATTTTCGCGATTTTTGGGGGCGGGAGGGGGCGTGGCCCCAAAAATGTTGGCCGATCTTTAGAGCGGGTGACAAGAAGTCTATGTCACAAATTTGGTGACTCTAGCTCTAAAACTGTTTAAGATAAATAGATTTTCGCGATTGTTGGTGGCGGGAGGGGCGTGGCCCCCAATTTTTGACCGATCTTTAGAGGACTTAGCCAGAAGTCTACCCTCAAAGTTTGGTGGCCCTAGCTCTTAAGCTGTGCGAGATATAGGCTTCCGTGTTTCGTGGGTCGGGGTGACTGGGGGCGTTCTAGTGGGCGTGGCCGGAAAATTCAGGACGGAATCTTTTGGGGTGGTCAGCCCTAGTCTAAATTCCAAATTTGGGGACTCTAGCTTCAAAATTGCGGGAAATATACATGTGTTATCGAATTGTGCATTCATGTATATCGACTTTCGCGATTACGGGGGCGGGAGTGGGCGTTTTCGAAATTTTGTAGAGGATGTCACCAATAATATATATTCCAAATATGGTGACTTTAACTCGAAAACTGCGGGAGATATAAGCATTTCAAATTATTTTGGGAGGGGGGGCTGGTGGGCGTAATAATGGCCGTGGCCGATAAACCCACCATCCAATTTTTTCGGGAGGTCACCAGCAATATACCTGCCAAATTTGATGAGTACCTTCGGTATCAGAGTATAAAATGTGAAAATATATGACCAGTCGCCGCTGACTTTCGTACCCAGGACCTTTCGTTTGTCAGCGCCCTTACGCCACAAGCAGTTTTGATGATCGATGACAAAATCGCTTGAAGAGCAGACTGTCAAAGGCTTTCTTGCGCTTGGGTTTGTTTCCTCATATGCACCTTTTTTTCAAAATATTCAATGACGCATATCTTCGCTATTAATGAGTCAATCGGCTTGCAATTTTAACCATTGATGAGTTATAACTGTGTTCAAGTGTATGTCATGTTCAATGTAGATGGAAATTTAAAGCAATTGCTTTGAAAACATGGGATTTATGCCCAAAACCGACTTCAAGTTGTATGGCAGCTATAAGATATAGTTTTCCGATCTGGCCGGCTCCGACCAATGTGCTGTCCCCTTAAATAATAAGTGTCTGTGCAAAGTTGCATCGCGATAGCTCATAAACTGAGGGACTAGTTTGCACACATACAGACAGACAGACAGACGGACATGGCTAGATCAATTTGTTTTGTTTTTCTAAGCATACTGGCAGTAAATTTGGGGTCTCCGACGCATCCTTCTATGCGTTACAAACTTCAGCACAAACTTAATATACTATTTTCATCGAAAAGAGTATAATAAAGTTATAGTTATGAATAAATGTATTATCGGAATATTAAATCAATCTTAAACCGAATGTAGATATTCAAGGGCACACAAAAGTTTCGAAATTAAATACGTAGAGCCTAATATAATAATATCTTGAAATTTAAACAAAACCATTTTTAATAAGAATTTTTTGAACAGAGAAATAATAATATAATAAAAGCATTCAATTGTTCAATCCAATTAGAAGAAATTTTAATCACTAGTACCATGTTAGATTACACACAGAAAATTTATGTAAACAATAACATAACTAAATTAGAACCAATTTCATACATTCAAACTAACGAAATCATACAAGAACAAACGAAACATTACAACACATTCCAAATTATAACTCTAACAACTCTTATAATTATTATAATTGCACTAATAATTTATTTTAGCTATAAGTACAAAATATAAAACACAAAATATTATACCCTCAATTCCAATATCAAACCCAAACGAAAATATTGTCATCGACCCAACACTATATCCTAAGATAATCGCCTGAGGACAGGCTAAATTTTTATGGATGGGGAAGTAACATATGTATTGCACACAATACCCATTATATATTCGCACCCACATATGTATTGCACCAAATACCTATTATATACTGCACCCAAATTATGTTATATGATACCACTGGGGAAAATAACAATTCAAGCGCTCCCACGTTCACATACTGTCGACGTGGCATAAGTCCAGGCTGATGCAACCCAATCTCAATCTTTCGACATAATTTCAAGAGAGAGATCCATTAGATCTCTGTTTACATAAGACCAGAAAGCTCAGTCTCTTTAAGGACCAATCTTTTAAAAGCTCATCAGCCAAAGATTTATTAAGCGCCCAACAGAACTTTATTTTTTAGTCGAGATTTACAACCTATCCTCCAAAGAAAAATACAATTAAGTTGATCAGAGCACATTTAAAAAACAACCAACAAAAAAAGTAGTGAAGACAAATATTCCACTTCCAATATAAAATACGAACGAATGAAATATATATATAGTATATTTGTTAAATATAATTAATTATTAATATAATTAAATAATACTTTTATTAAAACATTAAAATGTACAACTTCGTGTGTGTGTGTGTGTCTTACACTCACACGCCGGGCGTGCCAGCAGGCAAACATACACGGCTTGCAGCCGTGAAAAGACCCTAGCGCACAGGGGTGTGTGTGACTGTCTTACACTCGCAAGCCGGGCGTGTGTGAAGGCCACCATGAACTTGCACAGGCAGAAAAAACTGGAACAATACACTTAGTCATTGATCGATCAATGATTTTTGTGTGTGTGTGTGTGTGTGTGTGTGTGTGTGTCTGCAACCGTGCTAGGTTCGCCGCGACCCTTCTCATACGGTCATAAAAGACGTTCAGTGGTAGGTCAGAAAGCTCAAGATGTTTCGATCTTTGAACCTTTGTCATGGAGCAATAAAGAAATCCAACCGAGGCTACCACAAGTATGCCCCTAAAAAAAGGATCTTTGAACTTTTGTTAATAAAATCATACCTTAGAAAACAAGTGTGCCCCTAAAAAGGATCTATGAACCTTTTTCAGGGGGTAATAAAATCAAACAGGTGTGCACATAAAAAAATGATCTTTGAACCTTTGCCATGGGGTAATAAACCTATCAAAGCCAGGTATCAGCTAGTCTCAGTTCTCACAGAGTACGTACACCTGGCTATGCTCAACCAGTTTAGGGCCACCTTGTTAAGGTCAGAAACGTCAATTTAACATATGCTAGGGACCCCTTTCACATCAGAATGTGATATTGACATCTAATAGTGAGCACGGATAATGAACCTTGAAAATAATCCGTGGTAATGACTTCAACCCCCCAAATGGTCCCATGCTATTTGGACCCCTAACACATTAAAAAAGCAATAAATTACCCCGCCACACTTTATGCTCCAGCGTTCAACTATATACAAATTTTTTAATTCTCCTATGTATTCCTGTGTCCTCGCTAGTGATAGCCGAGAAGGGGGATGTAATCATTAAGTTGTTCAGTACAGTCTGGCGTCCTAGCTAGTAGTAGCCGTGGTGTGGGGTGTGCTGGGTGAATCCAGGAGTTGCGATGATTAAATCACTAGCCGTGTGGCGTAGTAATGAAAGAAGTCATTTGTTATGCGGCTGTAGCCGGAGTAGTGCATTTAATGATGGAAGGTGTATCCGTTACATGCTAGATACAAAACTTTTTACCAAAAGAATCAATATTGAACTAAAGCTAAATACATAAATGGAAAACATGCAGTGAGCTCGTGTCGGCGAGCCGACTCAGCATAATCATTATAATAGCGCAGCACTTGTGACATAAGCAAGTGTCTGACTATTGCTCCCAACCGGTCGATCTAAGAAAGTATTGCAGAGGGAATGCGATATGTCAGCATTTGGGGCGTGCGGGTTATTTGGTACATTCGTGCGAGGGTCGATTGTTAACTTGCTTGTTAACTATTCCCCCCTCAAGATCATTGCCGTCCTCGGTAATGCTTAACTCGTTGATCACCTATTTAAGCTTGATGGCAGAATTTCTCAGGCTCCAGCATTGGTACACGAGGATGAGGCCACAAAATATAAGGCTAACTGTCACTCCAAGACCTTGGGGGATCCGCCGGATGGTACATCGTCTCGGAGTTCCCGGATGATATGTAGGTTATGTTCATTCATCCGTTGCAGCAGTGGTAGGTAGGGTGGTTGTTGTCAATACCTATATTGGTTTTTATACCCTGAACCCATTAAAAATGGGTAAAAAGGGTATTAGGGTTTTGTGCAAATGTATGTAACAGGCATAAGGAAGCATCTCCGACCATATAAAGTATATATATTATTGATCAGTATCAACAGCCGAGTCGATCTAGCCATGTCCGTCTGTCTGTCAGTCTGTCCGTCTGTATGAACACACAGATATCAGAGACTACAAGAGCTAGAGACTTCATATTTGGAACATAAGTTCTCCTAATCCCGGGACAGATCAAGTTTATTTCGTTTGATCGATAACTCATCGCATTCAAAAGTTAGCGATAAATTTTGATTTTAGACTAGCGTTTTTGGGACATAACTTCAAAGTTATAAAAGCTAGAGACCCCAAATGTGGCATGTATAATCTCGAATAGCATACACATGTAACAAATATTTCACTTGTTGGATACCACCCCCAAACCCCCCAAAAGTTAAAAAAACGCATTTTTGAAGGTACGACCTTGCAATTTGGTTTGGTTATTAATTATCGACAATTGCTTGCCCCAAAAATTTCAATAAGATCGGACAATAAACACAGAAGTTATTTAAGATTTAACTTTCCATTGTTGTGTGGGGCTCAGCGAAAAGCAAGCTAACTGCTTAAACCGCTTGCACTGCTTGTACTGCAGCATGTGTGTGTTTAGAGCAGTACGAATGATTGTAAGGACTGGGTTCAGGGTATCTCGTAGTCGGGCACTCCCGACTAGAGCACTCTTACTTGTTTAACAATGAAGTGATCGTTTCCAAATTGAACGATACTTCACTGTCGCAATAAGCGGTTTTAGTTTTTGGGAAAATATTAACTAATTGTAAAATGGGAATTGTCATATATATTATAGAGCGAGATGCTAGCGGTTGTCCAATGACAAATTTGGAAAACTTGTCAATACAACTTAGAAAAAGCTTTCGGTCGGTGGAGAAAATATCAATATGTAACATTTCTCCTGTATATGAAGGTATTGGCGTCTCTCCAAGCTCTTGCTTCTTTGGGTGACGGTTATACTTGGCAACTGTACACACTTTACAATTTAAAACGACTTCGTTAGCCAATTTAGTCATTTTCGGAAAATAGTAATCACGAAGGATTTGTTTTACATTTCCTGTGCTGCTCTGTGTGCACGATTATGTTCGGTATTCATTATTTCTGCCTGCTCGTTTTTGTTGCTAATGTCTGACACCATGTTCTTACAGTGCCAGAATTATGTTGTTGGAAACAGTGATATTAACTTATGTTGAAAAGTCTGTGAATTGTATCACATGGCGGGTTCGGTCGCCAAACATAATAGGTATTCGATGCAACGTGTAACGTGCCTCTTCTAGAATCACTTGATTCCTAAAGCAATTTAAGGGCTTGTCCGTTGTTTCAATTGTGTATGTCAAGGAAAGTTCGCTGTGGATGGTGGCTGCGTCTGATTGCGGCTCGCTTTGCAAGGCATTGATATCCTGCCGGGAGAGGGCGTCTGCCACGAAGTTTTCATTCCCTGGCTTATAGTGGATTTTAGCGTTATGCTCTTCAATAAAAGCCTTCCATCTCTTAATTTTCGCGTTAGTGTTTTTTTCAGGCACTGCGAATGTGAGCGGTCTGTAAAAATGTGCAATTCTCTGGTACCATACAGATAATTCTGTAATTTACCGAGGGCCCATACAACGGCCAAAGCTCCCTTTCGTTGGTAGCATAATGAAATTCACATTTCTTCAATGTTCGCGATATCATGGTGATAGGCCTAACCCCTTGGGACAGCACTGATCCGATACCGCTCGCAGTAGCGTCAGTTGTTAAATCAAAGGGTTTTTTAAAGTCTGGTCTGAAGCCAGTAGTTTGTTAAGCGATTAAAAGTGTCGCATTGTGGGTCATCGAATTCTATTGGTATTCTCCTCGACATGTGCTTACTAACTGTGCCATTTTCGCCTGATAATATGTTGGTTAGAGGCCTTGCTATGGAAGCGAAGTCCTTAGCAAATACCTTGTAGTAACTTGCAAGGCCAAGGAATTACCTCAGAGCGTATAGGTTTTTTGGCTAAGTGTATTCGTGGATCGCTTTAACTTTTTCGGGATCTGTTTTTGCACCTTCGCTAGTTACTACAAATCCTAAATACTCGACACTTTCCTTAAAGAACTTTTTTTTCCTTAGACACTCTCATGTTATCGTCACAAAGGCGCTGAAGTACTATGTCAATGTCTCGGAAGTGATCGGCTTCATTTTTCGAAAATATTATTACGTCGTCAACATAGACGTAACATATTTTTCCAGCTTGTTCGCGAAGAAAATCATCAATTGCTCATTGGAAGATGCTTCCCGCATTCTTTAAGCCAAAGGATAATCGACAGAATTCATATTTCCTGCCGTTCACTGAGAACGAAGTTTTCTCACGGTCTCTTTCAGCTAGATAAATCTGGTGATATCCCGATTTTAAATCTAACGTGGTGAACAATTTTTCCTTTCCAAGATTCTCTAGAATCATTGGAATACTTGGCATAGGCTAACGGTCGGCAACAGTTCGCTCATTTAACTTCCTGAAGTCAATAACAAGTCGCTTATTTTTATTACCGCTGGCGTCTAGCGCTTTCTTATCAACAACCCATGCTGGGCTCTTATATGCAGATCTTGACGGTTTTATGATGTATTTTAACAGTTCTGTGACTTCATTGTTAACGAAATCTGCAACACCTGTAGGATATGGATATAGTTTCGAATATACCGGTTCATTATCCTCGGTACGAATTGTGGCAATGACCGAAGTGCTCTAACACGCCTCGTTAGAGGTCGAAAATGCTTTAGTCCTCTTCGATATAATTTTTTTGAATTCCTGCCTTACTATATCAGGGACTGCTATGACATCGACACGTGTAAGGTTCACGTTATCGCATGAGTGGTGTCTGAATGTTTCGGAGGTGTTAACATTGGTTATGTTGTTACCTAGAAGATTAAGAGTCACTCCAGCCTGCATTAGCAGATCGAAACCTAGAATAGCGTCAAAAGTGTCGAGGGTGTCTAAAATGAAAAACGGGGCAACTTTTCCACACTGTGTTTCCATAACCGTGTTCCACTTGGCTAGGGACCTGCTGCGAAACATTGATTCGTTGGCGTCTTTGACGTGTTTTGCCTTTTTTGCACTTCACCAATTGTGGCACCATTCTGAGGTTTCCCCCAATTAGTTGGTTGTCTAAACTTAGAGGTCGATGGGTCAACCTCCATGGGCTGTACTTGGTTCTGCATTCTGGACTCTTTATACCCTGAACCCATTAAAAATGGGTAAAAAGGGTATTATGATTTTGTGCAAAAGTATGTAACAGGCATAAGGAAGCATCTCCGACCATATAAAGCATATATATTCTTGATCAGTATCAACAGCCAAGTCGATTTAGCCATGTCCGTCTGTCTGTCTGTCCGTCCGTCCGTCCGTCCGTCCGTCCGTCCGTCTGTCTGTATGAACACGCGGATATCAGAGACTACAAAAGCTAGAGACTTCATATTTGGAATATTAGTTCTCGTAGTGCCGGGACAGATCAAGTTTATTTCATTTTATCGATAACTCGACCCATTCAAAAGTTATCGATAAATTTCGATTTCAGACTAGCGTTTTTGGGCTATAACTTACAAGTTATAAGAGCTAGAGGCCCCTAATTTGGCATGTATAATCTCGAATAGCATACACATGTAACAAATTTTTCACTTTTTGGATACCACCCCCCAATCCCCCCAAAAGTCAAAAAACTCATTTGAAGGTATGACCTTGCAATTTGGTTTGGTCACACATTTTGTAGCCAATGTTATGTCCTACAAATCCTACAAAGATCGGACAATAAACACAGAAGTTATTTAAGATTTTACTTTCCATTGTGTGGGGCTCAGTGAAAAAGCAAGATAACTGCTTAAACCGCAGGCACTGCTTGCAGTATATGTGTGTTTGTATGTATGCACACTATTAGGCAAGTATGAATAGATGTCAGAACTGGGTTCAGGGTATCTCCTAGTCGGGCAGTCCCGACTAGAGCACTCGTACTTGTTTTCATTTGACATTGGGGCATGCTCACCTTGTTGCGGCCTGTTTTGGCCGTTTTCCTACAAAATGCGGATTTCTTTCCAGGTTTTTACCCTGTCTAGCCTGCGGGCGGTTACCCTGTCTATTCTATTCTACCTTCGCTTCTCAATGCTGTTTCAGCCTCCCGTGCAAATCTTTGGGCTGTGCTGGGATAATTAATAGTTTCAAGTTTCTCTTGAGGCCTGCCATAAAAGCATGTAGGGCGTCATCCCTAATTTCTGCATTGAGGATCGTTGCTGCTTGTTCGTCATGTGTCATGACGATTTTGTTTGTGACGAGAGTGAGTTTTTTCTTGACTTCGACATAATATTCCATAAGGTCTAAGGCACCTTGCCTAACTAGCTATAACTGTTGACGTAGTACGCGTAGGGACATTTTGTAAGGATATGTGCAGTCGATTTTAGCGATAATCGCGTCAAAGTTGAGCACTGTATTGTGTGACGTAAGCACTGCTTGTGCTGTACCACCAACTTTATTTTTTAAAAAGGCCATGGCCTCATAGTGTTCTTCACTGCCCTTGATGGTTTGAAAATCTCGTACGCATCTACAGCCGCTTGCCTCCAAGATACGTACTCTTCGTGACTCCCGTTGAACGTTGGGACTGATTTCACGATGTCTAATTTCACTTCACACTTTATATTAGGGTCAACAGTTACTCTCCGATATACGGCTATCTGAGGGGTTTCTATTCTTGAAGTGTTAACCCGATTTCTTACGGCGTCGAGTTCCGCGCGAAACTCGTCTTTTAAACGTCGTTCCTGGTTAAGGTGAGCGGTGCTAACCGCGCCTTCTATTAACGGTTTTAGTAATTCAGGATCCATTTCTAACTGATTCTGTTCTTGAGGGCGATATCCTATTTCCTGATCTTGATTAATATCGTCTTCGTCAAAATTGTCTTTGTCACTATCTTCGTTTTATTTGTCTATATTCCCAAATCATGAGCAATCAGTGAATAGGGACTTGATAAATCGTCTAGCAAATTAACAACAAGCAAGAGTTCTCTAATCGGGAGTGCCCGACTAAGAGATACCCTGAACTCAGTCCTTACATTCATACTAATCTATCAGTGTGTAATGGAAAGTAAAATCTTAAATAACTTCTGTGTTTATTGTCCGATCTTTTGGCTATAAAATGGGTGACCAAAGCAAATTGGAAGGTCATAACTTCAAAAATGGGATTGGGGTGTGGTATCCAAAAAGTGAAATATTTGTAATATGTGTATGATATTCGAGATTATATATGCCCAATTTGCGGCATCTAGCTCTTATAGCTTGTAAGTTATAGCCCAATTAGTTATATACCCTGAACCCATTAAAAATGGGTAAAAATTATGGTTTTGTGCAAAAGTATTGAAGGTATGACCTTGCAATTTGGTTTGGTCACACATTTTATTGCCAATTGTATGCCTGAAAAATTTCAATAAGATCGGACAAAAATCACAGAAGCTATTAAAGATTTAACTTTCCATTGTGTGGGGCTCAGTGAAAAGCAAGCTAATTGCTTAAGCCGCTTGCACTGCTTGTACAGCTTGAACTGCAGCATGTGTGTGATTGGTATGAATGATTGTAAGGACTGGTTTCAAGGTATCTCCTAGTCGAGCACCCCCGACTAGAGCACTCTTACTTGCGTATGCTTTTTTTTTTAAGTCACTATTTTTCTCGAACAGTGATTTACATGTTTGTGGGGACGTGAATTCTTCTATAAAATCGTAATTCCGTTGAGCGCCAATTATTTAATTCTCCTATGTGTGGGATGTAATCATTAAGTCCAGTACAGTCTGGCGTCCTCGCTAGTAGTAGCCGAGGTGTGGGGTGTGCTGGGTGAATCCAGGAGTTGCGACGATTAAATCTCTGGCCGTGTGGCGTAGTCATTTATTATGCGGCTGTAGTCGGAGTAGTGCATTTAATGATAGGTGTATTCCGTTATATGCTAGATACAAAACTGATTTTACCAAAAGAATGAATATAGAACTAAAGCTAAATACATAAATGGAAAACATGCAGTGAGCTCGTGTCGGCGAGCCGACTCAGCATAGTCATTATGATAGCGCAGCACTTGCGACATAAGCAAGTGTCTGGCTATTGCTCCCGGACATTCTAAGAAACGTTGCAGAGGGAATGCGATATGTCAGCATTTCGGGAGTGCGGGTTATTCGGTACATTCGTGCTTGGGTCGTTTGTTAACTTGCTTGTTTCTTACATACTACTCTATTATACTAGCTGTTTATGATATAGGCTTGCGTGATTCGTCGCAGCTTGGTGTCTGAGGGGTTCTAAAGTGAGTGGCCGGGAAATCCATTTCGTAATCTTTCGGGCTAGTCAGCCCTACTCTTATTTCCAAATTTTGTGACTTTCGCGATTCCGGGGGTGGGAGTCGACGTGGTCAAACTGTGTACTGTGATCTGTCGACGACGTAGCCAGTAATGTATATTTTAAATATGGTGACTGTAGCATTAAAACTGCGCGAGATGTATGCATTTCCATTTACTTTTGGATAAGGGGTTGGTGGGCGTACTAGTGGGCGTGGCCGGAAAACCTAGGATCCAATTTTTTGGGGAGGTCATCGGCATAACCTCCAAATTTGATGACTCTGGCCTCATTTTTATACATTGAACCTATTAAAAATGGGTAAAAAGGGTATAATGAAGTTGTGCAAAAGTATGTAACAGGCATAAGGAAGCATCTCCGACCATATAAAGTATATATATTATTGATCAGTATCAACAGCCGAGTCGATCTAGCCATGTCCGTCTGTCTGTCCGTCTGTCTGTCTGTATGAACACACGGATATCAGGGACTACAAGAGCTAGAGACTTCATATTTGGAATATAAGTTCTCCTAATCCCGGGACATATCAAGTTTATTTCATTTTATCGATAACTCGTACCGTTTAAAAGTTATCGATAAATTTCGATTTCAGACGTTTTTGGGACATAACTTCAAAGTACTAAGAGCTAGAGGCCCCAAAATATTTCACTTTTTGGATACCACCCCCCAAGCCCCCCAAAAGTTAAAAAAACGCATTTTTGGAGGCACGACCTTGCAATTTGGTTTGGTCGCACATATTATTGACAATTGTTTGCCCCAACAATTTTAATAAGATCGGACAATAAACACAGAAGTTATTTAAGGTTTAACTTTCCATTGTGTGGGGCTCGGTGAAAAGCAAGCTAACT
This sequence comes from Drosophila flavopinicola, assembly GCA_035042425.1. Taxonomy (NCBI): domain Eukaryota; kingdom Metazoa; phylum Arthropoda; class Insecta; order Diptera; family Drosophilidae; genus Drosophila; species Drosophila flavopinicola. Next base: position 390,364 of record JAWNLL010000456.1, on the reverse strand, counting down.
GCGTAAACGCTTGCACTGCCTGAATGAATAGGGTTTGCTGATATAAATAAATGTAAGTGTGAAGATAATACACTTGCTTTAATAATACAGTCCTCTGTTGTTTTACATCATTAATAAATATAGTTTATAGTATATCCAATGTAAGAACGAATCCTACAAAATGGGGAAAAATTATCTTCGAAGTTCCGAAGACCTTAGACTCTTTTCGAACCTTTCGGCAACTTTCACGCTGCCACTGCAACAAAATATCATTTGCTGTAAAAAATCGTTGTTCTTGTGACATTTTTTTGACATTGGTATCCTATGAACTAAAAATTGTCTTTTCAAAAATTAAATTCAAGCAATTTTATATTAAAAAAAAAGCATTGGAAAATTGTGAAAATAATTTCAAACCCGTGACTACGAGTTTGACAGCGCATCACTTTACCACTTACACTACCAAACCGTTTCGATAATCGATGACAAACTCGCTTAAAAATCAGTTTGTTAAAAACGTAGTTAAACTTAGCTTTGTTTGCTCGTATACAACAGTTCTCTCAAAATATTTAATGACGCGTATACACGCTAATTATGACGCAATCGCTTTGCAATTTGCAATCAGATATATAGCTAAAATCGACTTCCGGATATATGGCACCTATAATATATAGCGGTCGGATCCCGCCGGTTCCGATCAATGTGTTCTTTGAATAATAGGTCTCTGTGCAAAGTTTCATAGCAATAGCTTTAAAGACATGGGATATATGGGCAAAACCGACTTCCAGTCGTATGGCAGCTATAAGATATAGTGGTGCTGTCCCTTTGAATAATAAGTCTGTTTTCGAAGTTTAATCACGATAAGTCAAAAACTGAGGGACTAAACAGAACGACAGACAGACGGACATGATCAATTTGTTTTGTCATTCTAAGCATACTGGAGGTAACTTTTGAGGGTCTCCGACGATTGAATTACACACTTCAGCACAAAGTAAATACACTATTTTCTTAGAAAGCAGTATAAAGATAATCACGCAATGAAATCTGAAGTTAATTGAAATATGAGCTGCCACTCCAAAATATCATCGTTCTTTATTTACTTCAATTGAAGATGAGTTGATTAATTCAGCTGTTATTCTGGGCACCATGTATTAACTAACGTTAAAATCATACTTAGGGTACGATCGTACATCACATGTACAGCATCCTACAAGTTGGGATGCTATAGAAGAGGAGCTTAGCTATTCATCTTAGCTTTGGCATCCTTAAGATCATATATCCTGTCTTAAAGTTTTTCTCGAAACGTGTATACAGCTCCAATAATAATTAGTTGCCAGAGGAACTGCCCATAGAGAAAAAGTGGTAAGTTACAGAATTGGCGCCCAATGTGGAATTGGCCCGTCGTACAACAGTAAAACAAGCAAAACATGTGAGCCCGATAATCAGTGACTACTTACTGTTTACTGGTGTAATAGGCGTTCTAGGGTTAAATCACAACGACACGGCGCCTACACCCACACATCACCAGCACAGACAAGAGCCGACTTATCTCGCTCGATCATTATCGAATCATTATTTACCCAATAGAGTGTGACTTTCAACTCAGCCCCAAAACGTCTAGTTATTGGTGCTAATAAAAACTACAAGAAGGAAGACTGATAAATCCATCCCACTACTAACGTATACCTCTTCTTTTCCTCACAATCAAAAATGCATGTCGCGCACTTAGCGATTTTTTCGGTGCGAAAATTGTGTCGGTGGCACATGCGAAACGGAAACGTCGTTCAGATGAAAACATTGCTGGAGTTCGTGAGAATGTGGCCGAAAGCCCAAACACCGCAGTTCATCATCGTGCGTGGGAATTGAACCTCTCCACGACCACCTTACATCGAATTTTGAGGAAGGATTTGTCTCTTCACACCTACAAAATTCAATTGACCCAAGAACAAAAGCCTGCTAACCATTTGAGCAACGAGGCCCATTTCCATCTCAGTGGCTTTGTTTTTATACTCTTTTCGAAGAAATTTACTGCCAGTTACTGCCAAAAGTTAGAATGACAAAACATAGTGATCTGGCCATGTCCGCATGTCTTTCTGTCTGTCTGTATGAATGCAAAATAGTCCTTCAGTTTTTGAGCTATCGCGATGCAACTTTGCACAGAGACTTATTATTCAAAGGGACAGTATATCTTATAGCTGCCATACAACTTGAAGTCGGTTTTGGCTATCAACCCCATGTTTTTAAAGCTATCGCGATGAAACTTTGCACAGATACTTGTTATACAAAGAGACATGACATTGATCGGAGCCGGCCGGATCGGACCATTATATATTCTAACTGCCATACAACTTCAAGTCGGTTTTCCCCATAAATCCGATGTTTTCAAAGCAATTCAATTTCCATGTACACTTGAACATCCATATATCTCATCACTGTTTAAAAATGCTAAACGATTGAGGTATAAATAGCGAAGATATGCGTCATTAAATATTTTCAAAAAACAGGTGCATATGAGCAAACAAAGCCATGCGCAAGTAAGTTTTTAACAGTCTGCTCTTTAATCGATTTTGTCATCGAACCTGTGGCGCAAGGGCTAAAGTGGCGCGCTGACAAATGCAAATTCGCAAGTACCAATCTCAGCGGCGGCTGATAATTTATTTTCAATTTTTTCTTTTTCTTCTTTTCAAGTATAAAATAACTGTAATCAAACTCATTTGCTACCAATGTCTTAGAACATAAACAAAACAAGTAAGTTTTTAACATTCTGCTCTTCAAGCGATTTTGTCAGCGATCATCAAAACGGCTTGTGGCGTAAGGGATAAAGTGACGCGCTGACAAACGAAAGGTCCCAGGCTCGTTCTCAGCGGCGACTGAAACGATATTAGATAGACTCTTGAAATCTTTTACGTTATGATTATAGCTATCTGCTTCAGATCAAGTTTATTCCAAAATTTATGCCACGCCCACTAGGAGGCTGGCAAATCGATAACATGTCGATACACCTCAAATCACAAATCGATTAAACGTGAATAACTCCCACAATTTTAAAGCTAGAGTAATCAAATTTGGTAGGTATATTGCTGGTGACCTCCCGATAAAAAATTGGATCCTAGGTTAATCGGCCACGCCCATTATTACGCCCACCAGCCCCCCTCCAAAATTAATTTGAAATGCTTATATCTCCCGCAGTTTTAGAGCTAAAGTCACCATATTTGGAATATATATTACTGCTGACGTCCTCTACAGATCACAAAAAAATTTCGACCACGCCCACTCCCGCCCCGTAATCGCGAAAATCGATATACATGAATGCACAATTCGATAACACGTGTATATTTCCCGCAATTTTGAAGCTAGAGTCCCCAAATTTGGAATTTAGACTAGGGCTGATCAGCCCAAAAGATTGCGTCCTGGATTTTCCGGCCACGCCCTCTAGAACGCCCCCAAGCCACCCCGCCCCCACGAAACACGGAAGCCTATATCTCGCACAGTTTAAGAGCTAGGGCCACCAAACTTTGAGGGTAGACTTCTGGCCAAGTCCTCTAAAGATTGGACAAAAAATTTTGGGGCCACGCCCCCACCCGTCCCCAAAAATTGCGAAAATGTATATCTTCCACAGTTTTAGAGCTAGAGTCAAGAAATTTGTAAGATAGACTTCTTGTCACTCCCTCTATTCGGGTCACCCAAACACCAGCAACAATTTTCTGTTCACTTGCTTTCAGCTGTTATTAAAATGGTATCAGAGTATTACGCAGTCGGCTCCGCCCGACTGCAACGTTCTCACTTGTTTCTTATTCTTCCTTACCAATATTTTTTTCAAATATAAAATAGATCGAATATTTTAAAATAACAATTGAAAATTATTTAAACAAAAAAAAAATCCCATGCGATAAAACGATTTTTTACAGCATATAAAATTTCAGTGGTGCAGGTGGCAGAGTGAAAGTTGCCTTAAGGTTCGAAAAAAGTATAAAATCTTCGGCACGCCGAAGATAATCCTACCCCACTTGTTTTATCTTAACATATTTCCTTTTTAATGTAACACCCTTTAGAACAAGTTTCTGCCGGCTTTGTACCGCGAACACTGGGAAGCTAGAAAATCGAGAAGATGTCCATACATCCCAAATTTCAAGTCGATAAAACGCTAATATTTCCTACAACTTTACGCTAGAAGCATACAATTTGAGAGGTGGCTTGCTGGTGATCTCCTCAAATATTTGATCCGAGGTTAAACCTGTCTTCAGCTGTTCGTAGAATCGTATCAGAGTATTACGCAGGCGGTTACGTCCGACTACGACGTTCATACTTGTTATATAGAAGAACGCGTCGGAGACCTCAAAAAAGTTACCTCCAGTATGCTTAAAATGACAAAACAAATTGATCTACCAAAGTTCGTCTGTCTGCTGAAACGCGATGAAACTTTGGACAGATACTTATTATTCAAACTGACAACACATTGATGGAACCGGCCGGATCAGACCACTATATCTTATGGCTGCCATACATCTGGAAATTAATTTAATATTGCAAAAGAAAAATTTGAATTCACATGATACCAATTCTTAAAACAAAAAATAAACTCCACGCGATAAAACTATTTTTGACGGTATATGAAATTTCTTTGGTGCAGTTGGCAGAGTGAAAATTGCATACAGGTTCGAAAGGAATATAAAATCTTCGGCATGTCGAAATAAACCTTTCCCACTTTTTATACCCTGAACCCATTAAAAATGGGTAAAAAGGGTATTATGAAGTTGTGCAAAAGTATGTAACAGGCATAAGGAAGCATCTCCGACCATATAAAGTATATATATTATTTATCAGTATCAACAGTCGAGTCGATCTAGTTATTATATAGTTATTATATAGTTATTAAAAGTTATCAATAAATTTCGATTTCGCACTAGCGTTTTTGGGACATAACTTCAAAGTTTTAAGAGCTAGAGGCCCTAAATTTGGCATGTATAATCTCGAATAGCATACACATGTAACAAATATTTCACTTTTTGGATACCACCCCCAAACCCCCCAAAAGATAAAAAGGTACGACCTTGCGATTTGGTTTGGTTACACATATTATTGACAATTGTTTGCCCCAAAAATTTCAATAAGATCGGATATGAAATATACTGGTGTATTTCATCAGGCAGTTAAGATAGCTTGGCCAAAAGCATACTCCGACCATGTGTATAGTTTCATAGGGTGAACTTTGTCTAGCGACATCCACCCCATTTTACTACTCAGGAATATTTCGGAATTCCGCTTAAACATGTGTGTTTAGCTAAAAAATCAAAATTTTTGTATGCATACTGGAAATTTATTATTTAGCATTAGTATTTGGTTGTACATATTTTTTGAAGCTGTATTTTCTAGTTGTTTAAGTTTGAAAAATATGATTACATTCCGAGCATATACCTTGAGCTATTCATTTAATAACGGCATCCGCAGATAAGCTATACAGAGTTCTTACCCTTTTTCCAGGACGGTGAAAGGTTACAAAAATTAAACCCATCTCAGTAGGGAGAGGCCCAAGTGTGCGGGTAAGAATTTTATCTTTAGCAAATGGCAAATCCACGACCGGCTAGGGACTCAGAGGTTCAACGGGTGTTTCGTTTAAAGCGTCAATGTCTCGCAGTTCTGGCGAGCAGTCTAACCAGGTAGTTGGTGTGGTCTAGAAAACTTAATGGTAGTGTCGGTAATGGCGGTAATGGCCGATAATTAAACAGAGTCTCATTCTTCACAAGACTGTTCCAGAGAGCATTGGTTATGCGAGGCAATGGTTTAATTGTAGCGGCTTGTACTCGTCTTAGAGTGTCACACACAGTCCCCCATTAGGTTACACCTCAATGTTATGTTTGAAGGATTATAACCATAAATAGCCTAACCTTGGCTCTAAGGAGAAGACCACTAACTGGTCTGAGGAGCCAGTCCAATTTACCCAGTTTTGTGTTTCCTGATCCACACACTTTACTTACTTAGTTGCTCAATGTAAGGCGCCTGTCCAGGGTCACTCCCAAATAAGTGATGTTGTCAGTGTACTAGATCCTCTTACCATCAAGAGATAGCCGACATGAGTGACCAGGCTGCAGTGCAATCATAGTATTGAGCCAAGAATACTTCCCTAAGGTACACTATTCTGAATGGAAAGCATTCTGGAACAGGCTTCCCTGATGTCAACAGTGAATTCTCTGCCCTTCGAGGAGCAGCGGCTTTTTCGAGGCGTTTGGGGGCACCTGAGTTGACAGGGACAAACAAACGAACAACGAACAAAAATTCTTGGGATGACCAAACTTCTGACATCTGAAACATCTCAGAGCCCTAGTTCGCAGAGGGATTTATCGCAATTCAATATCAGAATGTTGGGGGCCTTATGTCTAAACTTAAAGTATATTTTCTAATAGCACTTCTTTTAAGTCTGATATTATCGCAGCATACGTCGAACCGCGCCTGTGCTCGCCGCAACGACCGCACCTGTTCACCGTCTACGCCGCGATTTAATTGCGCCGCCGTGTGCCTGTGCCCGCCGCCATAACCGCGGCTGCGCTTGTGATTGCTGCTGCACCTGCGCTGCCTCCACCAGATGTTGCCTGTGCCGGTCGCCGCCGCCTACTGCACCTACGCCAGCTGTTGCCGACGCCTGCTGCTGACTACGACTTTTGCTGCTGACGCCTGTTGCTGTCGACTCCTGCTGCTGCCTGTGCTGCTGCCGCTGCCCACGTCCGCTGCTGCTGATTCCTACTGTTGTCGCTGCTGCGTGCGTTTGTCGGGTAAGCTGGCCGGTAGCCCAAATCAAAACTCTTAGTGCTGCTCAGCAACCCAAAGTCGGTGCGGTATATCCGTTAGGCAGGGTAATCATGTCTGCATATTTAATTAAAATAAAAGTTAGAATATCTATTATATTTCCGTCTCTTTTTATACTCCTGAACCCATTAAAAATGGGTAAAAAGGGTATAATGGTTTTGTGCAAATGTATGTAACAGGCATAAGGAAGCATCTCCGACCATATAAAGTATATATATTATTGATCAGTATCAACAGCCGAGTCGATCTAGCCATGTCCGTCTGTCTGTCCGTCTGTCCGTCTGTATGAACACCGAGATATCAGAGACTACAAGAGCTAGAGACTTCATATTTGGAACATAAGTTCTCCTAATCCCGGGACAGATCAAGTTTATTAAAAGTTATCGATAGCTCGTCCCGTTCAAAAGTTATCGATAAATTTCGATTTCAGACAAGCGTTTTTGGGCTATAACTTACAGGTTATAAGAGCTAGAGGCCCCTAATTTGGCATGTATAATCTCGAATAGCATACACATGTAAAAAAATTTTCACTTTTTGGATACCACCCCCCAATTTCCCCCAAATTTAAAAAAACGCATTTTTGAAGGTACGACCTTGCCATTTTATAGCCAATGTAATGTCCTAAAAATTTCAGAAAGATTGGAAAATAAACACAGAAGTTTTTAAAGATTTTACTTTCCATTGTGTGGGGCTCGGTGAAAAGCAAGCTAACTGCTTAAACCGCTTGCACTGCTTGTACTGCTTGAACTGCAGCATGTGTGTGTTTAGATAAGTATGCATGATTGTAAGGACTTGGTTCAGGGTATCTCCTAGTCGGGCACTCCCGACTAGAGCACTCTTACTTGTTGTATTTGACATGCGTGGGGGATGCGTGAGGGATGGTACAACGAGTTGTTGGGCACTCCTATGCGTAACAGCTACGCAATGGTACAACAGGTGTTGTGGCCCCAATAAAGCGGACGAATGGGGTACTACAGTCCCTATTTATCCGATTTATTCCGGTCAACTGGCACTCAGAGGTTGACTTGGGGGAGATATGAGGGGTGGTATAGCGAGTTAGCCGCACATCGCCCTAGACTCTGCGAGGCCCACCTCTTGTATCATTCATACGTATTACTTCTAAAGGGCACCACTCGTACTTGCTGTGGTGAGGGGACCTGAGGTTACTGGCCATTGCCAGATCTCGTTAGATTTCCCCACCTGTCCTGTATATTTTAGCTAAGTACAGACTTGGCGGGGCATGATCCTAGTAGTTCCCCCTCCCCTTTCCTTTAACATTTTGCCTATTTATTTTTGTTTTGCTAGTTATGAAAATTTCACGGCAACCCGACCAACCTACAGTCGCCGTAGCTCTCCAGGTCATCCACGGCAAATAATAAATGTTCTGCTAGTTGGCTCTGGCCGGACTGAGACGCCGACCCCGGCCATAGATTTACGTCTTTATACTCCAACCTCTATCTCTAACACTTCACTTCCTCCCTTTTAAATGATGATTTTCTTTCGAAAATGCAAGCTGATGTTATATATACTGACTTCAGTAAAGCATTTGACTCTGTTAAACATGATATCTGGCTATATAAGCTTGATTGTACAGGATTCACTCCCTCATTAATTTTATGAATTATTAAGGTCGCACAGAAAGAGTATTGCTTAGGTTAACCACCTCGAAAATATTTCACGTTACTTCAGGTGTACCTCAAGGTAGTCATCTTGATCCTTTATTGTTTACTCTTTTCATTAATGACCAGCATTCACCGATCGCTTGTGTCATACTTGTCTGCATGATGATTTGAACTTTATGCAGCGTTGGTTTTCGGCTAATCAACTGCAGCTGAATTATTTTAAATGTATGTTGTTCGACTAAAACCTTATCTAACCACTTGACAATGTTCCATTGCAACGTATTTTTACAGTTTCAAGATCTTGGATACATTTTTGATATCAAGCTCACCTTTAAACTGTATATGTCGGCTATCCCTAATGAGGCCAAAGGTGTACTTGGCTTCATTAAGCATTGGTCGTAAGAAATTAACGATCCTGCTCTATGTATCACTAGTTCGGCCTATTCTTGAATACTGCTCATGTATTTGGTGTCCGCAGTACCAAAACTTCCAAGAGGGAATAAAATCAGTGTAGAAGCAATTTCTGCTCTTTGCCATACGTGGACTTAACTGGGATCCTAATCTCCGTTTGCCATCGTATTCCAGTAGGCTTTTACTTATTAATCTACCGTCATTACTTAACCGTAAGACAACCCTTGGTGTTGATTACCTTCTTTTCTGGTAGCTCGCCTTAAATTTGTTGTTCCTAGTAGGCCAACTAGAAACAACGTCCCCTTGATTTTACCTTCATGCACGACTGATTACGTTTTGCACAACCCTATTCGTGTTATTTGCAAGGCCTACAACAACGTGCTCTACGTAATCTCGGTTGAGCTCTCTCTCCCATTAATAAAATCGTATATTCTATTGTATTTACAGGACTCCTACGCCCGTGTTTAGTTAAATCTATTTTCCCTTTTCTTTTCTGACTATATCTTTATTTTGCTTTATTTTTTTTATTCACTCTCCATCGTCTATTTCTCTTTTTAGCTCATCATATTATGATATAATTCCTAATATTATATACATTTTTTTAAATAAATATTTTTTTCTTTTCTATATTAAGAAATTACTAATAAATTGTTTTTTGGTTTGATTGGCGTTTTTTGGGTTTTTATCAGTGCTTGCTACAAATGTTGGACCAATGCCTTAATATTGTTGTTGATAACCCCAGAACTTGACGTTATTTTAACTTTATATCTTTAAATAAATATTTAAATTTTATTTAAACCTTTATAATAAAAAACAAGTAAGAGTGCTCTAGTCGGGACTGCCCGACAAGGAGATACCCTGAACCCAGTTCTGACAAACACACCACACATTACTGCAAGCTGTGAAAACGGTTTAAGCAGTTATCTTGCTTTTTCACTGAGCCCCACACAATGGAAAGTAAAATCTTAAATAACTTCTGTGTTTAGTGTCCGATCTTTTTAAAATTTGTAAGACATAACATTGGCTATAAAATGTGTGACCAAACCAAATTGCAAGGTCATACCTTCAAAAATGAGTTTTTTGAAATTTTGGGGGGATTGGGGGTGGTATCCAAAAAGTGAAAAATTTGTTACATGTGTATGCTATTCGAGATTATACATGCCAAATTAGGGGCCTCTAGCTCTTATAACTTGAAAGTTATAGCCAAAAAACGCTGGTCTGAAATCGAAATTTATCGATAACTTTTGAACGGGACGAGTTATCGATAAATTTTAATAAACTTGATCTGTCCCGGGATTACGAGAGCTTATATTCCAAATATGAAGTCTCTAGCTCTTGTAGTCTCTGATATCCGCGTGTTCATACAGACAGACGGACGGACGGACGGACGGACAGACAGACAGACGGACATGGCTAAATCGACTTGGCTGTTGATACTGATCAAGAATATATATACTTTATATGGTCGGAGATGCTTCCTTATGCCTGTTACATACTTTTGCACAAAACCATAATACCCTTTTTACCCATTTTTAATGGGTTCAGGGTATAATAAAATCAACCGACCAAAAGAGCACACACGCGGAACACGCTTATCAAAATAATGAACGTGATACAAGTCATATCAACTCTGAATCGAACATCGTATCTGATGATCGCCTTCAGCAAATAATATCATCCGTCACTGATCAGATCAACGCAGTAGTTAGGAATTAGAATTTGTCTTCATTTTCTCATGAAGCCCGCGAGGAGCCGCCTTGACTGGGCCAATAATATTCCCCTGGGAATTTTGTAAACGGAGGCTAGGTTTATCAAAAAATAATAATTTCGGCAACGTTATTATAAACACGACGTTCAGATATTAGTGGCAAGAATCAACTGACTGTCTTTATTCAAAATGTATAAAATGAAGACTTTACATAGATTGTTTAATATACGTACATGTGTCTTACATTCTATTCGTGTTGCTACATTTTCTTGGATGATTTGTTGATAAGACTTATTCTACATACATGTGTCTTACATTCTATTCGTGTTGGTATATTTCATTTGAATTGGAGACGTTGCATTTGTGCTTCGATTGTGAAACCGGATGCTTAATATTTTAAAAGAGGTTAACTCTTGTTGCGAAATCGTTTATTTAGCATTTAAAGAGTTCAATAACTCCTGTACTGTCTGGATTTGCGCTATGTTCTGGGAATGGAGTGGATTTATACATAACTTCTCCCCCCTTTAGAAAAGAATTCTCCTGAATTCTATTATTGTCAAATTGGATTTTAATTTTTTTGTGTTTTACCATAATCAAGATTATTAATATAATTATTAGCATAATTACAACGGCATTAAATGAATAGATTATATCTTTGTGTGTCTTTAAGTTTTTATGCTCATTCAGTTAATTTTGTTAGTTTCTAATATGTTCTCGAAAGTGATTTGTTTTGTAAAATTTTGCACTTGTCTCTTTTTATACCCTGAACCCATTAAAAATGGGTAAAAAGGGTATTATGTTTTTGTGCAAAAGTATGTAACAGGCATAAGGAAGCATCTCCGACCATATAAAGTATATGGATTCTTCATCAGTATTAACAGCCGAGTCGATTTAGCCATGTCCGTCTATCCGTCTGTCTGTCTGTCCGTCCGTCCGTCCGTCTGTATGAACAAGCGGATATCAGAGACTACAAGAGCTAGAGACTTCATATTTGGAATATAAGTTCTCGTAGGCCCGGGACAGATCAAGTTTACTACATTTTATCGATAACTCATCCCGTTCAAAAGTTATCGATAAATTTCGATTTCAGACCTGAGTTTTTGGGTCGTAACTTCAAAGTTATAAGAGCTAGAGGCCCCAAATTTAGCATGTATAATCTCGAATAGCATACACATGTAAAAAATATTTCACTTTTAGGATACCACCCCCAAACCCCCCAATAGTTAAAAAAACCCATTTTTGAAGGTACGATCTTGCAATTTGGTTTGGTCACACATATTATTGACAATTGTTTTTCCCAAAAATTTCAATAAGATCGGACAATAAACACAGAAGTTATTTAAAATTTAACTTTCCATTGTTTGGGGCTCAGCGAAAAAGCAAGCTAACTGCTTAAACCGCTTGCACTGCTTGTACTGCTTGTACCGCAGCATGCGTGTACTTAGATTAGTACGAATGATTGTAAGGACTGGGTTCAGGGTATCTCGTAGTCGGGCCCTCCCGACTAGAGCACTCTCACTTGTTTTCGTATAATGTTTTTTCGTTTTCTATTTCGAAAGTGTTGGTAAAATAATTATTATCTATACCTATTGTACAATTTGCGAAATGTATTAAAGTATTATTTGTAATTTGCATTACTTTGTTGTTACAGTTTTTATATAGTGTTTCGTTATTTACATTATTGATTACTATGGTTTAGTCGTCTAGTTCTATTATTTCCATATCTTTGTTCTTTATTAATTTGCAATTTTTCTTAAATATACAATGTTTGCTCTTTTTCATTTCTTTTATTTTATTTGTTTATTTCATTTGTGTAGGTAACATTTTTATACTTAAATAACAACTTCGGACTTTTGATCTATTTCAAACTTTTCGTTATTAGGTATTGGAATTATCTGTTGAGCTTAAATTGTGATGAAGCTTGTAGGAATTTCGATTGCAAATATTAACAGATTATTTCTAAACACTGCTGTAGCTAAAATTATTTGTGGTATATATAAACATGTTCTGAAATAGTAATGAATTAAAAAAAAAGAATATGAACATCTGATACTAAAAACCAAAGTAAAATTTATGATGAGGATTCCATATTATTGGTGCATAATATGCGGTTCCATATTATTGGAACATAATATGCGGTTCCATATTATTGGAACATAATATGCGGTTCCGTATTATTGGAAGATAATATGCGGTTCCATATTATTGGAACATAATATGCGGTTCCATATTATTGGAACATAATGAGCGGTTCCATATTATTGGAACATATTATGCATAATATGGGCGGTTCCATATTATTGGAACATAGTGATGCGGTTCCATATTATTGGAACATAATGAGCGGTTCCATATTATTGGAACATAATATGCGGTTCCATATTATTGGAACATAATGAGCGGTTCCATATTATTGGAACATAATATGCGGTTCCATATTATTGGAACATAATGAGCGGTTCCATATTATTGGAACATAATATGCGGTTCCATATTATTGGAACATAATATGCGGTTCCATATTATTGGAACATAATATGCGGTTCCATATTATTGGAACATAATATGCGGTTCCATATTATTGGAACATAATATGCGGTTCCATATTATTGGAACATAATATGCGATTCCATATTATTGGAACATAACGAGCGGTTCCATATTATTGGAAAAATATGCGGTTCCATTTTATTGAAACATAATATGCGGTTCCATATTATTGGAACATAATATGCGGTTCCATATTATTGGAACATAATGAGCGGTTCCATATTATGGGAACATAATATGCGGTTCCATATTATTGGAACATAATATGCGGTTCCATATTATTGGAACATAATATGCGATTCAATATTATTGGAACATAATATGCGGTTCCATATTATTGGAACATAATGAGCGGTTCCATATTATGGGAACCCAATATATGTACGATAGTTAATTTGTGCTAATTATTGAAACCTAAAAAATATGAATTTGTGTAATGGAATACAAAAATTATTTGTGGTAAATGTAAACATGTTCTGACATAGTAATGAATTAAAAAAAATGAATATGAACATCTGATACTAAAAACCAAAGTAAAATTTATGATGAGGATTCCATATTATTGGTGCATAATATGCGGTTCCATATTATTAGAACATAATATGCGGTTCCATATTATTGGAACATAATGAGCGGTTCCATATTATGGGAACATAATATGCCATTATATTGGAACATAATATGCGGTTCCATATTATTGGAACATAATGAGCGGTTCCATATTATGGGAACATAATATGCGGTTCCATATTATTGGAACATAATGAGCGGTTCCATATTATTGGAACATAATATGCGGTTCCATATTATTGGAACATAATATGCGGTTCCATATTATTGGAACATAGTGAGCGGTTCCATATTATTGGAACATAATGAGCGGTTCCATATTATTGGAACATAATATGCGGTTCCATATTATTGGAACATAATATGCGGTTCCATATTATTGGAACATAATGAGCGGTTCCATATTATTGGAACATAATGAGCGGTTCCATATTATGGGAACATAATATACGGTTCCATATTATTGGAACATAATATGCGGTTCCATATTATTGGAACATAATGAGCGGTTCCATATTATTGGAACATGATATGCGGTTCCATATTATTGGAACATAATATGTGGTTCCATATTATTGGAACATAATGAGCGGTTCCATATTATTGGAACATAATATGCAGTTCCATATTATTGGAACATAATATGCGGTTCCATATTATTGGAACATAATGAGCGGTTCCATATTATGGGAACATAATATGCGGTTCCATATTATTGGTACATAACGATCGGTTTCATATTATTGGAACATAATATGCGGTTCCATTTTATTGGAACATAATATGCGGTTCCATATTATTGGAACATAATATGCGGCTCCATATTATTGGAACATAATATGCGATTCAATATTATTGGAACATAATATGCGGTTCCATATTATTGGAACATAATGAGCGGTTCCATATTATGGGAACCTAATATATGTACGATAGTTAATTTGTGCTAATTATTGAAACCTAATATGCGTTTATTATGGAACATAATATGGGTATTTATGGAAACATAAAATTATTTATGGAAATATACTCATATTATGAAATAATATGCGTTCAAATTGAACAAAAGCCCAATTATGAACATATGAGGTTCCATATTATTGGAACATAATAGCGGTTCCATATTATTGGACATAATGCGGTTCCATATTATTGGAACATAATATGCGGTTCCATATTTCCATATTATTGGAACATAATATGCGGTTCCATATTATTGGAACATAATGAGCGGTTCCATATTATTGGAACATAATATGCGGTTCCATATTATTGGAACATAATGAGCGGTTCCATATTATTGGAACATAATATGCGGTTCCATATTATTGGAACATAATATGCGGTTCCATATTATTGGAACATAATGAGCGGTTCCATATTATTGGAACATAATATGCGGTTCCATATTATTGGAACATAATATGCGGTTCCATATTATTGGAACATAATATGCGGTTCCATATTATTGGAACATAATGAGCGGTTCCATATTATTGGAACATAATATGCGGTTCCATATTATTGGAACATAATATGCGGTTCCATATTATTGGAACATAATGAGCGGTTCCATATTATTGGAACATAATATGCGAAGGCAATATGCCAAAAACTAGCTTATTATGGAACATAATATGCGGTTCCATATTATAAAAGAATGAATGTCTAAAACATAATATGAGCGGATTCCATATTATTGGGCATAATATGCGGTTCCATATTATTGGACATAATAGCGGTTCCATATTATTGGAATATAATGACGCCATATTATAAATTATATGCGGTTCCATATTATTGGAACATAAGAGCTTCCATTTGTGGGAACATAAATGTCATATTATGGAACATTAATGCCATATTATTGGAACATAATGAGCGGTTCCATATTATGGGAACATAATATGCGGTCCAAAAACCAAAGTCCAATTTATGATGAGGATTCCATATTATTGGAGCATAATAGCGGTTCCATATTATGGGAACATAATATGCGGTTCCATATTATTGAACATAATATGCGGTTCCATATTATTGGAACATAATGAGCGGTTCCATATTATTGGAACATAATATGCGGTTCCATATTATTGGAACATAATATGCGGTTCCATATTATTGGAACATAATGAGCGGTTCCATATTATTGGAACATAATATGCGATTCAATATTATTGGAACATAATATGCGGTTCCATATTATTGGAACATAATGAGCGGTTCCATATTATGGGAACCCAATATATGTACGATAGTTAATTTGTGCTAATTATTGAAACCTAAAAAATATGAATTTGTGTAATGGAATACAAAAATTATTTGTGGTAAATGTAAACATGTTCTGACATAGTAATGAATTAAAAAAAAATGAATATGAACATCTGATACTAAAAACCAAAGTAAAATTTATGATGAGGATTCCATATTATTGGTGCATAATATGCGGTTCCATATTATTAGAACATAATATGCGGTTCCATATTATTGGAACATAATATGCGGTTCCATATTATTGGAACATAATGAGCGGTTCCATATTATTGGAACATAATATGCGGTTCCATATTATTGGAACATAATGAGCGGTTCCATATTATGGGAACATAATATGCGGTTCCATATTATTGCAACATAATATGCGGTTCCATATTATTGGAACATAATGAGCGGTTGGAATCTAATATATGTACGATAATTAATTTGTGGTATATATTGAAGGCTAAAATCTGAATTTGTATAATGGAATATAAAACTGTTGTGATATATATAAACATGTTCGGAAATAGTAACGAATTAAAAAAAGGAATGTAATTCCCAAAATACTTTAACACTTAATACAAAAGAATTATTTAAATTCACTGGAAACTGTTCCTTTATAAATATTTTATTCATTTTATATTTCCCTTTTCATAAATTAGATGAACGACATAGACATATGGAAAGAGGAAGTCGATACAATATTAATATATATAATCAAAGTTTAATATATGTTATATAATTAATTGTGCTAATATGTGAATTTGTATCATGGAATACAAAAATAGTTTGTTGAAATTTATTTTGTTATTTGTGATCTCATTATCAGTTAATATGCTGGGGTGTAAAATATTGTAACTTGCAGATGCAACGTTATCTTGTAAATGTTCTATTTTATTTCTTATTAATTGAATTTTTTCTGTTGGTCGTAATACAAGTTCTCCTGGTTTCTATTATTTTCATATTTACTAATTGCGTTCACTTGACTGTCTATTGATTTTCTATCTGCCTTGATTATTTGCTTTATATATTTGATTGTATCATTAAAATATGTGTTGATATAAATTTGTTTATTTAATAATTCATCAGTTTCTTGTATGTTTTCTTTGAATTTCGATAAATGATTCTCTATTATTTTTCTGTCTTCTTCGTCCATTGTATCAAACAACCATTTTGCTCCACTACCTACTGCATTAACTAGTCCTCTTCTTTTACGTGTGTGATTTCCATAAAGTGTGTATAATTTATTTATTTATTTTTTTTTTTTTTTTTTTTATTTGGCAAGCTACATAGTGTGTATAATTTATGTTTTGTTTCTGTTAATTGTGTCTGTAATATATGTTTGTTATCATTGCTTATCATTTCTATGTTGTTTTCTAGGTCATTTAAAATGTCGTCGATGTCTTTTAAATTTATTATGTGTACTACTATGTTTGTTGTTGTAACTATATCTTTTCTTTTCATATCTATTAGTGCGTACCCATCCTGGTCAAGTATTTGCTGGGTCGTCAATGTTCCTGATATTGTCTTCATTGTCGGCAGAATTAATATTGCCATCATTAGCATCTTCTGTAAATTTGTAAGCTCGTTTAATATTCTTTGGGTCAATATTTTTTAGTTTTGCCTTTTTATATTTTGGAACTTCTTTGTGTCTGACTGCCTTGTAATTCTTTATAAAACCTTCTTCTCGTTTTTCTTCATAGTCTTCTCTGCTATTGTTGTTTTTTCTTAACATTTTTTGCTTTGCATTTTCTATATTTTCTTTAATTTTTGTCAATTCTACCTTATTGTTTTGAGCTTCGTTTGGGGTGCATTTAATTGTAGAGTGATATCTGTCATTGTAATTTCTCACGGCTTTTTGCATTATCTGTTTTATTGTCATGTTTCTGTTTCTGTTTTGAGTGTTACCCTAAATTTTTCTGCCAATGAATTATGTAGCCTTTCTATGTCGGAATTTCCCGTGTTACTATTTGGTTTAGTTAGATGTAACTCTATTCCTTCTTGCATTAATAATTCTTTAATTCTGATTGAGTTAAACTCATTATCAGCTATGATTTTATCTGGCCTTCCTATCTTTGTGAAATGTTCTTCTAGTTGCTCCACTATGGTCATGTGATTTCTATCATTTAGTGAATATGCTGCTGCTGTTGTTAAAAAATGTGTATTTTTTACACGTATGTGTCTATATGGACAACTTGATTTTTATCAGATGGGGTTTCTGTTCTCATGAACTTGTTCTTTATAGGTTTCCTATCATACTTAATTTCTTTGCACAAATCACATTGGTTAATGACCATTTGCACCAACTCTAGTAGTTTTGGTTAGTATATTTTATTTTTTATTTGTTTGTAAGTTTCTTGAATACCTGAATGCATACTTTCTCTTACGTGGTAGAACGATATTTGTTTAACTGCTTCTGTCTCGTATTCAATGTCTTGAGCTCTAAGTGCACATTTTATGAATTCTATTTATTTGTCGTTTGAAAACATTTCTATTAATTTTTCTTGTACTATATTGTATTCGTGGAACGGTAGTTCCGAGTAAACTCCAATTTTTCCTTTGTTTATATATTTCTTAAAAATTTCCCCCATCATTGGAAAGTCATGTTTAGCTATAAAAATCATTCTTTTACCATTTACTATTTTAATTTCCTCTGTTTTGCAGTTTGTAATGATTATCTGCGTTTTGTATTTATTAACTATCTCCTCCTTTATAAAAAAATGATTCTGTAAGTTTTCTTCGGCTGAGTGTATTGTTGCTATTGACATATTATCTTCCTTATCCTCTACGTTTGATATTATATTTACATCCGATATGTTGTCGTTATTTTCGTTTTGTATGTAATTTTTCGTATTATGCGTGTAGTCATTGTCTTCGAGTCTGCTCAAAAAGTCAGCTACTCTATTTATCTTTCCTTTTAGATAGTCAATCTCGAATTGGTACTCCCCTAGCTTCAAAAGCCATCTTTGATGTCTAGGTGAGATGTATTTCCCTTTATGTTTTGAATTCAAAAATTTTATAGGCTAATGATCGGTTAGTATCTTAAACTTAAAACAAATAGGGTCTAAGGTAATTCACGCTCCAAAGAATTGCCAAAAATTCTTTATCGGTTGCCGAATAATTCTTTTCGTGATTATTAAGCGTTCTAGACGCAAAACAAATTGGGTGACCTTCTTGGGATAACACCGCCCCTATTGCATAATTCGAGGCGTCAGTCAGCGTAAATGTTTTATCAAAGTTGGGAAATCTAAGTATTGGGTGTGAACTGATCATATGTTTCAATTTTTCAAATGCTTCTACATAAGTTGGATCTTTTGAGTTTACTTTCACATTTTTCTTTAAATATTTTGTTATTGGTTGTGCTACTTTAGCATAATCTTTAATGAATTTCCTATAATAGCCTGTTATACCTAGGAAACTTTTTATCTGTTTTTCTGTCCGAGGCAGTACTAATTTTTCTATTATGGCTATTTTGTTGGGATTTGGTTTAATGCCTTCTTTTGTCAAGATATGTCCCAGGAATTCCGATTCTCTTTTCATAAAATTGCATTTGTCCATCTGAATCTTTAAATTTTTGTCTTCCAGAATTTGGAAGATTTCATTAATTGTATGAATGTGTTCTTGCAACGATGTGCTGAAAATAAGTATATCATCTAGATATACGACACATTTTTTATTTATGTGGTCCCTTAAAATCTCGTTCATAAGCCTCTGAAGGGTGGCCGGGGCACTTTTTAACCCGAATGGCATTCTTATAAACTCATATAAGCCGTGTGGCGTTACAAATGCTGTTTTCTTCCTATCTTCTTCCTTAACCAGGATTTGATGATAACCCTTGGCCAAGTCTAGTGTAGTGAAATATTGAGCTCTTCCGAGTGTATCCAAAATTGAATCGATATTTGGGATCGGAAACTTGTCATCTATAGTGATTTCGCTTAACTTTCTATAGTCAATTACTATTTGATATTTCTTTTTACCTGAATTGTCTATTTTTTTTCGGTATTACTATCAAAGGGCTTGAATATCTAGAATTACTTTTCCTTATTATACCCTGATCTGTCATTTCTTTAATTTGTCTCCTTACTTCTTCCTCATGTTGAGGTGGATACCTACAAAGTTTTGAATTTCACTGCTCGTCTGTGGTTGTCCGTATCTCGTGTTGTATCTCTGTCGTACTCGTTAATATGTCTCCTTCTTTGAAAAATAATTTACTGTACCGTTGTATAATTAGTTAAATTTCTTTTCGTTCTTCTTTGTTCAGGTGATCTAGTTTTAGATTATCGAGGTTTCCTTATGATTGAGTTTTCCTTATGATTTAGTGTTAGAATTTTTTTTTAATATTGATAAAAGCGTTTAAAAAATTCAATAGGTCTATGCCTATGATGAAACTGTACTTTCTTCCTGTTAATGGGGCTACTTTCCATCGAACCCTTGCATTGCTTGGTAAATTAAATTCTCTTGGTGCTGTTGTATGAATTTCATGCTCTATAATGTCTTTGCTATTTATCGTACTGTATGGTATTGGTCTGTTTAATTTCATTTTTCTGTACCCGTTGATTTGGTCGTTCTCCAGACTTAAGGTGGCTCCTGTATCTATTAATGCTACATACTTCTCTCTATTTATGTTTAATTCTATTAATGGTAGGCATTCCGTGGCTGCTTCATAAAAAAAACAGTATTATTAACTTCTGCCTGGTGGTCATACTGATCGTTTGAATCGTTGTTTTCGTGGTAGTCATCATTCTGATACTGGTCGTCATTTTTCCTGTTTTGGTCGGCTTCTAGATTATCAATTTCCATTGGCTCTGCATTTCCTGGTCTATACTGCCTGGTTTGTTGTGAACCTGGTTGTTGGTAATTTTAATTTTGTCTACTCTGTCCTGAGTTGTTGCTTCTAACATTTGGTTGTGTATTATTTTGCCTAAATTGTCCTGAATTGTTATTTCTGTAATTCTGTTGTTGGTTCCTATTATTTTGGTTCCAATCTTGATTTCTATAATTTTGCTGATTATTTTGTTGGGCATTGTTCTGATTAAAATTCCTATAGTTCTGTTGTTGACTAATTTGATTCTTTTGTTGGGTATTATTTTGATTAAAATTCCTATCGTTTTGTTGTTGGTTGTTTTGATTAGTGTTTCCCTGGTTTTTGTTGCTAGGCCCTGCCTCTGGATTGTTTCTGTTAGGTCTGACTTTTCTATATTGATATCTAATACAACTGTTCTCATATCTACGCAACATCATTATTTTTAATATTGCGCCTAATTCTCTTTATTCATATATTTTATCTAGCAATGTACCTTGTGTCATTTCTTTAGACTGTGTTCACTAGCAAGCATTCAACATTACTTAAATCTATGAAGTTGTCATGTTTATGATAAACTATTAGTTCATCAGTTTTATATTTAATATTCTGTATTTCTACAGCTAGTTCGCTCACCGCGTTCACTCTTAGGTCGCAGATTCTCCGGTAAATTTGATGTGGTTCGGTGTCCGGCCTGTATCTCAATTTTATAGTTGCCTTGATCAGCTCCCAGTTGTCGGGTTGCAGTACGTTGATCACTACATCCTATGCTTGTCCTTGAATCGTTCTATAGAAGATTGCCCTGGTGGCCTCTCTCTTTAATTCTGGATCTTGTATCGACAAGAGTAAATACTCCACACTGCTGAAGAACGAATTGATTGAGATGTCCCCTGTTCCCGTGAATGTCGACAGATGGTTTATAGTTTTAAACAGTCGTCCTTGTTGCGCTGTAGTGGTAGTGTTAGCCTGGAGTTGCACATAAGCTTGCCGTAATTGTTCCAGTTGCCGCTCTCTAATGGCCAATTGTTCCAATAAATCCGCCTGTGGCATTTGGGGGCTTAGCGTTCGTCATCCTTGTCTCGTCGTATTTATCTGACCTCTTCTGTTTTCTTGATGCCAGGTTGAGTTGTTCTTTGTTTTGTGTATTTTAAACCGATATTAGTTCGATTTAAAATTGTCCACAGATAGCCTTGTCAACTTATTTGTAGTTGAGCTATACGTTTTATTACTGCACTGCACTGATTTTAAGTCTTCTTTCGTCAGCCGATGAATATATATTTATTTATGTATATATTTATTATTTTTTTTTTTTCACACTCTATTTAATTTAATTTTTTATACTCTTTTCGAAGAAAATAGTATATTAAGTTTGTCCTGAAGTTTGTAACGCATAGAAGGAAGCGTCGGAGACCCCCAAAAGTTACTGCCAGTATGCTTAGAATGACAATACAAATTGATCTAGCCATGTCCGTCTGTCTGTCTGTCTGTCTGTCTGTCTGTCTGTCTGTCTGTCTGTCTGTCTGTCTGTCTGTCTGTCTGTCTGTCTGTCTGTCTGTCTGTATGTATGCAAACTAGTCCCTCAGTTTTTGAGCTATCGCGATGCAACTTTGCACAGACACTTATTATTCAAGGGGACAGCACATTGGTCGGAGCCGGGCGGATCGGACCACTATATCTTATAGCTGCCATACAACTCGAAGTCGGTTTTGGCCATATATCCCATGTTTTTTAATCTATCGCGATGAAACTTTGCACTGATACTTATTATTCAAAGAGACATCACATTGGTTGGAGCCGGCTGGATCGGATCACTATATCTTATAGCTGCCATACAACTCGAAGTCGGTTTTGGCCATATATCCCATGTTTTTTAATCTATCGCGATGAAACTTTGCACAGATACTTATTATTCAAAGAGACATCACATTGGTTGGAGCCGGCCGGATCGGATCACTATATCTTATAGCTGCTATACAACTGGCAATGAATTAAATATTCTTAGAACAAAACAAAAAAATGTTACGCGACAAAACGATTTTGTACAGCTTATGAAATTTCAGTGGTGCAGTTGGCAGAGTTAAAATTGCCTATAGGTTCGAAAAGAGTATAAAATCTTCGGCACGCCGAAGATAATCCCTTCCCCCACTTGTTTTTTTTTTTTCGGTTCGAATGTTATCGCTGGATCCTCCTACCGGCTGCGCCAATTTTGTAAACGGAGGATAGGTTTATCAAAAAATAATAATTTCGGCAACGTTATTATAAACACGACGTTCAGATATCAGTGGCAAGAATCAACTGACTGTCTTTATTCAAAATGTATAAAATGAAAACTTACATAGATTGTTTAATATACGTACATGTGTCTTACATTCTATTCGTGTTGCTATATTTACTTGGAATCCGATATGACTTGCTGATAAGACTTATTCTACATACATGTGTCTTACATTCTATTCGTGTTGGTATATTTCATTTAGAATTGGAGACGTTGCATTTGTGTTTCGATTGTGAAACCGGATGCTTTATATTATAAAAGAGGTTATTAACTCTTGTTGCGAAATCGTTTATTTAGCATTTAAAGAGTTCAATAACTCCTGTACTTTCTGGCTAATTGGGTTTAGTTGAATGTCTGGATTTGCGTTATGTTCTGGGAATGGAGTGGATTTATACATAAATTGGGTGTAAAAGTCACAATAATATAGTAATAGACCGGCTAGTGCTACAACTATCGAAAAAATTTATAAAGTTGTTATAGGATATCAAATGATATATTCAATTATTATTGTCTGCACTGAGCACTACAGTATGGAATGTACAATTTTAAACATCTTCTTTGTTAATGGTCCGAACTTATTGAAATTTTATGGATCTAAAATCGGTAATTAACTGTGTGATCCACCCAAATTACCAGGTCAAACCTTCAAAAAGGATTTACAGTTTTGGGGGGATGGTGAGGCTGTATTCAAATAGTGAAATATTTGTTACATGTGTAAATGAATCAATATCTGGCTATTAAGATTCGGGTTGAAACATACGCGAGTGTGTTAAAGTAACGAATTCATTAACTATCAAAAATTACAATTCAAGTAATCCTTTATTCTGGTTGCGCGAACGCAAACTTGACCTGACTAAGGAATACTAGAACATATATGGCGAATAAGAGGTATTTAGCTGTTACAGTCTCTGATATCCGAGTTTTCATACAGGCGAACAGAAATGGTTACCATGAAAATATACTTGCTTTTTATACTCTGATACCGAACGTACTCATAGTATATTGGTTTTGCCGAATGTTCGTCTGGATGAACGCACGTATTTCCGAAACGATATAAGATAGTAACTTGAAATTTGTTGTGTTATGACTGTAGCTATATGCTTTAAATCAAGTTTGTTCCAAGTTTATGCCACGCCCACTGGTAGGTTGGCAAATCGATAACATGCCGATTCACCTCAAATCACAAATCGATAAAACGCGAATATCTCCCACAATTTTGGTAGGTATGTTGCCGGTGACCAAAAAATTGGATTATTGCTTTTTTGGCCACGCACGCTTGCCCACCAGCCCCCTCTCCAGCTAGGGCTACTAAACTTTGAGGGTAGACTTCTGGCCAAGTCCTCTAAAAATTTACGTCTTCCACAGTTTTAGAGTTAGAGTCACCAAAATAGGAAGATAGACTTTTGGTCACCCTCTCTAAAGATCGGTAAAAATTTTGGGACCACGCCACCTTCCGCCCACAAAAATAGCGAGAATTTATATCTTCCACAGGTTTACAGCTAGTCACAAAATTTGGAAGATAGACTTCTGGTCAACCGACGATTTTATTATTTAGCATTAGTATTTTGTTGTAAAAATTTTTTAAAACTATATGTTCTAGTTGTTTAAGTTTGAAAAATATGATTACATTCCGTGCATATACCTTGAGTTATTCATTTAATAACGGCATCCGCAGGCCGGTGAAAAGTTACAAAAATTAAACCCATCTCAGTAGGGAGAGGCCCAAGTGTCCGGGTAGGAATTTTATCTTTAGGTGGCCTTAAGAAGGCGGCAAATCCACAACCGGCTAGGGATTCAGAGGTTCAACGGGTGTTTCGTTTAAAGCGTCAATGTCTCAGTCTAACCAGGTAGTTGGTGTGGTCTAGAAAACTTAATGGTAGTGTCAGTAATGGCCTCGTACATCGCAGGGATACCCCGATAGTTAAACAGAGTCTCATTTTTCACAAGACTGTTCCAGAGAACATTGGTTATGCGACGCAATGGTTTAATTGTAGCGTCTTGTACTCGTCTTAGAGTGTCACACACAGTCCCCCAGCAGGTTACACCATAATGTTGTGTTTGAAGGATTATAACAATAAATAGCCTAACCTTGGCTCTAAGGAGAAGACCACTCCCTGATCTGAGGAGCCACCTGAGTTGACAGGACAAGGAACAAAAATTCTTGGGATGACCAAACTTCGGACATCTGAAACAGTGGGGCTTGGACAGCCTGATAGCCCAGTGATTTGTTGTCATTCACCTTCGCATTATTTGCAGCCATTTCCAGCACACCATACTCAAACTACGATAGTTATGCGCAAGAGCCCTAAGCTGACCCTTAATATTATCAATGTCGGTTGAATCTAGCAATCTTCCGGCAACAATCCAAAAGGCAGCTGCACGAAGCTAAACAGGATTAAATTTTCAGCGAAAAGCTTTTGTATATGTCTATAGGAACCCTCTTCCACACATGTTATCCTGATGAAGGCGGACCTATGATCTTTAGTCGAAAGATATTGGTAACAGAACTGATCAGGGGAATGCGCCGTTTGATATTTGGTGTACCCTTTAGAAGAAAGGGAGGGGAACGCAGGCCGCAACATTTTTGGATTGGCTTGGGTAGCTGACAAGCGCAGGGACACAGAAGGTCGGGAGGACACGCTAAAGACAGAAACAGCAACTGCAGCTGAAGTCATTACATTAGGAGAGGCCGCAGTGATAATATTGGTCCAGCGTAGCTTTGACATCGCCGTCGTCAGTCAATATGGCATCGCTGTTACCGCGTCCGGAGTAGGATGAATCTACCGACTCAGCAGAGTCTGCATCAATAGGCCAATCTAACAGTTGCTATGAGAAACCTATTTAGCCCGGCAGACAAAATTAAAGCTATTTAAGACAGACACTTGACACCAGCATGTCCAGAAACACGAGAGCAGTGCACTAATTCTTTCGGTTTCTAAGACGCTTAACAATAGTAAGCCGATCACGGTCAGCAGCAGCCTGACTTAACCACTCAGAGCTTTTTATGATGTCTGGTGCTGGCGTGCTGGCTCCAGATTCACGGATGCCAGCGAAACTTATTATCATCATCACGAGAAACATCAAACGAATGCCTACCGCTGGGGGAGAAGCCGTATTTTGAGGGCGTCTGCAACAAATGGCTCTTGTTGGATGCAGGGCTCTCTCAGCACTAGAGATATTGCGACTTACGTCTAAGACTTTAATATATAAATAAATTATCACAGTCAAATACAAAAAGAAAAGCAAGCGGGAAAAAATTATCTTTGTCGTGCCGCAGATTTTACACTCTTTTCGGATCTTTAGGCAATTTTCACTCTAACAACTGCACCCCCGAAATTTCATATGCAGTTAAAGATAATTTTTTCGCGTGCCACTTCTTTAATTTTTATTCTAAGACATTGATATCATATAAATAAATATTTTTTTTAAGTATTAATTTCAAGATAATTTATATTTGAAAACAAAGAATTAGAAGTAAAGTGAAAATATATGATGTCGGTGACCGGGACTCGAACCAGTGACCACGCGCATCACTTTACTACTTTGATGATCGATGACAAGCTTGCTTATAGAGCAATCTGCTAAAACTTACTTGCGCTTGGCTTTGTTTGCTCGTATACACCTGCCCTTTCAAAATATTTAATGACGGATCTCAATGCTGTTTATGACTCAATCGCCTTGCAATGTTGAACATTGATGAGTTATAAGGATGTTCAAGTGTCCAAGGAAACTGAAGGCGATAGCTTTCAAGAGATCGGATATATGGCCAATACCGACTTCCAGGTGTATGACGGCCATACGATATAGTGGTCAGATCCGACTGGATCCGATCAATGTGCTGTCCATTTAAATATTAAGTCTCTTCACAGCGATAGCTTTAAAAACATGGAATATATGGCCAAAAACCGACTTCGAGTTGTATGGCAGCTATAAGATATAGTGGTCCGATCTGACTGGCTCCGATCAATGTGCTGTCCATTTGAATAATAAGCTTATGTGCAAAGTTGCATCGCGATAGCCCAAAAATAAAGGGACTAGTTTCAATACATACAGACAGATGGACATGACTAGATCAATTTGTTTTGTCATTCTAAGCATACTAGAGGTAATTTTTGTTTGTCTCCGACGCTTCATTCTATGCTTTACACACTTCCGCAGAAATTTAATATACTATTTTTTTCGAAAAAAGTATAATAATGACACGCGAAAAATCGATCTTCTACAGCATATGAAATTTCGGTGTTGCAGACTTGCCACTTGCCACTTGTTATACTCTGAACCCTTTAAAAATGGGTGGTATAAAGAGTTTGTGCAATAGTTTGCAACAGGCATAAGGAAGCATCTCCGACAATATAAAGTATATATATTATTGATCAGCATCAACATACGAGTCGATCTAGTATAATTAACACAGAAGTTATTTAAGATTTTACTTTACATTACATATGTATATGTATACACACTGATAGATTAGTATGAATGTAAGGACTGGGATCTCCCGACTAGACCACTCTTAGTTGTTATACCCTAAACCCATTAAAAATGGGTAAAAAGGGTATAATATAGTTGTTCAAAAGTGTGTAACAGGCATAAGGAAGCATCTCCGTCCATATAAACTATATATATTCTTGATCAGTATCAACAGCCGAGTCGATCTAGCCATGAAGGTGAAGACTCAGAAGCTCCTGATAACCAGTGACAATAGAGGGGATGCTGCGATACCTGGGAACAGGCTCTGGACATTGTTGCGGTTAATTTATTTTGCTACATTTATCTTAACGCAATCGTTGAACGTGATTAACTGTGTGCCATGCACCCAGGTGCCAGCGCCGTTATCCACGCCGTTATCCACGCCATCAAACCATATGAACATCCACATTGCTTGGTTAGTTTTGGCAGTCAGCCAGCATGGACTTCTTTAGCGCATGAGTTGGCGGCTGACAGTTGACAGAAGGTTGATCTTGCGGCGGTTGTGCACTGTCCAGCGCATAAATTTTGGTCTTGGCACTCGGCGACAATGTTGTTATCCACTGTCAGTACATGATTCTTATGAGAGATGTACTGCATTTTCGGATATGTAATTGTGAAATGAATTATGTTTGTGGACTGAAGGACTTTTACGGACGAAACGGTCATCAGGTTAGCAATTATCTTATATGTGGGCTCTTCGAGCGAAACGGATTTGCAGCTTCCAAATTTGATTCACGGTGCAGATAAGTTGATTAATCTGATCCTATACTCTAGTATTTATTTTTACATGTCCATTGTTGGAACTCATAAGCTATGCTTCATTAATTTTTATTTTCTGAATAAGACGAGGAAGAACACTGAATGACACATCACCAAATCTTATCTAATATAGGATGCCACTTGACAAAGGAAACTTATATTTCCAGTAGCTTAATATATAAGAAAAATGCAAAATGGCGTGATAGAGCTCATAATAAAAATTTATTAAAATAAATGATGAAATATATATGGATGCTTTACCCCAGGTTGTCCCAGTGGACCGCCCTCCACTTATTGAGAACTGTGGTTTACAGATCAGCTTCAACGGCTCTTTCTTCGTGCAAAAGTGAGAGTTTGTTGCTAAGCCTGCAGCTCATGGACCCCATTCCCGTGCCATTTCGAGCTTACCGCGTCGTTTATGTTTTTGTAGATTTTCAGTGAGTTCTAGCAGGGTACTACGATTGAAATGCTGAGGCCATAATTATTCGGTAGCAGCGAACTGATTGTCTGGGAGTTCAAAACTGGCTCGTTGTCGCAACAGATAATTTTAGATTTCGGAAAGAAATTCATGAGTTGTAACGAAGGTATCTTCAAATACTTTATTGTTCGATATTGCCTGAACTACAGCAAATTTCGAAAATATGTCAATATACATGAGAAAAAATTTGTTGTCCGTCGAGAAAGTATCAACATGCAACATTTACACTCTGTGGGATGGAATTGGCGTATTTTATTGGCCATCCTAGACATTTTTGAAAATAGTACTCCGAAAAGACCTATTTTCGAGCAATACACGAACACTTAAAATTAAAATTGCCAGTGAGCAATAAGCAAATTGATTATAATTTGGTAAATAGCTAGACGAGATAAATAATAGATCGCACAGTTTCCCATAATTATGCCAACAGCTGTGCAGCTCAAAGTTCCAAACGTGACAGTTAATTTATTTTTAAACGTGTAACCTTGGATTTTGTGGCTAAAAACTGAACGGATGTGCCATGCTTATGTTCAATTCGAACATATGAGTAGCACCGTATGCTCTCGTCGAGGCGGCAGCATGATTTTGACAATTCGTTCCCTTTGCGACGCGAACGTAACTAGGTATGCGAATTGAATCTAACTCTTCAAAGGAGATTGTAATATCTTGCAATTTTTTGAGTAAATGGTTGGGTATCTGGTCATCCCAAGCGGTATTTTGCATGCAAAGTTAATTCATTAAGATCTTTGCTAGAGTTACTATTGGGCATTATAATCCAGGTACAGACAAGAGTCGAATAACAAAATGGCAAGTTTGGTAGGCAATAAACAAGGATATACCCTGAACCCAGTCCTTACATCCTTGTAAATATTGTAAGCACCGAGTTGCTAAAAATGTGTTCAGCTGATATAATTTAAGTGGGTCTGAAAGCTTTAGAATTAGTTGAAACTTGCGGTGTGTTTCATCGATTTCGATATATTTTAGCAATGCCAGCTGACAATGCAACTTGGCGAATGCGAAGAGAGAATGTCATTTAAAGATATTTATCACGACGCTTGCAGTACGCGTCAAAAACAACTCTCAACTTAGTGGATGTGTTTTGCGGTCGGACCACTCATTGATATGGAATGAAATAATGCGGCCCGTTGGGGATCGTGTTGTCGATTGAGTTCATGTGGCCTTGATGAAATCATTACGTATGAATATTTGGCTGCTTGCAAAATCTTCTTTCGAATGCCAGAAACCAAGGCAACGTGGTCTGTCTGATAGTTTCTATAAACGATTACTCGCAAAGCAACTGTTCTGGGGTATACAAATTTCAGTTATTTAATTTTGGTACTTCTTCCAACTCCCAGAACTTTCGCACAAGAGCATCCAAAGAATATGATTCTTGGCATGAAATGGAGTTTTGACTCACACTCACAAGCGATGTCCAACTAGTCTCTTGTGAGCATATTGCTCGGCAAACGGCCGGTTATTTCTGGTTTGAAATTCATTTGCGACCCAGAATCTAACAGATCCCTAGCTAACTGGAGAGAACCTTACTTACTCATTACACGAACAACTGCAGTTGCCAATATGACATGGTCAGAGACAGCTGTCGTGTAATTGACGGAATAACACTGCGTTTGGGCTGCAGCTTAGCCATCAAAGACTAAGTGCAGCATTTGCTAAGTCGGGCACAAAATTGTGTACAAGAGTGTGATGGGGCTTGGACCAAACTCTGCAATTACCTGATTTGCAAGTCTTGGTTGTATGGCCCTTTCTTAGGCAGTGAATGCACACTGAACGATCTTTAGCTAACTTAAAGCGTTCGTCTTAACAACTCTTTCAGATGACAAATTTTCAGCTGCAAGATGCTGAAAGCGTCTATTAAGGGCAGACTCGCCATCTTCCCAAGATGAAAGCTGACTGTAATCTAAGCTCTCTTCCCATTTAGAATGCATACGCGTAAATGAGCAGAATTTTAGAAATCTGTCTGTGATTGCCTAAGGACAATAGCGACTCATAACTAGCCCATCCGTCGGACCTCTTGATCCTTGGCCGGTCGCGGAATGGCCGGCTACTTAAGCAAATGACAAGTAATATCCAAATATACCAAATAGCGTACACATCCTGTGTAGCTTGCCTAATAAAACATCAAAACAAAAAACAGAACTAGCCCGAACTTTGTCGATTAGTGAGCGCAAAGAAATGGATGAAGGCCCTTGCAGCTTTGGAAGATCGAAAATTTTGCGATAATATCCAATACTATTAAACAACAATTTTCATAGACACGCTTGAAGGCTGCTAATGATTTCGGATAGTTGTCGTGTGTAACCTGATATGCCTGAACCGTTTAAGCTTCCTTGGGTACACATGATAGCAGATGGTTAATTTTCTCTATATTTGAGATCGATGCATCATTATCGACTAAAGTTTCAAATAACCCAATGAATTGTTTGTATTCAGCGTAATTGTCACTAATCCATGGCAGCTTCATCAAAGGCAGTTGTCTGCTATGCGAAACAGATGGAAACATCGTAGAACTCGCGATAGCTTCCCTTTGAGTCTTGCATTGACTGCCCTTGCTCATTAATTATGCCGAATTGGTGATGCAGAGTATTTCCAAGTCAGATCAAGAAGTTAACGAGGGGTCAATTGCAGCTAGATCCTTTTGTATACTGAAAGCATCATCAATATACCGATTCATAATATCCAGCCTTTGATTTGTGACTTAAGTGGTTGGCTTTTTGGATATAGCCAAGCTCTTGACTGTAATCAATATGCAAATAAATATTGACACTGTCTCTACTTTTATAACACGGCACTGTTACTGTATAAGAACAGGTAACTGCTAATAATATAACAAGTATAAGGGAGTAATATAACAGGACGGCACTGTATATTAATGGTTAAGAACAAGTGATATCTAAAATTGACCGCCCGCAACCAACCGAACCAATATAATAATATGTGATAGCTGGCAGAGCAGTTCACTCGACTAAGCAGCAACGATATGTGCTAAGAGCAAGCCGGCAGCGACGCGTTGGCTGGCAGAGTACCTCACACGGTTTAACAGCAACGATATGTACTAAGGGCAAGTGTGCAGCGACGCTGCAGAGCAGCAGTGATTGGCGACTGCAGCTGCGTAGCACCGATAAGGCAATACGTATAAATTTTACCGCTGGCAGAAGTTTTCACTCACTAATACAGCCACGACATGCGTGAGTACTGAGAGCAAACAAATCCAAACAGCTAAAAGTGGCTAAGCAACGCACAAATTGAGCTATTACTATCAGCAATTCCAAATGCGACTATTAAGCAACAACAAAATGCTTGAGTTCCAAATGCAGCGACGCTGCTGCTTGCAAACAAAATTACTGAACAGCGCAGCAACGATAAGTGCGTGTAAAACAGATCATGCAAGAGCTGTTGACCAGCACAGCAACGGCAAAACGAAAGAGAAACAAAAACACACGCATAATTTTGCGCGAACAAAATTTTTTATTACTCTTTTCGAAGAAAATAGTATATTAACTTTGTGCTGAAGTGTGTAAAGCATAGAACGAAGAGTGCTTAGAATAACAAAACAAATTGATCAAGCCATGTCCGTCTGTCTGTCTGCCTGTCTGTATGTATGGGATCTAGTCCCTCAGTTTTTGAACTACCGCGATACAATTTTACACATACACTTTTTATTCAAATGTACACCACATTAGTCGGAATCAACAGGATCGGACCACTATATCTTATACCTGCCATACAACAGGAAATTAATTTAATATTTCAAAAGAAAATATGAAATCCATATGACAGTTTATAAACAAATTTTTTCTCTCAAGCCTAGTTGATTTTACAGAACAATGTTTCCCAGTAGAAACCTTTTTGTTACACAACGATATTTATTGAAATGCAATTAAAAAAAAAACAAGTGGCAACGTTGCAGTCGGGCGGAGCCGACTGCGTAATACACTGATACCATTTTAAGAACAGCTGAAAGCAAGTGAACAGAACATTTTTGCTGGTGTATGGGTGACCCAAATCGGCCTTCCAAGTTTTTGGGGGCGGGAGGGGGCGTGGCCCCAAAATTTTTTTTTTACCGATCTTTAGGGGACTTGGCCAGAAGTCTACTCTCAAAGTTTGGTGGCTCTAGCTCTTAAACTGTGCAAGATATAGGCTCCCGTGTTTCGTGGGGGCGGGGTGGCTTGGGGGCGTTCTAGTGGGCGTGGCTGGAAAAACCAGGACAGAATGTTTTGGGGGTGGTCAGCCCTAGTCTAAATTCAAAATTTGGGGACTCTAGCTTCAAAATTGCGGGAAATATACACGTGTTATCGAATTGTGCATTCATGTATATCGATTTTCGCGATTAAGGGAGCGGGAGTGGGAGTGGTCGAAATTTGTAGATCTTTAGAGGACGTAACCAGTAATATATATTCCAAATATGGTGACCTTAGCTCTAAAACTGCGGGAGATATAAAGCATTTCAAATTAATTTGGGAGGGGGGGCTGGTGGGCTTAATAATGGGCGTGGCCGATAAACCTAGCATCCAATTTTTTCGGGAGGTCACCAGCAATATAACTACCAAATTTGATTACTCTAGCTTCAAAATTGTGGGAGATATTCACGTTTAATCGATTTGTGATTTGAGGTGTATCGACATGTTATCGATTTGCCAGCCTCCCAATGGGCGTGGCATAAATTTGAAATAAACTTGATCTGAAGCAGATAGCTATAATCATAACGCAAAAGAGTTTCAAGAGTCTATCTAATATCGTTTCGGAAATACGTGCGTTCATCCAGACGGACAGACGGAAGGCCTGACGGACATCCGACAAAACCAATATACTATGAGTATCTTCGGTATCAGAGTATAAAAATAATAATTTTTGGGTGAAATCAAATGCAAATATCTTGAAAACAAAAAAATATTCTAAAATCAAGCTTGGCAGCTATTATAGGAGTACTTAAGCGCTATAAGTTAAGACTATTGTCACAAAATAAACCGTTATATCTTGCCTGACGATCCGGGAGCGACAACATGGAAACGCCCATATGTATATTCATATGTATGGCAAATGTAATAAAATCTTTGAACTTTCCTGGTTCACTTACACTACAGCTCGATTCTTTCAGTGTCAGAACTTGTTAGTTGGAAATTTCTGAACCAATTTATCCTGAATCAGCGCCCAAGTGTGTTAATCACAGTGTAGCGCATTTATCAAACTAGGCTTGACCATTTACCATAACTCCTCGAGTAATGATTCTCAGCAGGTGAGGGACTGTCGACTTTTGTTTCCAACCAGAATGAAACTCAGCTTAAACGGCAAATTTTCGACGACTAGCTGGTTCTGGAAACAGTTCAAAAATTTGTCGTTAGATTTACTGGTGTTATTCAAAGCGTTGAGCTGGTGTCTGGACAAGGCCTCCGAAACTATGTTTCCTTTTCCTGGTTTGTAAAAAATTCGCGGCTTAGACTCGTCAATATGCGCATTCCATCGCTTCATTTTAGCGTTTAGGTTAGAATCAGACACGGCGTAGGCCAGTGGCTGCTGGACTGTGAAGCTGTTAATATCTTTCATCCTGTATAAATATTGACGCAACTGGCCAAGGGCCCATACAATGGCTAGAAGCTCTCTTTTGTTTGTGGGATAGTTAAATTCCGGGCTCTTCAATATCTTGGAAATCATTGTGACGGGATGGTCTTCTTGGGAAAGTACTGCTCCTACCATTTCCCGAAGCGTCGGTCGTTAGATCAAACTGTTTCTTGAAATCTGGGTACCGGAGCATGATATCTTCAGATGCTTATATGTTTCACAGTTTCTGAAATGCGCTGCGTTGTTGATCAGAGAAATATAATCTTCCACCATCTATGTGTGCCAACTGATCCATTCTCATCCTTTAGAATTTCGAAGACGGATTTAGCTTTCGATGCAAAATCATTAATAAAGCATATATAAACTAGCGAGTCCCAAGAACGATCTGATTTTAAAGCCTTATTCATGTCCGTTGTTGCACCATCACTAGTGACGACAAGTCCAATGAAATGTACACTTTTATTAAAAAAGCGTGATTTTTCCTGAGATACCCTAATTGTTGCTTCGTAAAAGCTTTTTAAAACCATCAACATGTTTGACATGGGATTCTTCATGATTAAAAAAAAAAACAAGTGAGAACGTTAATACTCTGATACCATTTTAAGAACAGCTGAAAGCAAGTGAACAGAAAATTTTTGCTGGTGTTTGGGTGACCCGAAATCGGCATTCCAAGTTTTTGGGAACGGGAGGGGCATGGTCGATCTTTGGGGCGGGAGGGGCGTGGCCCCAAAAATTTTGGCCGATCTTTAGAGGGAGTGACAAGAAGTCTATCTTACAAATTTCTTGACTCTAGCTCTAAAACTGTGGAAGATATACATTTTCGCGATTTTTGGGGGCGGGAGGGGGCGTGGCCCCAAATTTTTTTTACCGATATTTAGAGGGGCTGACCAGAAGTCTATCTTCCAAGTTTAATGTCTCTAGCTCTGAAACTGTGGAAGATATAAATTTTCGCGATTTTTGGGGGCGGGAGGGGGCGGGGCCCCAAATTTTTTTGTCCGATCTTTAGAGGACTTGGCCAGAAGTCTACCCTCAAAGTTTGGTGGCCCTAGCTCTTAAACTGTGCGAGATATAGGCTTCCATGTTTCGTGGGGGCGGGGTGGCTGGGGGGGCGTTCTAGTGGGCGTGGCCGGAAAATCCAGGACGCAATTTTTTGGGATGGTCAGCCCTAGTCTAAATTCCAAATTTTGGGACTCTAGCTTCAAAATTGCGGGAAATATACACGTGTTATCGAATTGTGCATTCATGTATATCGATTTTCGCGATTACGGGTTCGGGAGTGGGCGTGGTCGAAATTTTGTTTCTGTAATCTGTAGAGGACGTCACCAGTAATATATATTCCAAATATGGTGGCTTTAGCTCTAAAACTGCGGGAGATATAAGCATTTCAAATTAATTGGCCTATTAACCTAGGATCCAATTTTTTCGGGAGGTCACCAGCAATATACCTACCAAATTTGATTACTCTAGCTTCAAAATTGTGGGAGTTATTCACGTTTAATCGATTTGTGATTTGAGGTGTATCGACATGTTATCGATTTGCCAGCCTCCCAATGGGCGTGGCATAAATTTGAAATAAACTTGATCTGAAGCAGATAGCTATAATCATAACGCAAAAGATTTCAAGAGTCTATCTAATATCGTTTCGGAAATACGTGCGTTCATCCAGACAGACAGACGGACAGACGGACGGCCTGACGGACATTCGACAAAACCAATATACTATGAGTACCTTCGGTATCAGAGTATAAAAAAACACGATGGCGTCATCGGCATAGACATAAATCTATATATATGTTTATATGCCGACGAAATACGTACTTTCCTTCATTTACTGAGAATAATGTTTTTCACGGTCGCCTTTGGCAAGCGCGATTTGATCATAACCATACTTAAGATCTTCGGTCGAAAAGTTCTTGGCATTACCTAAATTTCAAATCATAGATATATTGGTCGTGTGGTAACTGTTTGGTATGGTTCTTTCGTTGAGTTTCCAAAAGTCTACTCAGAGGCGCATGATTCGCTAACGCATTTCTTCAGTGCCATTTTTGTCAGCTACCCAAATGGCGTTGTTTTAGGGGGAATCGGATCTATGAATTATACGATTTCTGAAAAGGTTGTTCACAAATTCTGCTGCATACATAGGATACAGCTTGGCATAGATAGGTTATTCATCCTTAGTATTAATAGTGGCCACTTCAAAGGTGTTATTGAGCAGACGCTTCATTAGCACTATTCATTATACAATTGGTTCAGATTCAATGCCAAACTTGAGTTGGCTGGAGCTTACACAAAGCTCTGCTCAGACTTGTGTTAACAGGTCGAGTCGTACGATTCTATCAAATATTGTAAGATCTGGCAGAAGGAAAAATGTAGCCTTTTTTCAAAACATTGATACGTGGCCCTTCTCTGAAATTTTGGAAGTGTCATTAAGGGAGTGAGTGGTAAATGGAGCATAATAGGCAACAGAGACTTACCCCTAGAATTACTAGAATTTGCATATGTTGGCGATGGCGACTGCTATAAGTTTTAAGACATTCAAGGGTCAACGGTCCATAGGTTGCTGTTTGTCGCCTCTGAGCCTTGACTGCCACTTCGTTGTTCAGTTTGTCATTGTCACTTTTGGTTTCGTGTGTAGTCCGGGCTTTTGGCAGGCCAGGCTGCGCCTATACAGCGTCGGCCGGGCCCCTTATCTTGCTCCTGATGATTACCACAGCTTAATAATGGCGTGAGCTGCCATCATATCTTCTGAATATTTTGTATGCTGCCATCGCAGTGTGCCGTCATGAAACACAAGCTTTTTGTGCCCCTATGTTGCTATGAAAAGAGTCAGCTAGTTACTGAATCAGATTATCAATTTATGTTTACGTTTTTTATATTTTACTGAGGCATCTATGGGGTGTGCAAAACAAACAATGTGTAATACTCTGATACCATTGTAAGAACAGAACAGACCAGCAATCTACCTTCAAAAATGGGTGACTCTAGCTTTTAAACTGTTGGATATATTGGCTTCCGCGATTCGTCCTGGCGGGGTGTCTGGTGGGTGTACAAGTAAGGCCGAGAAATCCTGGTCGCAATTTTTGCAAGAAATAGGCACGTGTTATCGATTTGTGCTTTCGGGTATATCGATTTACGCGATTACGCAGGCAGAATTGGGCGTAATTGGTTGATACCACTTAAGTGAAATGTACCTTCCAAATTTTGTGATTCTATCTTTAAAACTGTGCAAGATATGGATTCTCGCGGGAGGGAAGTTGGTCGATCGATTGAGTCATAAACAGCGAAGATATGCGTCATTGAATATTTTGAAAGAACAGGTGCATATGAGCAAACAAAGTCAATCGCAAGTAGTTTGACAGCCAGCTCTTCAAGGAATTTTGTCTTCGATCATCAAAACGGCTTGTGGCGTAAGGAGTAAAGTGGCGCCCTGGCAACCAAAAGGTTCGATTCCCAGCGGCGACCAATAATTTATTTTCATTTTTTTCTTATTCTTCCTTTCAAATATAAAATTACTGTAATCAAATTAATGTGCTTCCTTTGAACAAAAATAATGCCACGCGAAAAAACAAACAATCAGTAAAATCGAGTTTGTCAGCGATTTTTAAAACTGCTTGGTGTAAGTAGTAGAGTGCTGCGCTGACCAACGCGAGCTGCAGGTTGTAGGAAGACAAAACAAGAAAGCTTTTGACAGTCTGCTCTTCAAGGGAGTTTGTCATCGATCTTCAAAACGGTTTGTGGCTTAAGAGTAAAACGACGGCATGGCAAATGAAAGGTCGCTGGTTCGATTCCCAGCGGCGAATGGACATTTATTTGATTTTTTTTTAGTCTCTAGCTCTTATAGTCTCTGATATCCGCGTGTTCATACAGACAGACGGACGGACGGACGGACGGACGGACTTACAGACGGACAGACAGACGGGCATGGCTAGATCGACGCGGCTGTTGATACTGATCAATAATATATATACATTATATGGTCGGAGATGCTTCCGTATGCCTGTTACATACTTTTGCACAACTGCATTATACCCTTTTTACCAATTTTAAATGGGTTCAGGGTATAAAAATGTAGCATCACTTGGCATTTATAACATGCGTGTTAAACAGATCATGCAAGAGCTGTTGATCAGCACAGCAACGGCAAAAAGAAAGAGAAACAGACCAACAGAAACACCAAGTTATAATTAGATTAACGCAAAGAACTTGTTCTGATGCGAAATTTGGCGCGAACAGAATTTTTCTTAACCTACTCTTCGATGAAAATAGTATAGTAACTTTGTACTGAAGTGTGTAACACATAGAAGGACAGACACTTTGATCAGACACTTTTTATTCAAAATTCAGCACATTGGTCGGAGTCAACAGGATCGGACCACTATATCTTATAGCTGCCATACAACAGGAAATGAATTTAATATTTCAAATGAAAATATGAAATCCATATGACAGTTTATAAATTTATACTCTCAAGCCAAGTTGATTTTACAAAATAATATTTCCCAGTATAAGCTATTTTATTTTATTCATACTACATATTTTTGTTAAGTTCGTTGTTATCATGACAAGACTAATGCATTTAATACCTCTGTTGATTTAAAAACATTTTTACTAAGGTTATTTATAAATAATTTCGTAAAACAGCAACAGAAACCACATCAATATCACAATGGGAAAAAATCTCCGTTCAACATGTCACATTACGATTGATTGAAATGCAATTTGGCAAAAAGTATAAATAACTTTTGGGTGAAGTCAAAACCATTTTCATTAGAAATCAATGCATAACATATTAAAATTAGTCACATTGAAATATTGTCTCAGGTTTCGATGAAATCGGCGCTTAAATTGTTGACCGCGAAAACCACTTCTATATTTGTCCCGTGAGACCACCTTGTTATACTCTGATACCGAAGGTACTCATAGTATATTGGTTTTGTCAGATGTCCGTCAGGCCGCCCGTCTGTCCGTCTGTCTTTCTGGATGTACGCACGTATTTCCGAAACAATATTAGATAGACTTTAGAAATCGTTTGCGTTATGATTATAGCTATCTGCTTCAGATCAAGTTTGTTCCAAATTTATGACACGTCCACTGGGAGGCTGGCAAATCGATAACATATCGATACACCTCAAATCACAAATGGATTAAACGTGAATATCTCCCAAAATTTTGAAGCTACAGTAATCAAATTTGGTAGTTATATTGCTGGTGACCTCCCAAAAAGTTTGGATCCTAGGTTTATCGGCCACGCCCACTAGAACGCC
Organism: Drosophila flavopinicola; assembly: GCA_035042425.1. Taxonomy (NCBI): domain Eukaryota; kingdom Metazoa; phylum Arthropoda; class Insecta; order Diptera; family Drosophilidae; genus Drosophila; species Drosophila flavopinicola. The sequence continues at coordinate 350,843 of JAWNLL010000456.1, read as the reverse complement.
CCCCAGCCACCCCACCCCCACAAATTACGGAAGCCTATATCTGTGTAAAAAAAGACGAAAATAGGTGATTAGTTCCCTATCTCTAATTGGTTTTTTCGAGTCATTTTTTTCTAAGAATTTGTAGAACATAGTATTTGTAGATAAAAACCGACATCGAGTTGTATGGCAGCTATAAGATATAGTTGTCCGATCCGGCTGGTTTCGACTAATGTGTTGTTTCTTTAAATAATAAGTTCAGTGCAAAGTTTTATCGCGTTAACTTTAAAAACATGGAATATATGGCCAAAACCGACTTCGAGTTGCATGGCAGCTATAAGATATACATGTCCGATCCGGCTGGTTCCGACCAATGTGCTGTACCTCTGGGCAAAGTTTTATCACGATAGCTCAAAAACTGAGGGACTAGTTTGTATGCATACAGACAGACAGCCAGACGGACATGGCTAGCTCAATTTGTTTTGTCATTCTAAGCACACTGGAGGTAACATTTGAGGTCTCCGACGCTTCCTTCTATGCATTACAAACTTCAGCACAAAGCTTATATAATTTTTTCTTCGAAATTCAAGATATTTTATATTTTAAAATAAGTCTTAGAATAAAATTGAAAATAAATTAAGTTGCGAGCTCGGGATTTTTTAAGAACCAGTATTCATGATTAGATATGAAATTACATATATATGCAATGCGTATTTACACAAGCATAGTTAATGAAGAAACAAAAAGATACGCACTAAGTAATGTAATTTAAATGTATAACAAGTTCAGGAACTAACAAGTAAGAGTGCTTTAGTCGTTAGTGCCCGACTAGGAGATGCCCTGAACCCAGTCCTTGCATCCAATCATACTTACCTATCAATGCATATCCATACAAACACACACATACTGCAGTGCAAGCTGTTTAAGCAGGCTAACTTCGTCGCAAGGCCCCACTCTGGAAAAGTAAATCTCAAATAGATTCTGTGTTTATTGTCCGATCTTTGTGAAATTTTATGTAATTTATTTATTTTTTTGTAAGAAAAATCTTGTATTTATTTATTTAAAAAGTTTTCTGCTACCTAAGTGGCAGCTTGACAGGTTACACATAAAAAAAAAACTTATATTATTATAACCTATCAGATATATCTATTTTCAATGTATATTTATTTATATTTGTATTATTTGATTGTGTATGTCAGGAAAAATCAAATTTTAAAGGAGCTCTCTTTTTCGTGCATAACGGTGAATTAACCGCCTTGCCAGTGCGTTAGGGTGTGTCGAAAGTAGCTCTGCATATTTTGCAGCTGTTCGCTGTATTACATCACCTACTTTAGGGACTTTAAAATCTTTTTCGATGTACCTCGTGCTTATGTACCATGAAGCTCTGCAGATTTTCATAAGAAATTTGCTCTGGGTCACCCGAATCGTGTTAATGTGGCATTTTGCGGAGATTACATATTCGTGCAGAGCATATTTCCAGATTGGACTTTTATAAATAGCTACCTTATTTGAAAGCGACAGCATATTGGTGGGAGATAGGAGCCACGACATTTTTTCTGCTTTGCTACGGACCGTTTGCTGTACCAAGGTTGTATGTCTATTAAATGTCAGCCTTTTGTCCAGGATAACACCAAGTTATTTGTAGGCGGGCTTTTGTTGGAGAGATGCGCCTAGCATTGATATGCCTGGACAAGTACCGCTTCTGTTGGTAAACATTACGCTTTCCCTGCTGTGTGAAATTTGTAGAGCATTCAATTGGCTGAAATATTTTGTACATGTGTATGATATTCGAGAATATACATATCTCCTTGTCTTCTTCACGTCATTTTTTTTTTCCAAAAACGGCCAGTTTGTCTGCATTAAAAACCTGATCTGTACTGTATGCACAATCGACAATTTTTTTTTTTTTAAGCAATCTCACCCTTGATTTTTATACCCTGAACCCATTAAAAATGGGTAAAAAGGGTATAATGAAGTTGTGCAAAAGTATGTAACAGGCATAAGGAAGCATCTCCGACCATATAAAGTATATATATTATTGATCAGTATCAACAGCCGAGTCGATCTAGCCATGTCCGTCTGTCTGTCCGTCTGTCCGTCTGTCTGTCTGTATGAACACACAGATATCAGAGACTACAAGAGCTAGAGACTTCATATTTGGAACATAAGTTCTCCTAATCCCGGGACAGATCAAGTTTATTAAATTTTATCGATAACTCGTACCGTTTAAAAGTTATCGATAAATTTTGATTTCAGACTTGCGTTTTTGGGACATAACTTCAAAGTTATAAAAGCTAGAGGCCCCAAATTTGGCATGTATAATCTCGAATAGCATACACATGTAACAAAAATTTCACTTTTTGGATACCACCCCCCAAACCCCCCAAAAGTTCAAAAAACGCATTTTTGAAGGTACGACCTTGAAATTTGGTTTGGTCACACATATTATTGACAATTGTTTGCCCCAAAAATTTTAATAAGATCGGACAATAAACATAGAAGTTATTTAAGATTTAACTTTCCATTGTGTGGGGCTCAGCGAAAGAGCAAGCTAACTGCTTAAACCGCTTGCACCGCTTGCACTGCTTGTACTGCAGCATGTGTGTGTTTAGATTAGTATGAATGATTGTAAGGACTGGGTTCAGGGTATCTCGTAGTCGGGCACTCCCGACTAGAGCACTCTTACTTGTTATGTTATGAAGCGCATGCCTTTAGAGTAATTCTTAGGAGTTGATTGTGTAGACGGTTGACGGTTGTTCGTCTATTATCATTTTATAAAACCTTAATGATTGCTGTTTGAGATTGCTTTTTTTATAGCTTGTGGCTTCATTTAATCCAAACATTTTGGCAAGAAATGTTGAGCCTTCTCCAATTCGAATGCGATAAAAAACTTCAATTTTGATTTCCAAGAAAAAGATTTACGTTTTAGTTTTGTATTTGTAGTTTTCGACATTTTCTTTTAGGGATACATTACATATTTATCAAAATTTGAAAAATTTACATTACCGAAGGTATATAAAATATTTATACTCTTTTCGAAAAAAATAGTATATTAACTTTGTGCTGAAGTGTGTAAAACATAGAAGGAAGCGTCGGAGACCGAAAGTTACCTAAGCATACTGTTTAGAATGCCAAAACAAATTGATCTGGCCATGTCCGTCTGTCTGTCTGTATGTATGCAAACTAGTCCACAAACAGAGACTTACTATTAAAACAAGTGAGAACGTTGCAGTCGGGCGGAGCCGACTGCGTAATACTCTGATACCATTTTAAGAACAGCTGAAAGCAAGTGAACAGAACATTTTTGCTGGTGTATGGGTGACCCGAAATCGGTCTTCCAAGATTTTGGGGACTGGAGGGGCGTGGTCGATCTTAAGAGGGGGTGACCAGAAGTCTATCTTCCAACTTTGGTGACTCTAGCTCTAAAACTATGGAAGATATAAACTTTCACGATTTTTGGGGGCGGGAGGGGGCGTCGCCCCAACATTTTTTCCGATCTTTAGAGGGGGTGACAAGAAGTCCATCTTCCAATTTTGGTGACTCTAGCTTTAAAACTGTGGAAGATATACACTTTCGCGATTTTTGGGGGCGGGAGGGGACGTGGCCCCAAAAATGTTGGCCTGATCTTTAGAGGGGGTGACAGGAAGTCTATCTTTCAATTAAGGTGCCTCTAGCTCTAAAAACTATGGAAGATATAACTTTCGCGATTTTTGGGGACGGGGCCCCATTTTTTGGCCGATCTTTAGAGGACTTGGCCAGAAGTCTACCCTCAAAGTTTGGTGGCATTAGCTCTTAAACTGTGCGAGATATAGGCTTCCGTGTTTCGTGGGGGCGGGGTGGCTGGGGGGCGTTTTAGTGGGCGTGGCCGGAAAATTCAGGACAGAATCTTTTAAGGTGGTCAGCCTTAGTCTAAATTCCAAATTTGGGGACTCTAGCTTCAAAATTGCGGGAAATATACACGTGTTATCGAATTGTGCATTCATGTATATCGATTTTCGCGATTAAGGGAGCGGGAGTGGGAGTGGTCGAAATTTGTAGATCTGTAGAGGACGTACCCAGTAATATATATTCCAAATATGGTGACCTTAGCTCTTAAACTGCGGGAGATATAAGCATTTCAAATTAATTTTGGAGGGGGGCTGGTGGGCTTAATAATGGGCGTGGCCGATAAGCCTAGCATCCAATTTTTTCGGGAGGTCACCAGCAATATAACTACCAAATTTGATTACTCTAGCTTCAAAATTGTGGGAGATATTCACGTTTAATCGATTTGTGATTTGAGGTGTATCGACATGTTATCGATTTGCCAGCTTCCCAGTGGGCGTGGCATAAATTTGAAATAAACTTGATCTGAAGCAGATAGCTATAATCATAACACAAAAGATTTCAAGAGTCTATCTAATATCGCTTTGGAAGTACGTGCGTTCATCCAGACAGACAGACGGACGGCCTGACGGACATCCGGCAAAACCAATATACTATGAGTACCTTCGGTATCAGAGTATAAAAAAAGCACATTGGTCGGAACCGGCCGGATCAGACCACTATATCATATAGCTGTCATACAACTCGATGTCGGTTTTGTCCATATATCCCATATTTTTAAAGCTATCGCGATTTAATTTTGCACATATACTTATTATATAGCTGCCATACAACTGCAAATTAATTTAATATTTCAAAAGAAAAATTTAAATTCATATGATACCAATTCTTAGAAAAAAATAAATAGATGTTACGCGATAAATCGATTTTTTACATCATTTGAAATTTCAGTGGTGCAGTTGCGCAGAGTTAAAATTGCCTTAAGGTTCGCAAAATGTATAAAATCTTCGGCACGCCGAAGATAATCCTTTCCACTTGTTGGGCCTACCTTTTATCTTAATGCGCTAAATTTGAATTTCATGTAGTGTTGGAAAAACAAAATATGTCACTACCAAGCACGTCTGATTGCATTGAAAGTTCACAAAATATTATTGATCTGACAGGTAAATTTGCTTGTACTATGCACAAAAAAGGAATACCCCTGAATTTATGTTATTTTTAATTGCTCTGACCAGGGTTATCCACAAAGTCAAATATTTCTTTCTTGTTACTTGAGCAAAATTTATAGCTTTTAAGCTATGGCCAAAAAACGCTGGGGTGAAGGCAAAATTTATCGATCACTTTTGAACGGCTTAATTTATCGATACAAATCAAACAAACTTGATCTGACCAGGAAATACGCGAACTTATATTCCAAATATAAAGTCTCAAGCTCTTATAGTCTCTGATATTCACGTATTTATACAGCCGACGGAGTGATACTGATCAATAAAATACTTTATAGGGTCGGAGATGTTTCCTTATGCCTGTAACAGACTTTCCTATAACTTCAATATACCCTATTACCCATTTTTAATTGGTTCAGGGTATTAAAAACAACACTTGAAGAAATTAATGAACACTGAGCCTAGTGAGAATTACATAGTGAATGACAATAGAAAATTAGACAAGTAAAACGTTGCAATCGGGCGTAGCTGACTGCGTTATACTCTGATACCATTTTGAAAACAGCTGAAAGCAGGTGGAGCAGAATATTTTTGCTAGTGTATGGGTGGATGGGACCAAATTTGGTCACTCAAGCTCTAAAGCTGTACAAAATAAACTTTCAGGATTTTTGGGGGCTAGAATGGGCCCCAAAATTTTTTGGTCGTTCTTTAGAGGGGTTGACCAGAAGTCGACCCCCAAAATGTCGTGGACCTAGCTGTTGAACTGTACGAGATATATTCTTCCGCACTTCGTGGGGGCGGGGTGGTTTGGGTCGTTATCTATCGATATCTTTCGGGCTAGTCAGCCACAATCTAAATTCCCAATTTGGGGACTCTAGCTTCAAAATTGCGGAAAATATACACGTGTTATCGAATTGTACATTCATGTATATCGATTTTCGCGATTAAGGGAGCGGGAGTGGGAGTGGTCGAAATTTTTTCTGTAATCTGTAGAGGACGTCACCAGTAATATATATTCCAAATATGGTGACTTTAGCTCTAAAACTGCGGGAGATATAAGCATTTCAAATTAATTTTGGAGGGGGGGCTGGTGGGCGTAATAATGGGCGTGTATATCGATTTTCGCGATTACGCGATAAAGACACCAATTAATTTAAGGAGAATTCCTTTTTGTGGATACAAGCAAGTTTTAATGGGTTCAGGGTATAAAAATATCTATATCTCCGACATTAATTTGTAGTTTGCTAAGACATATGGGCATTTCCACGGAAAGGTCCACCGAGACCAAACAAATTAAAAATTCTTGAAAACACTTTGAGTTATCTTATTTTCGTAGGGAAACAATCAAAATTAACTAATTTTGTTTTGATACAAGATTATAAAGAGAGGTATTATGCATCAATTTAAATAAAACAAGTAAGAGTACTATCTCCTAGTCGGACACTTCCGACTAGAGCACCCTGAACCCAGTCCTAACATCCATTCATACTTATCAATCAATGCACATCCATACAACACACACATACTGCAAGCAGTGCAAGCAGTTTAAGCAGACTAACATCTTCGCAAAGCCCCACACTATGGAAATGTAAATCTAAAATAACTTCTGTGTTTAGTGCCCGATCTTTATGAACAGGACATAACACTGGCTACAAAATGTGTGATCAAACCAAATTGCAAGGTCATACCTTAAAAAATGAGTGTTTTTTACTTTTGGGGAGATGGGGGTACTGTATCGAAAAACTGAAATATTAGATAGATATGTATGCTATTCGAGACTATACATACCAAATTCGGTGCCGAGCTATTAAACCTTTCAAGTTATGACCCACAAACACTGGTCTGAAATCTACATTTATCGATAACTTTTAAACGGGACGAGTTATCGATAATATGAAACAAACATGTACGGTCCCGGGACTACGAGAACTTATATTCCACATATGAAGTCTCACCTCTTATAGTCTCTGATATCTGCGTGTTCATACAGAAGGACGGACAGACAGACAGACGGACATTGCTAAATCGATTCGGCTGTTGACACTGATCAATAATATATATACTTTATATGGCCTCTTACATACTTTTGCACAAAACCATTATGCCCTTTTAACCTATTTTTAATGGGTTCAGGGTATAAAAACCTGACTGAAAAATATGAAGATTTGTGGAATTTTTTCTTATATATAGTTGTTCCGTGCGACATCGTAGGTGTGAAGTCGACAAATTTAAAAAAAAACAAGTGAGAAAGGATTATCTTCGGCGTGCCGAAGATTTTATACTCTTTTCGAACCTTTAGGCAATTTTCACTCTGCCAACTGCACCACTGAAATTTCAATAGTAGTAAAAAATCGTTTTATCGCGTGGCATTTATTTTTTAGCTCTAAGAATTGGTATCATTTGAATTTAAATGTTATTTTTTTAAATTATTGAATTTAAGCTATTTGATATATATTTGAAAAAATAATTAGAAAACAAATAAAAAGCAATAACTCGCGGCTGGGATTTGAACCATGTTCTCCCGTTTGTCAGTGCAGCACTCTAATACCTACGCCACCAAGCAGTTTTGAAATGCGCTGACAAACTCGATTATACTGATCATTTGCTTCTTCGCGTTGTATAGTTTTTGTTCTAAGACATTGGTAGCAAATTAATTTGATTACAGTTCTTTTATATTTGAAAAGCAGAATAAAAAACAAGTAAGAGTGCTCTAGTCGGGAGTGCCCGACTACGAGATACCCTGAACCCAGTCCTTACAATCATTCGTACTACTCTAAACACACACATGCTGCAGTACAAGCAGTACAAGCAGTGCAAGCGGTTTAAGCAGTTAGCTTGCTATTTCGCTGAGCCCCACACAATGGAAAGTTAAATCTTAAATAACATCTGTGTTTATTGTCCGATCTTATTGAAATTTTCGGGGCAAGCAATTGTCGATAATATGTGTTACCAAACCAAATTGCAATGTCGTACCTTCAAATGCGTTTGTTTTAACTTTTGGGGGGTTTGGGGGGTGATATCCAAAAAGTTAAATATTTGTTACATGTGTATGCTATTCGAGATTATACATGCCAAATTTGGGGTCTCTAGCTCTTATAACTTTGAAGTTATGTCCCAAAAACGCTAGTCTAAAATCAAAATTTATCGATAACTTTTGAATGCGACGAGTTATTGATCAAATGAAATAAACTTGATCTGTCTCGGGATTAGGAGAACTTATGTTCCAAATATGAAGTCTCTAGCTCTTGTAGTCTCTGATATCGGTGTTCTACAGACGGACGACGACGACGGACAGACAGACGGACATGGCTAGATCGACTCGGCTGTTGATACTGATCAATAATATATATACTTTATATGGTCGGAGATGCTTCCTTATGCCTGTTACATACATTTGCACAAAACCATAATACCCTTTTTTACCCATTTTTAATGGGTTCAGGGTATAAAAAGAAAATAATTATTGGTCGCCGCTGGGAATCGAACTAGTACTTTTCGTTAGCCAGGGCGCCCACTTTCCCCTTACGCCACAAGCAGTTTTGATGATCGATGACAAAATACCTCGAAGATCAGACTGTCAAAAGCTAACTTGTTTTGTTTTCCTGCTACCTGCAACTCTACTGCTTACGCCAAGCAGTTTTAAAAATCGCTGACAAAATATTTAATGACGCATATCTTCGCTGTTTATGACTCAATCGACTTGCGATTGTACCCATTGATGAGTTATAAGGAAGTTCAAGTGTACAAGGAAATTGAAAGCAATTGCTTTTAAAACATCGGATTTATGGCCAAAACCGAATTCGAGTTGTATGGCTTTAAGATATAGTAATCCGATCCGGTCAGCACCGACCAATGTGATATATGTTTGAATAATAAGTATCTGTACAAAGTCTTATCGCGATAGCTTTGAAAACATTTGATTTATGCCCAAAACCGACTTCAAGTTGTATGGCAGCTATAGGATATAGTGGTCCTATCCGGCCGGCTCCGACCAATGTGCTGTCCCTTTAAATAATAAGTGTCTGTGCAAAGTTGCATCGCGATAGCTCAAAAAACTGAGCGACTAGTTTGCATACATACAGACAGACAGATAGACGGACATGGCTAGATCAATTTGTTTTGTTTTTCTAAGCCTACTGGGAGTAACTTTTGGGGGTCTCAGATGCTTCCTTCTATGCGATACAAACTTCAGCACAAACTTAATAGACTATTTTCTTCGAAAAGAGTATAAGAATTTTCTTACATACATTCTTTCGAGGATTATACGCAAACAAGGCCAAATGATAGCAAAGAAGCTAATTTTAGCTATCGCCAGGTGTCCAAAATTTATTTGGGTAGCTGGTTGGCAGGAGCTACAAGGTCGTTTTCTGTAGCAAGTGAGAATAATTATACCCTGAACCAATTAAAAATGGGTAAAAAGGGTATTATGGTTTTGTGCAAAAGTATGTAACAGGCATAAGGATGCATCTCCGACCATATAAAGTATATATATTCTTGATCAGTATCAACAGCCGAGTCGATCTAGCCATGTCCGTCTGTTTGTTTGTCTGTCTGTCTGTCCGTCTGTCCGTCTGTATGAACACGCAGATTTCAGAGACTACAATATCTAGAGACTTCATATTTGGAATATAAGTTCTTGTAGTGCCGGGACAGTACAAGTTTGTTTCATATTATCGATAACTCGTCTCGTTTCAAAGTTATCGATCAATTTAGATTTCAGACCAGTGTTTTTTGGCCATAACTTGAAAGTTATAAGAGCTAAAGGCCCCAGATTTGGCATGTATACTCTCGAATAGCATACACATCCTTGCAACATATGTTGGACCAATGATTTAATTTTGCTATTGATATCCCCAGAGCCTAACGTAATTTTAACTTTATTTCTTTAATTTAATATATTTACGATTTTAAATTTTTTGAAAATCTTGTATATACATTAAAATGTTTTATAATTTTATATAAATTCTTTTGTGTCGACTGTCAGTAGTCGACAATAAATAAATAAATAAAAATAAAAAAAAATAAAAAATGTAACAAATAATTCACTTTTTTGATACCACCCCCCGATCCCCTGAAAAGTAAAAAAACTCATTTTTGAAAGTATGACTTTGCAATTTGGTTTGGTCACATTTTGTCCAATGTTATGTCCTAAAAATTTTAGAAAGATCGGACAATAAACACAGAAGTTATTTAAGATTTTACTTTCCATTGATGTGGGGCTCAGTGAAAAAGCAAGCTAACTGCTTAAACCGCATGCACTGCTTGCAGTATGTGTGTGTTTGTATGTGTGCACACTATTAGGCCAGTATGAATGGAAGTCAGAAATGGGTTCAGGGTATCTCATAGTCGGGCACTCCCGACTAGGGCACTCTTACTTGTTTAAAATAGGGATGGCTGTATATTAGTCGCGTTTTATTCTTTAGCATATGTATAAGCGTAAAACATAAGTCAGTTAAATTTGTCAAAAGATTCGACAAGTGTATAAAATCTTGGGCACGCCGAAGATAATCCTTCCCCACTTGTTATACCCTTAACCCAATACAATTGGGAAAAAAAGGATTTAACAGGCATAAGAAAGTGTCTCCAACTCTATAAAGTATATTCTGGATCAGTCTCGACAGCGATCTAGCCATGTTCGTCTGTCTGTATGAAGATACGTATGTATATCAGAGACTACAAGAGCTAGAGACTTCATATTTGGAATATATAAGTTCTCGTAGGCCAAGAACAGTCCAAGTTTATTTTATTTAGTTATTTGTATTATTTTATTTCTTTTATTATATCGATAACTCGTTTCGTTCAAAAGTTATCGATAAATCTCGATTTCAGACTAGCGTTCTTGGGTTAAAGCTTATAAGTTATAAAAGCTGGAGGCCACAAATTTGGCATGTATAATCCCGAATAGCATACACATGTACATTTTTTCACTTATTGGATACCACCCCCACTCCCCCCAAAAGTTGAAAAAACCCATTTTTGAAGGTATGACCTTGCAATTTGATTTGGTCAGACATTTGACTGCCAAATTTTTGCCCAACAAATTTGAATAAGATCGGATAATAAACACAGAAGTTGTTTAGGATTTAACTTTCCATAGTGTAGGGTTCAGTGATGAAGCAAGCTAACTGCTTATACTGCTTGCATCATGTGCATGCTTGCATGTTATTATAGATTTATAGGTTAGTATGAACGAATGTAAGGACTAGGTTCAGGGCATCTCCTAATCGGGCAAACCCCGACTCTTACTGGTTATGTTTATATTTCACTGAGTAATTGATATAGATCAACTTTATGTTTATAAAAGTAGCCAAGTTGTGTCTTATAGGGGGTCATTAATTTTGTAAATTCATGAGTTGCTTAAGTTGCGAATGGACACAAACTCTCAGTGAGAAGGGGACCACAGGCAGGTTGGCTATAAGTGGCGTATTCAATAGGCATCAGATAAGCGCAATGTCAAAAAACCAAACCAAGTATCGATAAATGCAGTGCAACAGGGACGGCAACAGTACGAGCTGTTTCGTATTCCAGTTTCCTGCTTTTGGGGGCCGAACATTCCCAACTCTCTTCAAATATACATATACATATGTTCATGCATATCTGTATGTATTGTGGTGTGTGTGTGTGTAGAAGGCGATAACAACCTTAGATTGTGATTGTATTGCTGCAGCGCTAACTTAATATTAAAACAGGGCTACTGGTTAGACCCGATAAGCTGCACAACAAACTAAACTGCTGTTGAAAAACGGAAGTCAGTTGTTGAGCTCTTTGGAGCGTAGTCATAAGCTACGCCTGAACTTAAGCACATAACAAAATACTTTTATTACTTATGGTATGACAGCAACACCAATAAGGAAGGAACTGCGGCTACCTGATGGTATGGGCTTACGGTTGCCAGATCGTAGCTCATTTGTAGGCTCATTCAGTTTGTATAAAGTATTATCAAAGCGACCGTATCACAACTGATATCACGACGAGTTGTGTACAAATAAATTTCTTGAAAATGACACTGTTGAAGAACAGCAGCAAGCGGCAGCATGAGCAACCCTAGAGCAGTGGAAGTTGTAGTACAGGATTCTATATAGGAGTTTCACAAACAACAAAATGTTGTCGGTAAAATCAACCAGGGCTCATAGTTACATAATCGGTAAAATTTGTTAAGCGTATTTTGTTTCCCTTCATTGTTTCTCTTATCACAATCAGTTTAAGTTATTGTAGAAAAAGTAACTCCAACATTATATTTGGTTCATGTATTCTGTAGTTGTATTGACCAGTTCCCACTTTCCTTTTGAAAAATGAATGCATTAATTTTGTCGTTAAATTTGAAATGCATAGAAGAAAGCGTCAGAGCTCCCAAGAAAAACCTTCTAGTATGGCCCGTAGGATGACAAAAAAAAACAAGTGGGAAAGGATTATCTCCGGCGTGCCGAAGATTTTTTACTCTTTTCGAACCTTTAGGCAATTTTCACTCTGCCAACTGCACCACTGAAATTTCAATAGTAGTAAAAAATCGTTTTAACGCGTGGCATTTATTTTTTTGCTCTAAGAATTGGTATCATTTGAATTTAAATGTTTTTTTTTTAAATTATTGAATTTAAGCTATTTGATATATATTTGAAAAAAATAATTAGAAAACAAATAAAAAGCAATAAGTCGCGGCTGGGATTTGAACCATGTTCTCCCGTTTGTCAGTGCAGCACTCTAATACCTACGCCACCAAGCAGTTTTGAAATGCGCTGACAAAGTCGATTATACTGATCTTTTCTTTTGCGTTGTATAGTTTTTGTTCTAAGGCATTGGTAGCAAATTAATTTGATTACAGTTCTTTTATATTTGAAAAGCAGAATAAGAAAAAATGAAAATAATTATTGGTTGGGAATCGAACCAGTACCTTTCGTTTGCCAGGGCGCCACTTTATCCCCTACGCCACAAGCAGTTTTGATGATCGATGACAAAATACCTCGAAAATCAGTCTGTCAGAAGCTAACTTGTTTTGTTTTCCTGCAACCTGCAACTCTACTGCTTACGCCAAGCAGTTTTAAAAATCGCTGACAAACTCGATTATACTGAGTGTTTGTTTTTTGGCGTTGCATAGTTTTTATACCCAGAACCCATTAAAAATGGGTAAAAAGGGTATTATGGTTTTGTGCAAAAGTATGTAACAGGCATAAGGAAGCATCTCCGACTATATAAAGTATATATATTCTTGATCAGTATCAACAGCCGAGTCGATTTAGCCATGTCCGTCTGTCTGTCTGTCCGTCTGTACGTCCGTCCGTCTGTATGAACACGCGGATATCAGAGACTACAAGAGCTAGAGACTTCATATTTGGAACATAAGTTCTCCTAATACCGGGACAGATCAAGTTTATTTCATTTTATCGATAACTCGTACCGTTTAAAAGTTATCGATAAATTTCGATTTTAGACTTGCGTTTTTGGGACATAACTTAAAAGTTATAAAAGCTAGAGGCCCCAAATTTGGCATGTATAATCTCGAATAGCATACACATGTAACAAAAATTTCACTTTTTGGATACCACCCCCCAAACCCCCCAAAAGTTCAAAAAATTTTGAAGGTACGACCTTGCAATTTGGTTTGGTCACACATATTATTGACAATTGTTTGCCCCAAAAATTTCAATAAGATCGGACAATAAACATAGAATTTATTTAAGATTTAACTTTCCATTGTGTGGGGCTCAGCGAAAACGCAAGCTAACTGCTTAAACCGCTTGCACTGCTTATACTGCTTATACTGCAGCATGTGTGTGCTTAGATTAGTATGAATGATTGTAAGGACTGGGTTCAGGGTATCTCGTAGTCGGGCACTCTCGACTAGAGCACTCTTACTTGTTTTTGTTCTAAGGCATTGGTAGCAAATGAATTTTATTACAGTTCTTTTATATTTGAAAAGCAGAATAAGAAACAAGTGAGAACGTTGCAGTCGGGCGGAGCCGACTGCGTAATACTCTGATACCATTTTAAGAACAGCTGAAAGCAAGTGAACAGAACATTTTTGCTGGTGTATGGGTGACCCGAAATCGGCCATCCAAGTTTTTGGGACTGGAAGGGCGTGGTCGATCTTAAGAGGAGGTGACCAAAAGTCTATTTCCAAATTTGGTGATTTTAGCTCTAAAACTGTGGAAGATATACATTTTCGTGATTTTTGTGGGTGGGAGGGGGCGTGGCCCAAAATATTTTTCTGATCTTTAGAGGGGTGAAGTCTATCTTCCAATTTTGGTGACTCTAGCTCGAAAGCTGTGGAATATATAAGCTTTCGCGTTTTTTGGGGGCGGGAGGGGGCGTGTTCCCCAAATTTTTTGCCGATCTTTAGAGGGGGTGACAAGAAGTCTATCTTTTAATTTGGTGACTCTAGCCCGAAAACTGTGGAAGATATAAGCTTTCGCGATTTTTTGGGGCGGGAGGGGCGTTTCCCCCAAATTTTTTGACCGATCTTTGGAGGGGGTGACAAGAAGTCTATCTTACAAATTTGGTGACTCTAGCTTTAAAACTGAGGAAGCTTTCGCGATTTTTGGGGGCGGGAGAGGGCGTGGCCCAAACATTTTTTGGCCGATCTTTAGAGGACTTGGCCAGAAGCTTGGTGCCTAGCTTTTAAACTGTGCGAGATATAGGCTTCCGTGTTTCGTGGGGGCGGGGTGGCTGGGGGCGTTCAAGTGGGCGTGGCCAGAAAATTCAGGACGGAATCTTTTGGGGTGGTCAGCCCTCGTCTAAATTACCCATTTCTTCGAAAAGAGTATAAATATGTATCTGGCCATGATACTTATTGCAGAAACCAATTATTCCAAGATACTGCACATTTGCTGGAATCGGATCGAGCAACTTTATTGCCATACAACAGGAAGTCGGTTTTGGCCATATTTTCCATGTGCTTTTTTTTTCAATATCCTTATTTCTTATCTTAAAAATTCAAAGCGACTGAGCCGCCAAAAATTTAACAGGCTTGCAGAGATTGATGCGAACAATTCTATAGTACAAGCATATGCGTAAAATATGAGCTAGTCAAATCTGCCCAAGGTTTCGAAAAGTGTATACGCTCTTCGGCACGTTGAACAAAATCCTGCCCCACTTATTTTATTGTTTTATTGAACTACTGTTGCTACAGTATTTTAAACAAGTATAAGAATACTGTTGCTACAATAAATAACACCGAACGAATTATAGTTTTACCACTTGTTATACCCTGAACCCATTAAAAATTGGTATAAAGGGTAAAACAAAGTTGTGAAAAAGTATGTAACAGGCATAAGGAAGCATTTCCGACCACATAAAGAATATATATTCTTGAGCAGTATCAACAGCCGAGTCGATCTAGCCATGTCCGTCTGTCTGTATGAACACGCGGATGTCAGAGACTATAAGAGCCAGAGACTTCACATTTGGAATATAGGTTCTCGTAGTCCCGGAACAGATAAAATTTTTTTAACTTCTTCGATAGCTCGACCCGTTTAAAAGTTATCGATCAATTTCGATTTCAGTCCAGCGTTTTTTGGCCATAACTTGAAAGTTATTAGAGCTAAAGGCAATACAATTTGGTATCTCGAATAGCATACACTTTTTGAATACCACCTCCTTCCCCCAAAAATGGCAAAAAAAAACACATTTTTGAGTGTTCGACCTTGCAACCTTGTTTATCTTTGTATGTACACTGATAGGTTAGTATGATTGAATGTAAAAGGTTAGTTTGGTGACTCTAGCTTTTAAGTTGTGGAAGATATAAATTTTAGTGATTTTTGGGGGCGGGAGGAAGCGTGGCCGATCTTTAGAGGAGTTGGCCTGAAGTCTACCCTCAAAGTTTAGTTGCTCTAGCTCTTAAACTGTGCGGGATATAGCCTTCCGTGTTTCGTTGGGGACGGGTGGCTGGGGAGCGTTCTAGTGGGCGTAGCCGGTAATCCCAGGTCGCAATCTTTTGAGCTGATCAGCCCCAGTTTAAATTCAAAATTGTGTGACTCTAGCTTCAAAATTGTGGCAAATATACACGTGTTATCGAATTGTGCTTTCATGTATATCGATTTTTGCGCTTACTGGGGCGGGAGTAGACGTGGTTGACATTTTTTTTTTTATATGTAGAGGACGCCACCAGTAATATATATTCCAAATATGGTGACTTTAGCTCTATAACTATATGCATTTCCAATTAATTTTGGAGGGGGCAGGTGGGCGTGGCCGATAAACCGAGGATCCAATTGTTTGGGGAGGTCACCGGCAACATACTTATAAAATTTTATGACTCTAGCTTTGTGATTTGAGATGTATCAACATGTTATCGATTTGGTAGCCTCCCAGAGGGCGTGGCACAAATTTGGAACAAACTTGATCTGAAGCAGACAGCTACAATCATAACACAAAAAATTTTATATCTCTATTTTATATCGTTTCGGAAATACGTGCGTTCATCCAGACATACAGACGGACGGCGTGACGGACATTCGACAAACTCTATATACTATATACCTTCGGTATCAGAGTATAAAAAATCGACTTATTAGCAATTTTGAAATAATATTGCTGTGCTTACTGTTAGAATATCAATTTACTGTGGGAGTCATTAAATATTACTATTTTGTGGGTTGGCTAGTTGTACCGACGTCATCGGTTGGCACATTCCAACCGCCAATTACTGGTGATTGACTGTAGATTTTTTTCGTGTGTTGCACAGCTCGTACATCTGGAGGTATTGTTGGTCAACAAACATGTGCACCACATGATGGTAAACATAATAAGATTTTTTCACCATACATTTTTATAGCCTGTATGATTGTGCGTTTTGCAAATGTAACAGCTTCTACTAGCTAGTATACATTTACATTCTTGATCGGTATCAGCAATCGAGTCGATATAGCCATGCTTTTCTGTTAGTCCGTATGAGCTCGCAGATTTAAGTTCTCGTCAGATCAAGTCTATTTCATGTTATCGATGGCTACTTCCTTTCCAAAATTTCAACTAATTTATATTTCTGAAAAGTTTGTTTATAGCATAATTTGAAAGTTATAAGATCAAAAGGCATCAAATTTGGCATCTGAAGAAGTATATATAAATATTTAACTTTTTGGATGCCACACCAAGATCCATAAAAAATGGAAGATCACTTTTTTGACCTTGCATCTTGGCTTATCCCCCAATTAGTGAATAATTTCATTCCGACTAGACAATAAACACTGAAGTTATTTAATATTACTTTTTCTATAATGGGGCTTTTCAAAACAAAAGAAAGATATCAACGATATTTAAAAGTTCGAGCGTCTTGCAACTTGTATTTGTTTGCGAGTCTGTGCGTATGTGTTCGTTGTTGTGTGTGTGAATGTAAAGGCTGGGTTCAGGGTATCTCATAGGCAGGCACTCTCGACTAGAGCACTCGTACTTGTTTTCCGCTCGCTTGCGGAACAATTAACCTTGCACAGTAAGGGAGCGGACTCTGAGTGATCTAAATTTAACTCTCAATAGCAACAAATGAAGCTATAGAGAACCTAGAGTTTGAGAACAAGCCCAAACATTTGATTTACAGTTTCCTGTCAAAGAAGTATAATATAATAATATATAAATAATATAATCGTATTCATAAATCGTATACATAAAGACAATATTACAAAACTCCAGTTTCTTTCTACATAACTTTTCCAATAACTTTTTATGATGTGGCAAGTGATAATCAATAGCTCGTCCCGTTCACAAATGATCGATAAATTTCAATTTCCCACAAGTGTTAGATGTAACATATATTTCACTTTTTAGATAGCGCCTCCCAGCACCACAAAAGTGTGAAACACTCTATTTTGAAAATATGACCTTGACATTTAGATTGCTCGGACATTTTAATACCAGTTTGATGACCTACAAAGTTTACAAAGATCGGACAATAAACACATAAGTGGTTTACGATATCATTTTCCAGTAAAGGAACAGTGCTTAAAGGCATTGCTTGCAGCGTTTGTGTGTTTGTTTGTATGTACACAAATATGTAACTATATAAGCATTTAAAGATTGGGTTCAGGGTATCTCCTTGTCGGGCACTTCCGACTAGAGCACTCTTGTTATAATTTCGAGTTGATCATATTTTAAATTTAATATCCTTGGTCACAATATTTGATTTCAGAAACTTTGAGACGTTAATATGCGTTTTTATACTATATTACCGAAGGTATTCATAGTATATTGAATATAATTGTATAATTGTATATTAATTTAACATGCTAACATCTCCCACAGCTTACGTGATAGAGTCGCCATACTATATATATGGAATTTATAGTACTGGTAGCCTCCTCCACGAATCACAGAAATAATTTTCCGATCCTCCCTCCCCCGTAATCGTAAAAATCAATTAACCTGAAAATACAAATCGATAACACGTGTTACTTATTTTCACTATTTTTAAGCTGGGGTCCCTAACATTTGTAATTAATACTATTATTGCCTTATGACGCACCCTGGCCACCCAGCCTGAAGTTTGTGCTGAAGTTTGTACCGCATAGAAGAAAGCGTCTGAGACCCCCAAAAGTTACTGCCAGTATGCTTACAAAAACGAAACAAATTGATCTAGTCATGTCCGTCTGTCTGTCTGTCTGTATGTATGCAAACTGGTCCCTCAGTTTTTGAGCTATCGCGATAAAACTTTGCACATACACTTATTATTCAAGGTGACAGTACATTGGTCGGAACCGGCCGGATCGGATCACTATATCTTATAGCTGCCATACAACTCGAAGTCGGTTTTGGCCATAAATCCGATGTTTTCAAAGCAATTGCTTTCAATATCCTTGTACACTTGAACATCCCTATAACCCATCAATGGGTAAAATCGCTTGAGTCAAAAACAACGAAGGAATGCGTCATTAAATATTTTGAAAGAACAGGTGCATATGAGCAAACAAAGTCAAGCGCAAGTAAGCTTTTCATAGTCTGCTCTTCAAGTGATTTTGTCATCGATCATCAAAACTGCTTAAAGCGTAGGGGTTAAAGTGGCGCCCTGGCAAACGAAAGGTCACGAGTTCGAGTCCAGCGGCGACTGGTCATTTATTTTCACTTTCTATACTCTGATACCGAAGGTACTCATAGTATATTGGTTTTGTCGGATGTCCGTCAGGCCGTCCGTCTGTCCGTCTGTATGTCTGGATGAACGCACGTATTTCCGAAACGATATAAGATAGACGCTTAAAATTTTTTGTGATATACTTTTAGCTATCTGCTTCACATCAAGTTTGTTCCAAATTTATGACACGTCCAGTGGGAGGCTGGCAAATCGATAACATGTCGAGACACCTCAAATCACAAATCGATTAAACGTGAATATCGCCCACAATTTTGAAGCTACAGTAATCAAATTTAGTAGTTATATTACTGGTGACCTCCCGAAAAATTTGGTTTATCGGCCACGCCATTTATTGCGCCCACCAGCCCCCCTCCAAAATTAATTTGAAATGCATTTCTACCGCAGTTTTAGAGCGAAGGTCACCATATTTGGAATATATATTACTGGTTACGTCCTCTACAGATTACAGCAAAATTCGACCACGCCCACTCCCGCCCCCGTAATCGCGAAAATCGATTTACATGAATGCACAATTCGATAACACGTATATATTTCCCGCAATTTTGAATTTAGACTAGGGCTGACCACCCCAAAAGATTCCGTCCTGAATTTTCCGGCCACGCCCACCAGAACGCCCCCCAGACACCAGCCCCCACGAATTACGGTAGCCTATATCTCACACAGCTTAAGAGGTAGGGCCACCAAACTTTGAGGGTAGACTTCTGGCTAACTCCTCTAAAGATCGGCCAAAAAATTTGGGGGCGCCGGCATCGCCCACCCCCAAAAATCGCGAAAATTTATATCTTCCACAGTTTTAAAGCAAGAGTCACCAAATTTGGTAGATAGACTCCTTGTCACCCCCTCTTAAGATCGGCAAACAATTTCGGGGCCACGCCATCGCCCGCCCCCAAAAATTGCGAAAATTTATATTTTCCACAGTTTTTGAGCTTGAGTCACCAAATTCGGAAAATAGACTTCTGGTCACCCCCTTGTAAGGCCGATTTCGGGTCACCCATACACCAGCAAAAATGTTCTGTTCACTTGCTTTCAGCTGTTCTTAAAATGGTATCAGAATATTACGCAGTCGGCTCCGCCCGACTGCAACGTTCTAACTTGTTTCTTATTCTTGTTTTCAAATATAAAATAACTGTAATCAACTTCATTTGCTATCAATGCCTTAGATCAAAAACTATACAACGCGAAAAAAACGATCAGATAATCGAGTTTGTCAGCGCATTTCAAAACTGCTTGGTGGCGTAGGTATTAAAGTGCTGCACTGACAAACGGGGAGAGCTCGGTTCAAATCCCAGTCGCGACTAATTGATTTTTTTTTTGCTAATTACTTGTTTCAAATTTATATCAAATACCTTGAATTCAATATTTAAATGCAAAAATTTAAATTCATATGAAACCAATTCTTAGAGCAAAAAAATACATGCAACGCGATAAAAGATTTTTTACTACTTTTGAAATTTCAAAAGATAATTTCGCCGAAGATAATCATTTCTCACTTGTTTTAATTGTATCAGAGTACTTTGCAGTCGGTTACGTCCAACTGCTACGTTCATTCTTGTTTTATTTCATATCAGACATTTTCGAATTACAACCTATGGTTGAAAACAAAAAAATTAGCCAAAAAGATATGAAAAAAAAAACAAGTGGGAAAGGATTATCTTCGGCGTGCCGAAGATTCTATACTCTTTTCGAACCTTGAGGCAATTTTCACTCTGCCAACTGCACCACTGAAATTTCAAAAGTAGTAACAAATCGATTTATCGCGGTGCATTTATTTTTTTGCTTTAAGGAATGGTATCATATTAATTTAAAATTTTCTTTTAAATTATTGAATTCAAGCTATTTGATGTATATTTAACACAAAGAATTAGAAAAAAAAATAAAAAGCAATAAGTTGCGTCTGGGACTTGAACCGTGTTCTCCCGTTTGTCAGCCCAGCACTCTCATACCTACGCCACCAAGCAGTTTTGAAATGTGCTGGCAAATTCGATTATACTGATATTTCTTTTGCGTTGTAAAGTTTTTGATATGACCAGTCGCCGCTGAGTTTCATGCGGGCTTTCGTTTGTCAGCACAAGCAACAGCAGTTTTGATGATCGATGACAAAATCCCTTGAAGAGCAGACTGTGAAAAGCTAACTTGTTTTGTTTTCCTGCAACCTGCAACTCGCGTTTGTCAACGCAGCACTCAACTACTTACACCAAGCTGTTTTAAGAATCGCTGACAAACTCGATTATAATGAGCATTTGTTTTTTTGCGTAGGATTGTTTTTGTTTTAAGACATTGGAAGCAAATTAATTTGATTACAGTTGTTTTATAGTTGAAAGGAAGAATAAGAAAAAAATTAAAATAAATGACCAGTCGCTGCTGAGACTCAACTTGGGACCTTTCGCTTGCTAAAGCGTCTCTTAAGCCCCTACGCCACAAGCCGTTTCAACGATCGATAACAAAATTACTTGAAGAGCAGACCATCAAAAGCTTACTTGCGCTTGACTTTGTTTGCTCGTGTGCACCTGTTTTCGCAAAATATTTAATGACGCATATCTTCGTTATTTATGACTCAATCGTTTTGCAATTTTACCCATTGATGAGTTATAAGGATGTTCAAGTGTACAAGGATATTGAAAGCAATTGCTTTGAAAACATCGGACTTATGGCCAAAACCGACTTAGAGTTGTATGGCAGCTATAAGATATAGTGGTCTGATACGGCCAGCACTGACCAATGTGCTGTTTCTTTGAATAATAAGTATCTGTACAAAGTTTTATCGCGATAACTTTGAAAACATGGGATTTATGACCAAAACCGACTTCAAGTTGTATGGCAGCTATAAGATATAGTGGTCCGAGCCAGCCAGCTCAGACTATTGTGCTGTCTTCTTGAATAATAAGTGTCTGTGCAAAGTTGCATCGCGATAGCTCAAAAACTGAGGGACTAGTTTGCATACATACATACAGACAGACAGACAGACAGACGGACATGGCTAGATCAATTTGTTTTGTTTTTCTTAGCATACTGACAGTAACTTTTGGGGGTCTCCGACGCTTCCTTCTTCGAAAAGAGTATAAAAAGTGGGGAAGAATTATCTTCTTAGATGTTATACACTTTTCGAGACTTTAGGCAACTTTCACTCTGCCAACTGCATATCTTTTATTTTCTGTAAAAGATCGTTTTCTTCGTGTGGCTTTTAGTTTTTTTTTGTTCAACGACATTGGTAACATATTAATTAAAACTTTTCTTTGAAATGTCTGAATTTTAGTTTTTATCGTCAAAACAGAATTAGAGAAAAGTGAGAAAAAAATGGTGTCGCGACCTGGATTCGAACCCGTGACCTGTCGTGTGTCTGCGCATCACTTTACCACTTTACTTACACCACCAAACCCTTTCGAGAAAAACTGACAAGCTCGTTTTTTTGCGTGGAATTGCTTTTGTTCTAAGACATTGTTATCAGATGAATTTATCTTTTGATTACAGTTATTATACTCTTTTCGAAGAAAATAGTATATTAAGTTCGTGGTGAAGTTTGTAACGAACAGAAGGAAGAGTCAGAGACCACCAAAAGTTACTGCCAGTATGCTTAAAATGACAAAACAAATTGATCTAGCCATGTCCGTCTGTCTGTATGTATGGGATCCAGTAACTCAGTTTTTGAGCTATCGCAATGAAACTTTATTCACTTATTATTCAAATGTACAGCAGATTGGTCGGAACCAGCCGGATCGGACTACTATATCTTTTGAGAGAGAGAGAGAGAGATCTCAGCTTGAGTGTAATTGACGTGTTTTATTTGTCTCTGCAACTTTTATTTTTTCTCAACGCTGTTAAAGCATTTAATTATCTAAAATTGTCTCAATATTGTGGTCAAGTGATAACGCTTTGGTTTTTGTGCAAAGTTTTATCAGCTGTGCATCGAATAATAGCAACTATTCAATTTATTAACGCGGCGTCAGTTCTGCACTTGTTGTTTGTGTTCTATTTTTCTGCTTATCTTGTTTCGGTGCTTTTTTTTTAAGTTCGCTTCAATTTTCTACGCCTCTCTTTGCTTTGCGCTCTCGCAAATTTTTGTATTATATTTGTTTAATTCGTTAGACCCCAGTAGTCAATATGTCGTGCTGCAAACTAAATTGCACTTTTAATCAGGCTGCTGATGCTGCACAGCCACAATTTATTTTCTGTTGGTTGTGTGATAATATTATGCATGTGCAGGTCTTACTGGTCGCGAATGTGACAAAGTGACCGCAATTGCTAAAAAAGGCAGCGGTGGCTTGAAATGGTCGTGCCCAGTATTCATAGACATACAAACTGACTTCTAACGCATGTATAATTCCGTGAGAAATCAGTTTACTAAACTGCAAACTGTGGCTAAGCTTCGTGCGAATGATTTTGAATCAAGCTCTGAACTGCTTAGCCAATATAAATTTGAGTCCCCACCTGCACGCCAGTTAGAGTCCCACTTCTTAAGTGTGCCTGTATCTGTGCCTCCTACTGCTGTCCAATGTACTTCGATTCTTTTGCCAACTCCAAAATATGTGGACGTTTCGCCAATACTTTCTCTGTCTCCTTCTCCATCCCTCCAAATTACTCCACTACCGACCACAGTGGATCATATCATACCCTCTTCTGTAGATCTTTCAACATCGGTGCGAGTAGTTTCTCGGCGGAAACGCAGAACTTCTCATAGCCCGATTACAACTGGAATTAGCAACAATAATATTGCAATTTCAGCGCAACCACCAGTTTTAAATGTGGTTGCCCCTAGGAAGCAAGTTCTCATATCTATCAGAAGCAATTCTGATACTACTTCAGACTACTACGACGACTGTCCCAATGCTTCTGTGTCTAGCTCACTTATAATAACAAACTCTGAAGATTCTTACCATCCCACTATAGAAATGTCTCTTTTCTTTTCAAAGGCCTCCGCCTTACCTTCACCAACCTCAAATATGCCAATATTGTGTTTTCGTAAGGGGAATAACACCCTACTTAATCAGCTTATTTATTCAACTGATTGGTCTTTTTTAGACAATGCTGTTGACATAGATTTAGCTATTAAAAGATTTTACGAAAACATATATGCGCTCTTTGGCGTTTGTATACCTAAATACGTTCGAACATCTGGTTTAAAGAAACCATCATGGTTCACGCCAAGACTTTCGTATTTAAAAATCCAAAAATCAAAATGTTTTAAAAAATTTAAGAAGTCTGGCTGTAATTTGGACATGTCTAAATACTCTATAGCCAAGTCAAACTTTTTTCTTCTAAACTATCAATGCTACGAGAATTATCTTGCTCGCTGCAAAAGTCAGTTTAGTTGGGATCCTAATCAATTTTACAATTTTGTGAATTCTAAGCGCAAATCCACTGGTTTACCTTCTTCGATTTTTCTTGGGATGGAAAAAGCTAGTAATGATTCTGCTGCTTCTGACCTATTTGCTACATTTTTTCAGTCAACCTATTCCTCTGTCACCTCTACTAATGTGTCTTATCCTTTTCAAATTTCATCTTCTAACCACCTATTTACTCCAACGATCTGTAACACTTCACTTCTATCTTCTATTAAATCTCTAAAATCTTCTTTCTCTCCAGGGCCTGACAACATCACTAGTTGTGTGCTTAAGGAGTGCTGTACTTCACTTACTCAACCATTGCTTAAGCTTTTTAATCTATCCCTTGTTTCTGCAGTCTTCCCAGTCTATATGGAAGGAATCGTTTGTTATTCCTTTACATAAAAAAAGGTGGGAAGACAGATATTTCGAACTATAGAGGCATTGCAAAGTTATCAGCCATCCCAAAATTGTTTGAAAAATCCTTACTTTGACTTTGCAACATCTTTGTAAGTCGATTATTTCCCCTGGCCAACATGACTTTATTAAGAGTCGGTGCACTACGACCAACTTGCTTGAGTTTACCTCCCTGGTAAATGATGCATTTCTATCGAAAATGCAAACTGTATATACTGACTTCAGTAAAGCATTTAACCATAATATATTGCTATATAAGCTTGATTGCTTATTTCGTTTATTGATTGCCACCTATTTGAAAGGTCGCACTCAAAGAGTATTGCTTAGGTCGACTACCTCGAAAATGGTTCACGTTACTTCCGGTGTACCCCAAGGTAGTCATCTTGGACCTTTATTGTTTAGTCTCTTCATTAATGACCTGCCTTCTATCATATCACACTCTCGTATTTATACTCTGATACCGAAGGTACTCATAGTATATTGGTTTTGTCGAATGTCCGTCAGGCCGTCCGTCTGTCCGTCTGTCCGTCCGTCCGTCTGTCTGTCTGGATGAACGCACGTATTTCCGAAACGATATTAGATAGACTCTTGAAATCTTTTGCGTTATGATTATAGCTATCTGCTTCAGATCAAGTTTATTCCAAATTTATGCCACGCCCACTGGGAGGCTGGCAAATCGATAACATGTCGATTCACCTCAAATGACAAATCGATTAAACGTGAATAACTCCCACAATTTTGATGCTAGAGTAATCAAATTTGGTAGGTATATTGCTGGTGACCTCCCGAAAAAATTGGATCCTAGGTTAATCGGCCACGCCCATTATTACGCCCACCAGCCCCCCTCCAAAATTAATTTGAAATGCTTATATCTCCCGCAGTTTTAGAGCTAAAGTCACCATATTTGGAATATATATTACTGGTGACGTCTACAGATTACAGAAACAAAATTTCGACCACGCCCACTCCCGCCCCCGTAATCGTGAAAATCGATATACATGAATGCACAATTCGATAACACGTGTATATTTCCCGCAATTTTGAAGCTAGAGTCCCCAAATTTGGAATTTAGACTAGGGTTGACCAGCCCAAAAGATTGCGTCCTGGATTTTCCGGCCACGCCCACTAGAACGCCCCCCAGCCACCCCGCCCCCACGAAACACGGAAGCCTATATCTCGCACAGTTTAAGAGCTAGGGCCATCAAACTTTGAGGGTAGACTTCTGGCCAAGTCCTCTAAAGATCGGACAAAAAATTTTGGGACCACGCCCCCGCCCGCCCCCAAAAATCGCGAAAATGTATATCTTCCACAGTTTTAGAGCTAGAGTCACCAAAATTAGAGGATAGACTTATTGTCAGCCCCCCTAAGGATCGGCAAAAAATTTTGGGGCCCCGCCCCCTCCCGCCCCAAAAATCGCGAAAATTTATATCTTCCACAGTTTCAGAGCTAGAGACATTAAACTTGGAAGATAGACTTCTGGTCAGCCCCTCTAAATATCGGTAAAAAAAATTTGGGGCCACGCCCCTCCCTCCACAAAAAATCGAGAAAATGTATATCTTCCACAGTTTTAGAGCTAGAGTCAAGAAATTTGTAAGATAGACTTCTTGTCACTCCCTCTAAAGATCGCCAAAAATTTTTGGGGCCACGCCCCTCCCGCCCCAAAGATCGACCATGCCCCTCCCGTTCCCAAAAACTTGGAATGCCGATTTCGGGTCACCCAAACACCAGCAAAAATGTTCTGTTCACTTGCTTTCAGCTGTTCTTAAAATGGTATCAGAGTATTACGCAGTCGGCTCCGCCCGACTGCAACGTTCTCACTTGTTTTATGTACGCAGATGATGTGAAACTTATTTTTTCGTACACCGATCCCTTGTATCATAGTCATCTGCAAGATTTGAACTCTATGCAGCGTTGGTATTCGGCCAATCAACTGCATCTGAATTGCTCAAAATTTATGTTCATGACTTTTAATCGGACTACACCCCACTTAACCACTTATCCGATTGACAATGTTCCATTGCAACGTATTTTTACAATTAATCGTATTCCAGTAGGCTTTTACTTATTAATCTTCCGACGTTACTTAACCGTAGAACAACGCTTGGTGTTGTCTTCCTACACAAGTTAATTAACGGCGACATAGATTCTTCCTTTCTGTTAGCTCACCCAAGCTTTTTTTTTCCTAGTATGCCAACTAGACACTATTTCCCCTTGATTTTACCTTCATGCACGACTGATAACGCTTTGCACAATCCTTTTCGTGTTCTTTGCAAATACTACAACAAATTGTTCCATGTAATCTCGGTTGAGCACTCTCCCCCACTAATAAAATCTTATATTCTTGTGTATTTACGGACTCCTCTGCCCGTGTTTAGTTAAGTCTATATTCCCTTTTCTTTCTTTATTTCGCTCCTTCATTTTTCTTTATTCTCTCTCTATTTTCTATTTTTCACTTTATAAAATACTTTTTAATAGTATATACTAACTCATCATAAATACTTTTTTCCTTTTAAATATTAGCAAACTACCAAACAAATTTTTATTGATTTTTGGTTTGATTGGGCTTTTCTGGGCTTTCCCCAAATCCTTGCAACAAATGTTGGACCAATGATTTTATCCCCAGAACTTAACATAATTTTAACTTTATATCTTTAATTTAATATTTTAAATTTTATGTAAATTTTGTATATACATTTAAATGTTTTATAATTTTATATAAATTATTTTGTGTCGACTGTCAATAGTCGACAATAAATAAATAAATAAATGTAACTATATCTTATAGCTGTCATACAACTCGATGTCGGTTTTGGCGAAATATCCTATGTTTTCAAAGCTATCGCGGTGAAACTTTGCACAGACACTTACTATTGAAAGTGACATCACATTGGTTGGAGCCGGCCGGATCGGACCACTATATCTTATAGCTGCCAAACAACTCGAAGTCGGGTTTTCTCATATATCCCATGTCTTTAAAGCAACACATTGGTCGGAGCCGGCCGGATCGGACCACTATATCTTATAGCTGTCATGAAACTCGAAGTCGTTTTTCCAATATATTCCAAGTTCTTGAAGCTATCACGATAAAATGTAGCACATATACTTCTAATTCAAAGAGACAGCACATTGGTCAGAGCCGGCCGGATCGGACCTCTACATTTTATAGCTGCCATACAACTGGAAATTAATTTAATATTTCAAAAGAAAAATTTAAATTCATATGATACCAACTCTTTGAACAATAAGAAATGTTACGCGATAAAACGATTTATTACAGCATATGAAATTTCGGTGGAACAGTTGGCAGAGTGAAAATTGCGTTAAGGTTCGGAAAGAGTATACAATCTTTGGCCCGTCGAATAATACCAATAATCCTTTTCACTTGTTTTATATTTAACGCTTTCGACCCCAATGTTGCCTGTGGGCAACTTGCATTGTTTAATGGCTAACGGTAAGCGTTCCTTTGTTTTATTTTGCTAATTCTTAATGATAACTGCACTCTTATGTATCTATACAAAATTCAAGCAAAAAGGCAAATTTGGAGATCATTTGGCGAAGTTATTTGCAAAAGAGTGCACGCGCGTCGCAGAAAATGTTGTGAAATTCAGAGGAGGTGTTAAAATAGGTGATTTACTTTAAATTCGTCATTAACACGTCATCAAAACATAACCCAGTTGTTTCGTCGTGTGACCAATCTGGACTCATTTCGTCAAGGAAACTCTGTTTATGATCTGAGTTTCCTTAAGGTGTGTCATGCATTTCCATCAGCTCTGACCGGCATTAGGGCCTTGTTATTAGCTATACAAACTGCCTGACTAGGCTGCACGCCAGACCTGCCGTCGAAACTCTGGATCTTTGGATGATCGCAAAATGGCCAGTCTCTTTAGCCTACAAAATGATGAATCCTTTACCCGTGCCCTTGGTAGCAGTATCACCCCACTGAAGAGGGCTTAACTTTGTAACATTTAGCGGCTTGGACACAGGGTCAATCAACATGTGTACATGGACTGATGACTTTGATAAGGCCGTCTTTTCACTAGCAAAAATAAAAATATAAAACAAGTGAGAACGTTGCAGTCGGGCGGAGCCGACTGCGTAATACTCTGATACCATTTTAAGAGCAGCTGAAAAGTGAACAGAACATTTTTGCTGGTGTATGGGTGACCCGAAATCGGTCTTCCAAGTTTTTGGGGCCTGGAGGGGCGTGGTCGATCTTAAGAAGGGGTGACAAGAAGTCTATTTTCCAAATTTGGTGATTTTAGCTCTAAAACTGTGGAAGATACACATTTTCGCAATTTTTGGGGGCGTGGCCCCAAAATTTTTTCCGATCTTTAGAGCGGGTGTAAAGAAGTCTATCTCACAAATTTGGTGACTCTAGCTCTAAAACTGTAGAAGATATAAGCTTTCGCGATTTTTGGGGGAGGGAGGGGGCGTGGTCTCCAATTTTTTGGCCGATCTTTAGAGGACTTGGTCAGAAGTCTACCCTCAAAGTTTGGTGGCCTTAGCTCTTAAACTGTGCGAGATATAGGCTTCCGTGTTTCGTGGGGGCGGGGTTGCTGGAGACGTTCTAGTGGGCGTGTCCGAAAAATTCAGAACTGAATCTTTTGGGGTGGTCAACCATAGTCTAAATTCCAAATTTGGGGACTCTAGCTTCAAAATTGCGGGAAATATACGCGTGCTATCGAATTGTGCATTCATGTATATCGATTTTCGCGATTACGGGGGCGGGAGTGGGCGTTGTCGAAATTTATCTGTGATCTGTAGAGGACGTCACCAGTAATATATATTCCGAATATGGTGACCTTAGCTCTAAAACTGCCAATAAACCTAGCATCCAATTTTTTCGGGAGGTCACCACCAATATACCTACCAAATTAGATTACTCTAGCTTCTAAAATTGTGGGAGATATTCACGCTTAATCGATTTGTGATTTGAGGTGTATCGACATGTTATCGATTTGCCAGCCTCCCAGTGGGCGTGGAATAAATTTGAAACAAACTTGATCTGAAGCAGATAGCTATAATCATACCACAAAAGATTTCAAGAGTCTATCTAATATCGTTTCGGAAATACGTGCGTTCATCCAGACAGACAGACGGACAGACGGCCAGACGGACAGACGGTCAGACGGACAGAAGGACAGGCGGACGGCCTGACGGACGTCCGACAAAACCAATATACTATGAGTACCTTCGGTATCAGAGTATAAAAACAAGTGGGAAAGGATTATCTTCGGCGTGCCGAAGATTTTATACTCTTTTCGAACCTTTAGATAATTTTCACTCTGCCAACTGCAGCACATTCATTAGCTGTAAAAATTGATATATGAATTTAAATTTTCTATTGAAATATTAAATTTGTTTCCAGTTGTATGGCAGCTATAAGATATTGTAGTCCGATCCGGCCGATTCCGACCAATGTGCTGTCCCTTTAAAAATAAGTTTTTGTGCAAAGTTTAATCACGATATCTCAAAAGCTTAGGGACTAGTTTGCATACATACAGACAGACAGACGGACATGGCTAGATCAGTTTGTTTTGTCATTCTAAGCATACTGGCAGTAACTTTTGGGGGTCTCCGACGCTTCCTTCTATGCGTTACAAGCTTCAGCACAAACTTAATATACTATATTCTTCGAAGAGAGTATAAGCAATAAAGAGTGCTCTAGTCGGGAGTACTCGACCACCACCCTGGACCCAGTCTCTACATTTATTCATACTTACCTATCAGTGAACATGCATAAAAATATACACATACTGTAAGCAGTTAATGCAGTTACTGACCCCAACACTAAAACAAATTGTGTTTATTATCCGATCCTTTTGAAATTTTTGACAATAAACACTGTAAGCTAACCAAATTGCATTTTAAAAAAAATTTGTGTTTTGGACATTATGGGAGAGGAGGGTAGTATCCAAAAAGTCAAAATGTTGTTGATGCTTACGTAATGTAGTGGCATTGGCTCTAGTAACTTTTGAGTTATGGCCAAAAAAAAAAACTCTTGTCTGAAATCTAAATTGATCGATAACTTTGGAGCTGGAACAGTTATCGATTAAATGAAACAAATTTGGTCTGACCAAGAATTCGAGAACTAATATTCCAAATATGAAGTGTCTACCTCTTGTAGACTCTAATATCCATGGGCTCATAGATTCAGACAGACAGACGGACTGAAATTCAGACGGACAGACAGACGGATATAGCTATATCGACTCGGCTGTTGATACTGATCAATAACATATATACTTCATGGGATCGGAGATACTTTTTTATGCCTGTTACATACTTTAACACAATTTCAACCTCAACGTTTTACCAACTACACCATGCAACACCAAAAAGTATCCCGAACATTTAATATAATCTTTTTATGTAAGAAAAAGGGATGAAAAGGGATGTTTTCAAACGAAATGAAAATAGCTCGATTTTCGATTTTTAAAAAAGTGAATTTACAAAATATCTCCGAATTAGTGTTTGATTGTAAAAACTTTTACTATTTTGAAAACAATATAAACTAACCTATAATCAAGTCATATGTCAGTTTTAAATAGGATTATTCGATTAGGCGCTTTTAAAGGCGAAACTAACAATTTGGCATCCGAATTTACCATTTTACAAAATTTATATGATTTTCAGAGCGACACCAAGTCTCAGAAATATTAAAGACAGTGTCTAGTATTTTTGTGTGTTCTTTCGT
This sequence comes from Drosophila flavopinicola, assembly GCA_035042425.1. Classification (NCBI taxonomy): domain Eukaryota; kingdom Metazoa; phylum Arthropoda; class Insecta; order Diptera; family Drosophilidae; genus Drosophila; species Drosophila flavopinicola. The sequence continues at coordinate 319,376 of JAWNLL010000456.1, read as the reverse complement.
AAGCTTTGTCGCAATAAAAAAGGTTGTGATAAGGCTCCGCTTCATCCATTGAGTAAAAGTTTTTCAAATTTAAATTAAATTAAATTTATTAATTTTATACATAGAGTGTGGTAGACTTTTTTCAGTCTCTTCTTGCTGAATGTTGGTAAACGTGTGTGTTTCGCTGACTGCCTAAAGCGCTTGCATAGTTTTAATTTTCGCCTAATTTTGCATAAGACCGAAGCTGACCTTGATGTGATGTGTCAGCGCTTGGTTTGACTTTGGGGAATGTTGAAATTGTTGCCTTTTGGTAAGCTTTGTAGCCCCTGTAAGACGATTTCATCAGAGAGAACACATTTCACAGGCTTATTCCTGGCTATCATATTCACCGCACTTTATGCACTGCAATGACAGACCAAAACCTTGGCAACAGTAATATTATATTAAATCATAACATTTTTCTGCTGGCTCAACGCTGACGTTTGACAGTTGCGCTTGATTTTGAAAGTTTGATTGTTTCTCCAAGCAGGCTTAAAGATCACAAAAAAATTGTATATTTTGATTTTGAATGACATTCTTGATGTCCGTAGTATATGTGTCCATATTAAATTATGACTTTAGAAATTTCTTTATTGGGAGTTGAGAAATGGAAGGTACGATATTACGTGTTATAATGGTCTAAGTGAGCCATCAACTTGTCATATGATTCTCTAACCCAATTCTAATTCTCGCCGTGTCTTATAATCAAATTTGTTCTTGTCTATGACGTCCCCTTTCTCAGTATAGACAGATTTAACATTGCACGAAGTTATCATCACTGTTTTTTTGAACCTTAATTTAGTTGCTTGTAATTGCACCATTTATCATTCTGAAATTGTATAATCTTAATAGTCTTAGAACGAGTCATTGGATTGGGATAAATGAACAAATCACCCAAAATGTTCACTGCATGCAAGCACTTTCACCTTCATATATTATGGACCAGATGAATTACTAGAAGTCTTAGAAGTCTTACTTATTTAACTTTAACTCATTTATTTGTGTATGTAACAGGCATAAGAAAGCATCTCTGAACCCATAAAATATACATGTTCATGATCACTATTAATAGCTAAGTCGATCTAGCCATGGCTGTCTATCTGTCGGGTTGTATAAACACGCGGATATCAGACACTATGAGAGCTAGAGACTCCATATTTACATTTTATACACTTTATCGATAGTTCGTTCCGTTCAAAAGTTATCGATAAATTTCCATTTCAGACCGGGGTTTTTTGGTTATAGCTTGAAAGTTAAACATACGTAGGTAATATGACCAAACCCGATTTCCAGTTGTATGGCAGCTATAAGACATAGTGGTCTGATCCGGCCGCTCCGACAAATATGCTGTTCCTTTGAAAAATAAAACTCTGCGCCAAGTTTCATTGCAAAAGCTAAAAATGCATACATACAGAAAAACAGAGCGACGGTTTTGTCATCACAAGCACACTATAGGAAACTTTTCGGGGTCTCGGACTTCCTCTATGCATTTTCTTCGAAAAGAGTATATACACTTAGAATTTTTGATGGATGTTTTGTAAAAAATGTTTATTGTCGGTTACAGTACTCCCAAACTTTATTCTTTATGTTAAAAGTGCATGCAGCGTTTTGCTTATACTCTTTTCGAAAAGAATAGTATAAACTTTACTTTGTGCTGAAGTGTGTAATGCATAGAAGGCAGTGCCAGACACCTCCAAAAGTGACCTAAAGTATCCTTAGAATGACAAAACAAATTGATCTAGCCATGTCCATCTGTCTGTCTGTATGTATGGTAGCTAGTCCCTCAGTTTTTGAGCTATCGCAAAGAAACTTCGCACAGAGAATTATTATTCGAATTAAGTTATTATTGGTCGGGATTGCCCGACTAGGAGATACCCTGAACCCAGTCCTTACATTCATACTAATCTACATACATGGAACGGAAAGTAAAATCTTTCATAAATTCTGTGTTTATTGTCCGGTCTTTGTGAAATTTTTAGGAATTGCAAGGTAATAACTTCAAAAAATTTTCCAACTTTTGGGAGGATTGGGGAGTGGTATCTAAAAAGTGAAATATTTGTAATATGTGTATGATATTCGAGATTCTACATGCCCAATTTGGGGCCGCTAGCTCTTATAACTTTCAAGTTATGGACAAAAAAGCACTGGTCTGAAATCGAAATTTAACGATAACATTTAAACAGGACGACTTATCGATAAAATGAAATAAACTTGTACTTTCCCGGGAGAACTTATATTCCAAATATGAAATCTGTAGCTCCTTTAGTCTCTGATCTGTTCATACAGACGGACGGACGGAGAGAGAGACGGACAGTGAGACGGACATGGCTAGATCGACTCGGCTGTTGATACTGATCAATAATATATATACTTTATATGGTCGGAGATGCATCCTTATGCCTGTTACATACTTTTGCACAAAACCATAATACCCTTTTTACCAATTTTTAATGGGTTCAGGGTACAAAAAGAAAAAAATTTTAAAAGTCAAGTTTTTAAATTAACAACTGTTATTTTTGTAGAAAAATTTGTTAAAATGTCATCGTTATTAGGTGCCCTCAGTGCGTTAAAGTTTTTAAGATGGACAATTTTATGCCACTTTGGGGCGGCTGGAGCAACAATCGAACACAACCAAATGGGTAAAAAGGGTACAATAACAAAATTAAGCAAAAACAACCAATTTGGAATCGACAACAATCGTTGCGAGTATCTTTGCCTGTTGCCCGTGTGTCTGCGTCTATATCTGCGGCAGTACGAGTATATGCGTATTTATATATTCATGCCAGTTATCTGCAGCACACACTCGCATACAGTGATACATGATTGATATCCGTTGGTCGTCAATGTTCTTATGTACTATATTGATATTTGTTTAGCTCCGTTTTTTTACCTTTTGTTGAATACCTATTTGACTTTAATAAGTGATTGATGTAGCATTTAAAGTGTCGGGCATTGCGTCATTTTAGGGTACTCTGTAAGCTTGCCTCTCCCTCTGTTTGTGTGGATTTGCGTCAAGTGAGGTACAAGCAACGTGTCTGGCTCCCAGTTTGTTAGTATCAGTTGATTCCATTTAAAGCAGAGCCATCAAACGCATTGCCGAATATTTGCAATTGCGCTTGATTTACTCGTTGATCGCCGATCGTAGTAGTCGATGAATCGTTGCAGTCCAATTCAGAGCGAGAGGGAGTGAGCCATTCAACTAAAGAACGAGTAAAGGACAGAGCGAGAGAGATAGGGAGAGAGAGAAAGAGAGAGAGTGGAAGAGAGAGAGAGAGAGAGAGAGGGTGTGAGATAGACAGAGAGAGAGAGAGAGAGAGAGTGAGGGTGTGATGCAGAGAGAGAAAGAGAGAGAGAGAGAGTGTGAGAGAGCAAGAGGGAGTGAGAGAGAGAGATGTATAGACATAGATAGATAGAGACAGAAAGAGAGAGAGAGAGAGAGAGATCGTTAGAGCGCCTGCGCATGTGCATTTGGGTTGTTTTAGCCTAGTTAGGCGCTGTAGAAACCATATCATCGAGTGCGTAAGTGGTCTGCTTGCTTGATCGTCGATGGCGGTTTGATAGCTTATTAAAATCGCAACGACAGCCAAAAGCACTCACGCCGGTCGGTACAACACTCCAGCACCACTAAAAAATGTAACGATCCACACTGCAAAGAACCATTGCTACCGTTACCTGTTAACTGCCCTCGTCGTGCCATAAACCGAGCAAAACGATATAATGACAAATTGCTTGAATAACTGTTTGAATTAAATATAATAATAAATAAAAGCAATCGTGGCGCGATGGGACGGACCTAAATCCTGACCAATTAATTTCTGGTTGTTATTAGTAATTGTATTTGTACACAAATTATAGAGCGATCCCGCATTAAAAATCGATCCACCATCAATGAATCGTTCAAATAATTGCAGCCAGCTCAAGAAATATTTGATTCCAATGTGCAATTGAGAAACCACCGCCCACACACCCAGTGCCAAGGGTCGGAAATATATCTACATATATTAAAAGTATTTATTTATTTTTACTTATACAACATTATTGTTTTCATTTGTTCCGTCGCTTTGGCTTGGTCATTTAACTAAATTACAAACCACGCAAACAGCAACTGTGTGAATAGTGCCAATTATGAGCAATTATAATCCGAATTGCGGTTACTTTGAGGATTGCAGCTTTTATACAAATAATGTATATCAACAGGATTATTGCATGCAGCCGGATTATGAATACAACAAACACGTCTACGAGTGAGTACCTAAACAAATTGGCTCAGTGCCATTTTCAATCCCACCGTCGTGTAATGAATGGATAATAATAATAATAATAAAATACGCACTGTTCGACTTGAGGGTTATAACAAAGCTAACCCAAAATAGATTGTATACCCATTTCCTCAGAAGTCGCGAATGTAGTAATTATATGATATTGGTTTTGTTGTCCAATGCATATGATATTTATCTGCATTTATCTCAAGTAACTGATACGGAAAAAATTAGTATATTATAATAATCGTAAGTAATTCGATAGTGATATTTAATGTCTTATTTGCCCCAGTTTATAAAAAACAAGTGGGAAAGGATTATATTCGGCGTGCCGAAGATTTTATACTCTTTTCGAACCTTTAGACAATTTTCACTCTGCCAACTGCACCACTGATATTTCAAAAGTAGTAAAAAATCTTTTATCGCGTTGCATTTATTTTTTTGGTCTATGAATTGGTATCATATGAATTTAAATTTAGCATTTAAAATATTGAATTCAAGCTATTTAATATGAATTTGAAACAAATAATTAGCAAAAAAAATAAAATCAATAAGTCGCGGCTGGGATTTGAACCAAATTCTCCCCGTTTGTCAGTGCAGCACTCTAATACCTACGCCACCAAGCAGTTTTGAAATGCGCAGACAAACTCGATTATCTGATCGTGTTTTTCGCGTTGTATAGTGTTTGTTCTAAGCCATTGGTAGAAAATGAATTTGACTACAGTTATTTTATATTTGAAAACAAGAATAAGAAAAAAGTGAAAATAAATGACCAGTCGCCGCTGGACTCGAACTCTGGACCTTTCGTTTGCCAGGGCGCCAATTTAGCCCTTACGCCACAAGCAGTTTTGAAGATTGATGACAAAATCCCTTGAAGAGAAGACTGTCAAAAGCTTACTTGTTTTGTTTTCCTGCAACTCGCGTTTGTCAACTACTTACACCAAGCAGCTTTGAGATGCACTGACAAACTCGATTATCTGATATTTTTTTGCGTTGTATAGTTTTTGTTCTAAGGCATTGGTAGCAAATGAATTTGATTGCAGTTATTTTATATTTGAAAATAAGAATAAGAACAAGTGCGAACGTTGTTGTCGGGCGGAGCCGACTGCGTAATACTCTGATACCATTTTAAGAACAGCTGAAAGCAAGTGAACAGAACATTTTTGCTGGTGTATGGTTGACCCGAAATCGGTCTTCCAAGTTTTTGGTGACGGGAGGGGCGTGGTCGCTCTTAAGAGGGGGTGACAAGAAGTCTATCTTTAAATTCAGGTGAATCTAGCTCTAAAGCTGTGGTATATATAAACTTTTGCTATTTTTGGGGGCGGGAGGGGGCGTGGCCTGAAAAATTTTGGCCAATCTTTAGAGGGGGTGACAAGAAGTCTATCTTTCAATTTTGGTGACTCTAGCTCTAAAACTGTGGAAGATATAAGCTTTCGCGAGTTTTAGGGGCGGGAGGTGGCGTGGCCTCCAATTTTCTGGCCGATCTTTAGAGGCCATGGCCAGAAAGTCTACCCTCAAAGTTTGGTGGCCCTAGCTCTTAAACTGTGCGAGATATAGGCTTCCGTGTTTCGTGGGGGCAGGGTGGCTGGAGGCGTTCTAGTGGGCGTGGCCGGAAAATCCAGGGCGGAATCTTTTGGGGTGGTCCGCCATAGTCTAAGTTCCAAATTTAGGGACTCTAGCTTCAAAATTGCGGGAAATATACGCGTGCTATCGAATTGTGCATTCATGTATATCGATTTTCGCGATTACGGGGGCGAGAGTGGGCGTGGTCGAAATTTTGTTGCTGTGATCTGTAGAGGACGTAACCAGTAATATATGTTCCAAATATGGTGACCTTAGCTCTAAAACTGCGGGAGATATAAGCATTTCAAACTAATTTTGGAGGGGGGCTGGTGGGCGTAATAATGGGCGTGGGCAATAATTCTACCATCCAAATTTCATTACTCTAGCTTCAAAATTGTGCTCTAGTCGAAAAAGCCCGACTACGAGATACCCTGAACCCAGTCCTTACAATTATTCGTACTAATCTATACACACACATGCTGCAGTACAGGCAGTGCGAGCAGTGCAAGCAGTCTAAGTAGTAAGCTTGATTCTTTACTGAGCTCCACACAATGGAAAGTTAAATCCTCAAAAACGTCTGTGTTTATCACCCGATCTTATTGAAATTTCGACAGACTGGGCAATAAAATGTGTGACAAACCAAATTTCAAGTCATAACTTCAAAATGCGTTTTTAACTTTTGGGGGGATTGGTGGTATCCTAAAAGTGAAATATTTGTTATATGGGTGTGCCATTCGAGATCATACATGCCAAATTTGGGGCCTCTAACTTTTAAGCCTTTGAATTTATGACCCAAAAACTCAGGTCTGAAATCGAAATTTATCGATAACTTTTGAACGGGATGAGTTATCGATAAAATTTAATAAACTTGATCTGTCCCGGGCCTACGAGAACTTATATTCCAAATATGAAGTCTCTAGCTCTTGTAGTCTCTGATATCCGCGTGTTCATACAGACGGCCGGACGGACGGACGGACGGACGGACGGACGGACGGAAGGACGGACAGACCGACAGACAGACAGACGGACATGGCTAAATCGACTTGGCTGTTGATACTGATCAAGAATATATATACTTTATATGGTCAGAGATGCTTCCTTATGCCTGTTACATACTTTTGCACAAAACCATAATACCCTTTTTAACCATTTTTAATGGGTTCAGGGTATAAAAAGTGAGAATAAATGACCAGTCGCCGCTGGACTCGAACTCAGGACCTTTCGTTTGCCAGGGCGCCACTTTAACCCCGACGCCACCAGCAGTTTTCATGATCGATGACAAAATCCATCGAAGAGCAGACTATCAAAAGCTCACTTGCGCTTGACTTTGTTTGCTCATATGCACCTGTTCTTTCAAAATATTGAATGACACATATCTTTGCTGTTTATGACTCAATCGATTTGCGATTTTACCCATTGATGAGTTATAAGGATGTTCAAGTGTGCAAGGAAATTGAAAGCAATTGCTTTAAAAACATCGGATTTATGGCCAGAACCGACTTCGAGTTGTATGGCAGCTATAAGATATTGTGGTCCGATCCCGCCGGCTCCGACCAATGTACTTTCACCTTGAATAATAAGTGTTTGTGCAAAGTTGCATCGCGATAGCTCAAAAAAGGAGGGACTAGTTTGCATACATACAGACAGACAGACAGACAGTCGGACATGGCTAGATCAATTTGTTTTGTTTTTCTAAGCATACTGGCAGTAACTTATGGGGGTCTCAGACGCTTCCTTCTATGCGTTACAATCTTCAGCACAAACTTAATATACTATTTTCTTCGAAAAGAGTATAATAAATATTTCACATAATTTTCATTTCTTGATATAGTAACCTAAAAATAAATACCCGATACGTACACACATACTGAAAATAATCTAGTCCGCAGAATCATATTTGCAGCGCTAGGCTAAAAGACAGTTGAAAGTGTAAACAAAAATTGTAAAGAAAACACGCAGAGAAGGAGCAAGAGCCGAGGACAACGTTTAAACATTTAATGTCATAACAAAATGAAATTGTGCTGATTCCCACTGCTGTTCTACCACTCGCACACGCATCTTTTCTCGGGTAATCTTAACCTTCTAATTTTTAGCATACACACACAAACACATGCACAGTGAGCCGTCCTAAGCCAATGCTACGGCATTGTGGTGATCGCAGGGAACGGACCACTCACTGGCCAGGATCACTGGGTAGCTGGCTGACTTCAACTGACTGGGATAGACTGGAACAGACTGACTCAACAATGCGCATTATTTCCACTTTATCACCTTTTGCATGTTTGTTCCAGCGACTGGGTTTTTACCGATGCACTTTGAAAACCATAACACATGTTTTAGAATATCGTTTGGAAAATAACAAGCAAAAATATAATGGGATGGAGGGAGCTCGAATGAGTGAGAGTTTTACAACTTTAACTTTAATTGGGTTTGCCCATAATTGTTACATCGAACCCTCGGCTAATCTCAGATAATACTGTTTACCCAATAAAAGCAATTTGATTTTCATTCCTAATTTATTTTCGCCTATTTTTGTTTTTTAACTTTGAATTTTGATGTTTTGAATAAACCTAACCATGTCAGGAACACTCCCCAGCTTCTCCCCGGCTACAGGTTGCATGTTTATACTATTTTCGAAGAAAATTTTGTGCTGAATTTTGTAACGCATACAAGGAAGCGTCGCATACTGCCAGTATGCTTAGAATGACAAATCAAATTGATCTAGCCATGTCCGTCTGTCTGTCTGTATGTATGCAAACTAGTCCCTCAGTTTTTGAGCTATCGCGATGACACTTTGCACAGATACTTATTATTCAAATAGACAGCACATTATAGCTGCCATACAGCTCTAAGTCGGTTGTGGCCATCAATCCAATGTTTTCAAAGCAATTGCTTTCAATATCCTTGTACACTTGAACATCCCTATAACCCATCAATGGATAAAATCGCTTGAGTCAAAAACAGCGAAGGTATGCGTTATTAAATATTTTGAATTTTTTTCTTATTCTTCCTTCAAATATAAAATAACTATAATCAAATACATTTGCTACCAATGTGTTAGAACAAAAACTATGCAACGCAAAAAAAAGATCAGTATAATTGAGTTTGTCAGCGTATTTCAGCTTGGTGGCGTAAGTATTAGAGTGCTGCGCTAACAAATGGGGGAGAACACGGTTAAAATCCCAGCCGCGACTTATTGGTTTTAATTTTTTTTTCTAATTTTTTGTTTCAAATATATATCAAATAGCTTGAATTCAATAATTTAAAATAAAAATTTAAATTCATATGATACCAAGTCTTAGAGCAAAAAAATAAATGCCAAGCGATAAAATGATTTTTTACTACATTTGAAATTTCAGTGGTGCAGTTGGCAGAGTGAAAAGGTTTGAAAAGAGTATAGAATCTTTGGCACGCTGAAGATAACCCCTTCGCACTTGTTTTATTTTGTTTTCGTTTTTCTCTTGTTATATCCAGAAATAAGGGTATAATGGTTTTGTGCAAAAGCATGTTACAGCCATTAGGAAGCATCTCCGCCATATAAAGTGTATATATTCTTGATCAGTGTCAACAGCCGAGTCGATCTATTCATGTCCGTCTGTCTGTCCGTCCGTCCGTCTGTCCGTCTTTATGAAAACGCGGATATTAGAGACTATAAGAGCTAGAGACTTTGGAGTGTAAGTACTTGTAGTCCCGTGACAGATCAAGTTTGTTTAATTGTATCAATAACTCATCCCGTTCAAAAGTTATCGATAAATTTCGATTTCAGACCAACGTTTTTTAGCTATAACTTAAAAGTTATAAGAGCTATAGGCACCAAATTTGGTATGTATAGTCTCGAATAGCATACACATGTATGCTTTTTCGATAACATCCCCCATTCCCTCTAAAAGTTGAAAAGAACGCATTCTTGACCTTGCAATTTAGCTTGGGCACACATTTTATTGAAAACTATATGCCTAAAAACTTCAATAACATCGGACAATAAACACAGAAGTTATTTAAGATTTAACTTTCCATTGTGTGGGGCTCAGTGAAAAGCAAGCTAGTAATTGCTTAAACCGCTTGCACTGCTTGTACTGCAGCATGTGTGTGTTTAGATTAGTATAAATGATTGTAAGGACTGGGTTCAGGGTATCTCGTAGTCGGGCACTCCCGACTAGAGCACTCTTACTTGTTTTCTAATTATTTTTTTCAAATATATATCAAATAGCTTGAATTCAATAATTTAAAAGAATAATTTAAATTCATATGATAACAATTCTTAGAGCAAAAAGTAAATGCCACGCTATAAAACGATTTTTTACAACTTTTGAAAGTTCAGTGCAGTTGGCAGAGTGAAAATTGTGATAAAAGAAAACACACACCATTAAATTTTCAGCTACTACTCAGGGCGGAGGTCGCTGCTTTACCAGATATTCTTTTCAGTGTGATTGTCTGAAGTGAACATCTGGTACGAGAGTCCGATCGGATTAAGTGATATATCGACCAAAATGTATTGGTATAACTAAAAAGTTAATTTCTTAATTCATTTGGCTCATAAGTGGGTGGAGAGAAATTTTTATCATTGGATCTGATGGAGCCAATGGTTCCATTTATCGAATGATACCTCATTCGTTGTTATTTGTTAACTCGTGTCCTTCATAAAATAAGATACAAATCTTGTTTGTGGTTTTGTTTCTTTGCGTGAAATCGTTGAGAATTTTTCTAAAACTTTGTAGGATTATTCAAAATCATGAGCCAGAAAATGTTTGTTGAACAACTTTTTGGAAATGTCGCTTCTTTGGCAGGAAATAGCAGAAATCCGTCATAATTTTATCATTTCGAATTCCCTATACAAGATATAATTGAATAATGATCGTCACTAATTTAACATTTTTTGGTACTTGATTATTCTTTCGATACTAGATTGTTTCCTCGTGCTTATGTTTATTTTACTCTGATACCGAATGTAGAAGAGATTATTATTTTCGTGTAATGTCCGTCATGCTACATGTCTATCCGGATAAGCGCAACTCTTCATCGTTATCGAAGCTAGAGACTTGAAACTATCAATATATGCTCGTAGTTATCTGCTTCAAAGTGCTAATAATTTTGTGTTACGTCAACTGGCGGGCTTGCAAATTAATAACATGTCAATACACCTCAAATCCCAAAAAAACGTGTATATTTTCCAAAATTGTATAGCTAAAGTCACAAAACTTTTTAGGTGTATCGCAATTTGCATGGTGTAAGAGTATTACGCATTCAATTACGACCGACTGGCTTATTTGATATGCTTTTAAGGACATATGTAGATACAGATCTTGCCAACAAATACCCTCAAAGTGGGCAAGGTGTGTGCAAATGTGTGTGTTTGCGTGAGTAACATTCACAAAAAAATAACAATTGAAATTGCTTAGTATTTAAAATAAATTGCAAATGTGTATCTGGCAAATGTGTCAATATGTGAAGAAAGGCGGAAATGAACACAGCAAGATTGTAGCAATATGTATGATTGACAAACTGGCAGCTGGCAAACTGACCCAGCTGGCACTGGCACATTGGGACAGATATCGTAAGCCCAATTACCAAGTTCGGATGGGCTCTCGCTGACATAGATGTACACATACAAATGCTAGTTAATTTTGGTTGTTGTTGTTTTTGCTTTTAATTCATTAAAAATGAGTGAAAAGGTTATAATGAAGTTGTGCATAAGTATGGAACAGGTATAGGCAAAAATCGCCGACCATATTAAGTATATATATGCTTCATCAGTATCAACATACGTCTTTCCGCTTGTATGAACACGCGGATCTGAGAGGCTAAAAGAGCTAGAGACTTAATTTCTTAAATAAAAGTTCTCGTAATCCCTGGTAAGATCAAGTTTGTCTTATTTTATGTAAGCCTCGTCCTGTTCAAAATATTTCAATAATTTGGTTTTCAGACGAACGTTTTTTGGCCATAATTTGAAATTTGTAAGAGCAAGAAGCACAAAATTTGGTATGTATAATCTCGAAAAGCATACAGATATAAGAAATAATTGAATTTTTGATATCAAAGGGCATGTCGTAATCGGGCACTCCCGACTAGAGCATTCTTGTGCTATATAAGCTTATCCCGCCTTTTATGTGATGCTGCCTGTCTTCAAACTTTTAGAGATCGGCTTTTATTACATCTGCTTCTTGAGCTCGATTTACATGAGAATTACGATTCCTATTCCGATTTGTATGTCCATTCAATAAAAAAGATGAACTGACATTAGCCCTAGTCGGTGTAATTGAAATGAGTAAGGTAGAAAAGAAATGGAAAGGAGGAAGTCATTTATCTTTCTTTTGTAAGCCGAACGCATCAAATCGATTTGAATTTTGGATAGAACTTTGATTACTTCCTGCCCCAGCAATATTCTATTATGACAATTGTTTGAAAGTCTTCGAGGCTGATTAATGTCATTGCCAAACAGTTAAGCAGATGTCCTAAGATTGATATATAAGATAATAAAAATACAAATTGATAAATTTGCTTCTTTGATTCGAAAGAATAATAAGGGCAACGCTGAGAATAATGCATAATTACTTACTATAATATATATTATATACTTACTATTACTATATACTATTCTCTACTATTACTACATATGTATTTTTAACAATTACTTTGGTAGGCAAAACTATTAATTATGTATAATAACTAAATTAAATTTGTATAAAAACAACATTGCTACGTCCCATTATTACACTAAGAAAACAAATTAGAGTGCTCACGACTAGCGGAATCCCTGAACCCACCCTAACATTAAATTAAACACACACACATACAAAGAAACGCAATTTTCTCTACTCTGCCAACTGCACTACTGAAATTTCTCATCGTTTTTCGCGTCGCATTTTAATACCCTGAACCCATTATCGCAATAGTATGGAAGCTATAAGATATAGTTGACCGATCCGGCCGGCTCTGACCAATGTGCTGTATCTTTGAATAATAAGTATATGTGCAAAGTTTCATCGATATAGCTTAAAAAACATGGGATATAGGCCAAACCGACTTCGAGTTGTATGGCAGCTATAAGATATAGTAGTCGGATCCGGCTGGTTCTGAACAATGTTCTGTCTCTTTAAATAATGTGTATATGTGCAAAGTTTTATCACGATATCTCAAAAACTAAGGGACTAGTTGGCATACATACATACATAGAGACAGACAGACGGACGGCTAGATCAAATTGTTTTGTCATTCTAAGCATACTGGAGATCAGTTTTGGGGGTCTCTGACGCTTCCTTCTATGCGTTACAAACTTCAGCACAAACTTAACGCACTATTTTCTACAAAAAATGTATAAAAAGCTCGATCTGACCAGATACGTGAACTTATATTGTTATACCCTGAACCCATTAAAAATGGGTAAAAAAGGTATTATGGTTTTGTGCAAAAGTATGTAAGGAAGCATCTCTAACCATATTCGTCTTGATCAGTATCAACAGCCGAGTCAATCTAGCTATGTCCGTCTGTCCGTCTGCCTGTCTGTCCGTCTGTATGAACACGCAGATATCAGAGACTATAAGCGCTAGAGACTTCATATTTGGAATATAAGTTCTCGTAGTCCCGGGACAGTACAAGTTTGTTTCATTTTATCGATAACTCATCTCATTTCAAAGTTATCGATACATTTCAATTTCAGACCAGTGTTTTTTTTTTGCAATAACTTGAAAGTTATAAGAGCTAGAGGCCCCAAATTTGGCACGTATAATCTCGAATAGCATACACATGTAACAGATATTTCACTTTATTGATACCACCCCCCAATCCCCCCAAAAATTAAAAAAATCATTTTTGAAGTTATGACCTTGCAGTTTGGTTTGGTCAAACATTTTATAGCCAATGTTATAACCTAAAAATTTCACAAAGGTCGGACAATAAACACAGAAGGTTTTTAAGAGATTACTTTCCATTACATGTAGTATGTATACACATACTAATGTAAGAACTGGGTTCAGGGTATCTCCTAGTCGGGCACTCCCGACTAGAACACTCTTACTTGTTTTAAGATAATTTGTTTCAAACTTACTTTTATGGTTAGAGGTTAGGAGAACCATCCTCCTGCAAAAGTACAAAAATTCATTCAGCTGTGTTCAGTTTCTGTTTGAAAAACTGATCAATAGCCTTATGAGTAACGCCCATTCAAAATTGGCAACTACAACAAATTCTTAAAATCGAATAGTTTGCGACAAAGGAATTTCTGGTTACAAGGATCACGCCATCAACTGACCGAGACCGATGTAGGAGCTGGGGTTTGTTAAGCAAGTCTGAGATCAATCAATATTAAATGGGTCGAGTATTTCGATACAATGAAACTGGGTAGTACATTGCGCAAAAAGAGGGCGCTGAATAAGGCACTTCCGCCCATTTGAAACTCCTTTGAACAAAGTAAGTTTTGGGTAAATCACTTCCGAGCATCAAATCTGAAACCCTAATTGTCATGGCCGTCAATTGACAATGCGAGCCATGTTGGCGGGTAATCCAAAAAAGAGAGCATTAGCAGAGCGAATGAAACGATAGGACAACCGGAAGGTAAATTAAAATGGATGATAATAGGTGAGATGCGCTGTTTCTGCTGCTGCTATAAACAAGAATTGAATGAATGGCTGCGGTCATCGAGACTTAGTGGCACTTAGTGTGTGTGTATGTAAAGGTGTGCATGGCACGCCACTCTACTATAATGGCTGTAATATACCTCGCAGTTAGCATGCCGCGCAGCTATGCAAACACCTTTTGCCAAAAGTCTTATTAACGGAGTGAACCGTCCTTATATTTATACATAGCCTTTATTAGCCTTTATTTCAGGACTTTAAATACAAATGATCGATTTCATTTGTAGACTGAACAAATTGGATGTATGTATTTATTTTGTGGCACAACAGTTTTCGACAAATTTGAATCAAAATCAGTTCCACCAATCAAAAGTATGCACATCTAGCTTTTAAAACATTCAAGTTATGGTCGAAATCGATGTTTATACTTTTTTCGAAGAAAATAGTATATTAAGTTTGTGCTGAAGCTTGTAACGCATAGAAGGAAGCGTCGGAGACTCCCAAAAAGTTACTGAAAGTATGCTTAGAATGACAAAACAAATTGATCTAGCCATGTCCGTCTGTCTGGCTGTATGTATTGGACCTAGTCCCTCACTTTTAGATCTATTGCGATGCAACTTTGCACAGATACTTATTATTTAAATGTACAGCACATTGGTCGGAGCCAAGCGGATTGGACCACTATATCTTATAGCTGCCATACAACTCGAAGTCGTTTTTGGCCACATATCCCATGTTTTAAAAACTATCGCCATGATACTTTGCACAGATACTTATTAATCAAAAATTAGTAATCATTCGTTGGAGCCGACCGGATCGGAAAACTTTATCTTATAGTAGCCATACAGCTCGAAGTCGGTTTTGGCCATTTATTCCATGTTTTTAAAGCTATCGCGATGAGACTTTGCACATGTACCTTTGATTCAAAGAGACATCACATCACGTCGGAGCCGGCCGGATCAGATCACTATATATTATAGCTGCCATACAACTGGCAATGAATTAAATATTTCAAGAGAAACACTTAAATTTATATGATACCAATCTGACAAAAAAAAAAAAAATTTTACGTGATAAAACGATTTATTGCAGTAAATGAAATTTCAGTTGTCAGAGGGAAAATTGCCTAAAGGTTCGAAAAGAGTATAAAGTCTTCGGCACGCAGAAGATAATCCTTTCCCACTTGTTATCTATAACTTTTGAACAGGATAGGTTATCGACAGTATGAAACAAACTTCATCTGAGCAGGCAATACGAGAAATTAATTGCTAAGCATGAAGTCTCTGACGGACAGACATGGCTAGATCGACTCGGCTGTATATACTGCTCAAGATGTATTTACTTTATATGATGATTCCTTGTGGATGTTACATACATACTTTTGCACAACTTTATTATACCATTTTTACAAATTTTTTAATGGGTTCAAGGTGTAATGACAAAAAACATACAACAACAACACATCTTTAAAGTCATTTGAAGTGTTGGGAAAAGCTGAAGATATAAATAAATGGGTGAAGTGAACGCAACTGAACAGATCTGACTCTGAAGTATAAATAAAACAAGTTTTGTGCGAAAAATTCAATTGAATTTGTATGCAATTTAAGCTCATTCATATTCTTTTTGCGATTGATATTTTTGAAGTATTTTCCGCTAACTGGATACTTAAACTTCCTGCCGAAACCAAACCTACAGCAAAACCAAAAACACCAAACAGGTGAAGCGATTCGTCTCAGCGACTTCGCTGACAGCGTTGAAAGGTTTTGCTTGCTATTGTTGCTGCTGCTGATATTGTTAAACGCAACATCATCATTACGTGGAAACCATTGGTCGTCATACACACAGAAGCACACACACTTAAATCTTACGTCCCATATACATGCTCACATAACGCTCTATGTACTCTTATTTAAAAGAGCATTACATCTATTGGGCGTACGATATGCCGCTGCTGCTTACCACTGGCACTGTGGAAAATTTCCCTTGCATCGTTATCCTTATGCGGAACAGCTAGGGAAATTTTTCAAAAGCAGTGCGCAAGTGCACCATGTATGCTAGCTATCTCGCTCGCGTCACACTCCGATTGGCCAACGGCACTGCAGCGACTCGCCCACATTTTCAGCGCACCGAACGTTGCGAAGCATAGTAGCCAGAGCTACAGAAGCAGCAACAGCAGCAGCAATAGCGCCGACGGCATTTCACGTAATTTTCTAAGTTCTGTTTTACAGAGTGTATATTTTTTGGTTAAGGTGTGTGCGTGTTTTTCCTATTTTCATATGTAATCTGCGTCATGAGCGGCCACTGACTGTCAATGGCCTCTAATTTATATATATATATATATACATATATATATATATATATATATATATATATGTGCGTGTATAAGTGTGGAGCTGGTTATATAGTATCCCCTATTTATATATACATATATACTATTTCAATGTAGAATAGGCATCCTGGCCAAGCTGTTTCTGACATTTTATATTTATACTCTGATACCGAAGGTACTCATAGTATATTGGTTTTGTCGAATGTCCGTCAGGCCGTCCGTCTGTCCGTCTGTCCGTCTGTCTGTCTGGATGAACGCACGTATTTCCGAAACGATATTAGATAGACTCTTGAAATCTTTTGCGTTATGATTATAGCTATCTGCTTCAGATCAAGTTTATTTCAAATTTATGCCACGCCCATTGGGAGGCTGGCAAATCGATAACATGTCGATACACCTCAAATCACAAATCGATTAAACGTGAATAACTCCCACAATTTTGAAGCTAGAGTAATCAAATTTGGTAGGTATATTGCTGGTGACCTCCCGAAAAAATTGGATCCTAGGTTAATAGGCCACGCCCATTATTACGCCCACCAGCCCCCCTCCAAAATTAATTTGAAATGCTTATATCTCCCGCAGTTTTAGAGCTAAAGCCACCATATTTGGAATATATATTACTGGTGACGTCCTCTACAGATTACAGAAACAAAATTTCGACCACGCCCACTCCCGAACCCGTAATCGCGAAAATCGATATACATGAATGCACAATTCGATAACACGTGTATATTTCCCGCAATTTTGAAGCTAGAGTCCCAAAATTTGGAATTTAGACTAGGGCTGACCAGCCCAAAAAATTGCGTCCTGGATTTTCCGGCCACGCCCACTAGAACGCCCCCCCAGCCACCCCGCCCCCACGAAACATGGAAGCCTATATCTCGCACAGTTTAAGAGCTAGGGCCACCAAACTTTGAGGGTAGACTTCTGGCCAAGTCCTCTAAAGATCGGACAAAAAATGTTGGGGCCCCGCCCCCTCCCGCCCCCAAAAATCGCAAAAATTTATATCTTCCACAGTTTCAGAGCTAGAGACATTAAACTTGGAAGATAGACTTCTGGTCAGCCCCTCTAAATATCGGTAAAAAAAAATTTGGGGCCACGCCCCCTCCCTCCCCCAAAAATCGCGAAAATGTATATCTTTCACAGTTTTAGAGCTAGAGTCAAGAAATTTGTAAGATAGACTTCTTGTCACTCCCTCTAAAGATCGGCCAAAATTTTTGGGGCCACGCCCCTCCCGCCCCAAAGATCGACCATGCCCCTCCCGTTCCCAAAAACTTGGAATGCCGATTTCGGGTCACCCAAACACCAGCAAAAATTTTCTGTTCACTTGCTTTCAGCTGTTCTTAAAATGGTATCAGAGTATTACGCAGTCGGCTCCGCCCGACTGCAACGTTCTCACTTGTTTTAATTGGTGTAACATTTTGGCTTGCACGCGACCTCTTTGCATTATTCAAGTAAGCTAATGGTTGTTTTGATTATGTTCCTTTCAGGAGACCCTCCACAGCCCTACATTGCCTCCAAGAGTAGACACAGCTGAACATATGTGGAAATACACTAGTATACATACCCATGCATTTATATTCAATATACATGTACATATGTATAACTACTAGTTAATTTATAGAGTATTTGTGCATGATTTGAGCTAATCCAACCAGTAAATTTTTATTTTTAAAATAAGTTCATATTTATACTCTTTTTGAAGGTAAAGAGAGTAAAAACAAGTGAGAACGTTGCAGTCGGGCGGAGCCGACTGCGTAATACTCTGATCCCATTTTAAGAACAGCTGGAAGCAAGTGAACAGAACATTTTTGCTGGTGTATGGTTGACCCGAAATCGGGCTTCCAAGTTTTTGGGGACTGGAGGGGCGAGGTCGATCTTAAGAGGGTGGCCAGAAGTCTATTTTAAAAATTTGGTGATTTTAGCTCTAAAACTGTGGAAGATATAAATTTTCGCGATTTTTGGGGGCGGGAGGAAGCGTGGCCGCAAATATTTTTTGCCGATCTTTAGAGGGGGTGACAAGAAGGCTATCTTCCAATTTTGGTGATTTTAGCTCTAAAACTGTGGAAGATATAAATTTTCGCGATTTTTGGCGGCGGGAGGGGGCGTGGCCCCCCATTTTTTCGGACGATCTTTAGAGGACTTGGCCAGAAGTCTACCCTTAAAGTTTGGTGGCACAAGCTGTTAAGCTGTGTGAGATATAGGCTTCCGTGTTTCGTGGGGGCGGGGTGGCTGGGGGGCGTTCTAGTGGGCGTGGCCGTAAAATCCAGGACGGAATCTTTTGGGGTGGTCAGCCATAGTCTAAATTCCAAATTTGGGGACTGCTTCAAAATTGCGGGAAATATACACGTGTTATCGAATTGTGCATTCATGTATATCGATTTTCGAGAGATAAGCATAAGCATAACCTAGCATCCAATTTTTTCGGGAGGTCACCAGCAATATAACTACCAAATTTGATTACTCTAGCTTCAAAATTGAATTAAGAAACTATGCGATAGTAAATAACTGTAAGTTTTGGCATTGCCTTATCGCATATTTCGATCTACCGCTCAAACGACGAAACACAACATTTGTTATCAGTGCGTCGAAGGTTCTTGCAGACAGATCATTAAATTTTGCGACCAAACATAGAATTTAATAACAATTAATATATAAAAACAAATGTGGAAGGATTATCTTCGGTGTGCCGAAGATTTTATACTCTTTTCGAACCTATAGGCAATTTTCACTCTGTCAACGCACCACTGAAATTTCAATAGTAGTAAAAAATCGTTTTATCGCGTGGCATTTATTTTTTTGCTCTAAGAATGGGTATCATATGAACTTATATTTTTCTTTAAAGACATTGAATTCAAGCTATTTGATATATATTTGAAACAAGAAAAAAAAGAAAATAAATGACCAGTCTCCGCTGGGATGCGAACCCAGGACCTTGCGTTTGTCAGGTCGTCACTTTACCCCTTACGCCACAAACCGTTTTGATGATCGATGACAAAATCCCTTGAAGAGCAGACTGTCAAAAGCTTACTTGTTTTGTTTTCCTGAAACTTGCAACTCGCGTTTGTCATCGCAGCACTCTACTACTTCCACCAAGCAGTTTTAAAAATCGCTGATAAAATCGATTGTAATGAGCATTTGTTTTTTCGCGTGGCATTGTTTTTGTTCTATGACATTCGAAGAAAATTAATTTGATTACAGTTATTTTATATTTGAAGGAAGCATAAGAAAATAAATGAAAATAAATGATCAGCCGCCGCTGAGACTCGTACCTGGGACCTTTCGTTTGACAGCCCGTCACTTTGCCCCTTACGCCACAAGCTATTTTGATGATCGAGGACAAAATCGCTTGAAGAGCAGACTGTCAAAAGCTCACTTTCGCTTGGGTTTGCTTGCTCATATGCACCTGTTTTCTCAAAATATTAAATGACGCATAGCTTCGAAATTATACCCATCGATGAGTTATATGGATGTTCAAGTGTACAAGGAAATTTAAAGCAATTGCTTTGAAAACATCGGATTTATGGCCAAAACCGACTTAGAGTTGAATGGCAGCTATAAGTATAGTGCTCCGATCCGGCCGGCTCCGACCAATGTGCTGTCCCTTTGAATAATAAGTGCCTGTGCAAAGTTGCATCGCGATCGCTCAAAAACTGAAGGAGTAGTTTACATACATACAGACAGATAGACAGACAGACAGACGAACATGGTTAGATCAATTTGGCAGTAACTTTTGGGGTCTCCGGCGCTTTCTTATATGCATTACAAACTTCAGCACAAAGGGAATATACTATTTTCTTCGAAAAAAGTATAAAAATTGGTGAAAAATAAAAAGATTTGAGATCGTAGGTATGAAATCGAAATATTTTAAAAAACTTTTTTATTACATACATTCTTCAGAGGATTAGAGGCTTACAAGGCAAAATTAGATCGAAACTGCTAATTTTAGGTGTTAAATTTTACTTGTGTAGCTTGGTTTGTTGTCATAAGTGGGAATTATTTTGTTTATAAGTTTCTTAATTAAAATTACGAAATCTTATCAATCTTTTTGATAAATATTTATCTTTCTGGTGGGAGCAGCACTTAGTTTATAAACAAATTGACACTCTCAAGCCTAGTTGATCTTTCAAGCAATGTTCCCCAGTAGAATTGAATTTTTTTTTATTTTACTCATATTTTTGTTAAGTTTGTTGTGATTATATCAAGATTATCACATTTAATACTTCTAATGATTTAAAAAATATTTTACTTAGGTTATTTATAAATAATTTCGTAAAACAGCAACAGAAACAACATTCATAGCATAATGGAAACAAATGATCGTCCTACACTACCCATCATGAAATTGATTGAAATTCAATTTTAAAAAAAGTTTTAATAATTTTTGGGTGAAATCAATACCATTTTCTATACAAATTAATGCAAAACATTCTAAAATTAGTCACGTTGAAATATTGTCACAGGTTTCGCTGAAATCGGTGCTTGAATTGTTGGCCGTGATTGTTTTATGCAAATATCTTGAAAAAAAATTTCCTAAAATCAAGCTTAGCACCTATTATAGGACTACTGAAGGGCTAAAACTTAAGCCTGTTGTCAGAAAAAAATCCATTTTATTTTTCCTGTTTTTGTACCCTGAACCCATATAAAATTGGTAAAAGGGTATAATGATGTTGTGCAAAAGTATGTAACAGACAAAAGCAAGTATCTCCGACCATATAAAGTATATAGAGTATTGATCAGTATCAACAGCCGCGTTAGATTTAGGAAAGTTATAAGAGCTAGAGACACCAAATTAGGTATATACAATCTTGAATAGCATACGAATGTAACCAAAATTTCACTTTTTGGATACCACCCCAAATCCCCCCAAAATTTCAAAAAACCCATTTTTATATACTGAACTCATTAAAAATTGGTTAAAAGGTTGTTATGGTTTTGTGCAAAAGTATGTAACAGGCATAAGGAAGCATCTCCGACCATATAAAGTATATGGATTCTTCATCAGTATTAACAGCCGAGTCGATTTAGCCATGTCCGTCTATCCGTCTGTCTGTCTGTCTGTATGTCCGTCCGTCTGTATGAACACGCGGATATCAAAGACTTTAAGAGCTAGAGGCTTCATTTTTGGAATATAAGTTTTCGTAGTCCCGGAACAGATCAAGTTTATTTCATTTTATCGATAACTCATACCGTTCAAAATATAATCAATTAAAATATTCCACTTCTTTGATACCACACCCCAATCCCCCAAAGGTACGACCCTGGCTTGGTCACACATGTTATTGCCAATTATATGTCCAAAAACTTTCAATAAGATCGGACAATAAACACAGAAGTTGCTTAAGACTTAACTTTCCATAATGTGGGGCTCAGTAAAGAAGCAAGCTAACTGCTTAAACTAGGTTAGTATGAACAAATATAAGGACTGGGTTCAACGTATCTCTTAGTCGGACAATCCCGAGTAGAGCATTCTTACTTGTTTGATAAGTCTTTATGATATAATTTTAAAAAAAAAACTTACGACTTGACCGCGACTTCAACCGGGAAACCACTTCATTTGCATGGTGGTTTTCCTAGAGAGCTAAACAGCCTATAAGCAATCGACAGCTCAACTTTAACATAACCGAGAGAATAAATTTAATTTGGCGCCTAAGTAATATTTTGTTTATCTCGTATTACGAATTTGGGTCAATTATCTTGTATGTAGGTTTAACTTAAGAATTATATCCTGAATACATACTTCAAAATTTCAAGTACGTTTTCGTAGATATTAAGTATTTTTTTCCATACAGCTACAAATGTAATTCAAAGTTTAAGCTACGCTCGTAAATAAGAATTAAATGGTCGTATTTGATGGACTAGTAGATTCTTATTCCGTAAAGAGAATGTGAATTTGTGTTCTACTTAATTGCTACTATATCTACTTCATGTAGTCAGTTTTCAAATTTTTTACTTGTGTTAATAAGAGATTTTGATACTAAGAACAATAAAATAAGTATCTTAATACATGCATATATACATATGCATAGCATTGCTACAAATAGTCAATAACAAAAACTAATTTCGACAAGATTAAATTTTTCATTTTAAAAACTGTTATCAAAAATTAAGTTTAGTTATCTTTACATAGTAAAACGTTAATAAATAATTGACTAAAAGGTAGTCAGTATACTCGAAAAATCCCCTATGAAAATTATCTGACTATACTCCAAATGAACCTTTAAATACACAAATATACTAAAACCGAATAAATTGGACTCCGGAACCTTCAAGACAATTGATGACTCATGCAATCGCATACACAAGTAGTCGCCAGGGCCAGGAGTTGGCGACTTTAGATATGATAATGATAAATACAATGTAATGACTTAGCAATTGTTGTTAACATCAAGTGCAGGGCCTGGCTGGAGTCGAGCTGGGCAGACAGCCAGTCATTCCAGTTGAAAACCGTGTCCATGAATTTAAGAGGTCTAGAGCAGATGAACTGTAAACTGTGCTGGGATGTGGAAACTTGTGTGACTGGCTAGCTGCGTCTACCTCCAGGACCGATACACGAGCTACACAATGGGAGCTCTCGGCTATACACACACACACACACACACACACACACACACACACACACACACACACACACACACACACACACACACACACACACACACACACACACACACACACACACAGAAGGAAAAAAGACATGGAGAGGCGGCTTAAGTGGGCACTCGTCGTGACTAGCTGTTGTAAGCGGGTGCAAGCGAGATGGCTGGCTAGCACATGCCTAGGCTGGTCTTGTTCAGCGCAAGGATGCGCAAATGCACAACAAATGGTGGTGGTTGTTATTGCTGCTGCAATTGCTGGTGGTTGAATGAGCCACTCACATAGTTGCTGCTGCTGCAGCCTTCGTCGTTGTATCCTTGTTGTAAAGGACATGAGAAGCCACTTAGTGAATATGTGGCGAACTCTTCGCTATCAAACAACAAGCAGAGAGACTTAATATATGTCTGTGTATGTGAGAGACTATATACCCAATGGTGGATGGATGTGCCATGTATTGTATACTTAGATGTATTGAATATATAAATGTGTATGTGCGGAGTAGTTTTTTGGTACTGTTGCGCCGTTGGCAGCCTGGACTCGTGTCGAGTTCTTGATGTCTCGTTAGTTGTTGATGACACTTCAGTTTGGAATGTTTAGATTGCGGCTGACACAACTAACCAAACACGAGTCGGCATCAAGATTGAAGTCAGAATCTCAAAGAGAATCTCAGTATATATGACAATAAAAACTGAAGCTCAAAACGTTATTGTGGTTGCAGCCGTGTTCAAAACCGTGTGCATCTGAGCTCCGACGCTAAGTGAATTGCATTCCAAAATATTTTTATAAAAGCCATACATGCAAAATTCTTCCCCACCAGTGTTAAGCAGTGTTCTAGTGCCTCAAACAGTGGAATACAGCACAATATCTTTTTTTTTGCCTGTGTGACATTTGATAATTCAACGGCCGCAAAGTGGCGGAGAAACGCAAAGGTACGCCGTCGCCAACGCCGTCACCCGCGCAACAGCGACGAAAATCCGCCAACGCAACTCCACCGTCAGCAAACCCAATAGCAATATCAATGCCAGCACCCCCAACGTCGCCCACAATGGCCCAAGACATGAGTACCACGTATAGCCAGTCACAATTGGAGCGTACACAGTCGAAGCAAAAGGATCGTGAAATGAAAAGGGAGACGACCAATAGTAGCGGCAACACTAGTGGCCTAGGCAGCGCCGGCAGCCTGCCAGCCTCGCCGCGAAGTGCGAACACCGTTAGTCCGGGTTCGCCCATAACACCCAATCGGCCGTTGCGCAAGTCGACGCCATCCCAGGAGCAACTGCTTGCATCAAAACTAATAAGTACGGCCAGCACCACGGTGCCAACAGCAACACCAACCAGCTGCATAACCTTCCCGGCTGCGGAGCAGATGCGCATCCCGACAGGCGCAACGGCACTCAGCAGCTTCTCCGGCCTGCGCAGCATGAGTAGCCTAGTGGTGCCCTCCTCGGCGACGGTGGCGGCCGCTACAGCCGCACCCTTCCTGCCCTGGCCACCTATCTTGCTACCTCATTGGAGCCATGCGCTTCTGCCCGCCGCCTTCTATCCGGCGGCTCTGCGCAACGCATTGCCCGGGTAAGCAAACTCGATATGATCCCCAGATTAGAGATCTAACATGTTGTGTCTCGGTCTCTCGTTCGCTTCACAATTGTGTAAGTTCATTTATGGCTAAGATAAGCAGCAGCAACTCTTCCAACCGTAAGGATTTCCCATGATTTGCTTCCTTACAATTATAGAGTACGTATATGTTTAAAGTAATATTATTATACTCGTCTCGAAGAAAAGTTTGAAGTTTGTAATACATAGAGGAAAGCTTCGGAGACCCCCAAAAGTTACCTCTATTATGGTAGGGATAGAAAACAAATTTAACTGGCAATGCCCGACTGTCTGTCTGCATGTATCGAACTAGTCATTTAGTTTTTGAGCTATTGAGATAAAACTTGACACAGAGAGATATTATTCAAAGCAACAGCTCATTTGTCATAACCGTCCGTGTCGAGACACTATATATATTATGGCTGCCATACAACAGGAAGGCAGTTTTGGGTATATATCACATATTTTTAAAGCTATCGCCAATTACATGGTACACTGGAAAATACTTATTACTCATCAATGTTTTAAATTGCAAAGCGAAATGCAAAAATAGAATAAAGATTAAATATTTTGAAGGAAACAGGTTTATACAAGTAAACAAAGCCATGTGTCAATCTAGCTGTGTGAACACGGGGATTTTATATTCATATTTTGCATAAAAGTTCTTATAGTCTCTGGTCAGGTTAAGTTTATTGCATTTTTATCGGTAAATCGTCCGGTTAAACAGATGTCAATAACTTTGATTCCAGAAGGCGGTTTTTGCCTAAAAAAAGAAATGTACTTTGTGGATACCGTGCTCCCATTCCCACAAATTTGTAAAACACTCATTTTTGAAGTAGGATCTTGCCTCTTGGTAAGCTCACGCTGTTAATAGTTCATTTAATGCCCAAACGTTTCACAAAGATCAGACAGATAACAGAAATTATTGAAGATACAATTTTCCACAGCAAAAGGCTCAGTGAAGAAGCAGGCTTAATGGGTAAACTGCTTTCACCGTGTTTGTGCCTATGCACATACAAATATTACTATGAATATGCGTCATGACTGTGTTCAGGGTATCTCCTCGTCGGTCCCTCCTACCTAGAGCTATCTAACTTGTTTTAAGCTATTTTCAATATTATTTTTTATTTTTTTAAAAGTTACCTCCAGTTTGCTTAGAATCACAAAACAAATTTATCTAGCCATGTCCGTCTGTCTGTCTGTATGTATGGAAACTAGCCTTCAGTTATTGAGCTTCCGCGATGAAACTTTGCACAGAGACTTATTAATCAGATAGACATTGGACGGAGAAGGCCGGATCAAACCAATATATCGTATAGCTTCCATACATATATCCCATGTTTTCATAGATATCACGATGAAACTTTAAGCAGAGACTTATTATTTAAAGGGACATCACATTGGACCACTATATCTTATAGCTGCCGTACAACTGGAAGTCTTTAGCCACATATCCGATGCTTTCAAATCTATCGTCTTCAATTTCATTGTACTCTTGAACATCCTTATCATCAATCTTTAAAATTTCAAAACGATTGAGTCATAAATAGCGAAGTTCCAGTAAGTTTTGAACTAACTGCACTATGATATAGTTTGTCAGTGATAATTAATACAGTTGCGCTAACAAACGCGAGATCAGGGTTCGAATCACGCTCACGACGTCATTTACTTTCACTTATTATACTCTTTTCGAAGAAAATAGTATATTAAGTTTGTGCTGAAGTTTGTAACGCATAGAAGGAAGCGTCGGAGACCCCCAAAACTTACTGTCAGTATGCTTAGAAAAACAAAACAAATTGATCTAGCCATGTCCGTCTGTCTGTCTGTCTGTATGTATGCAAACTAGTCCCTCAGTTTTTGAGCTATCGCGATGCAACTTTGCACACACACTTATTATTCAAAGAAACAGCACATTGGTCGGTGCCGGCCGTATCAGACCACTATATCTTATAGCTGCCATACAACTCTAAGTCGGTTTTGGCCATAAGTCCGATGTTTTCAAAGCAATTGCTTTCAATTTCCTTGTACGCTTGAACATCCTTATGACTCATCAACGGGTAAAATTGCAAAACTATTGAGTCATAAATAGCGAAGATATGCGTCTTTAAATATTTTGCAAAAACAGGTGCATATGAGCAAACAAAGTCAAGCGCCAGTAAGCTTTTGACAGTCTGCTCTTCAAGCGTTTTTGTCATCGATCATCAAAACTGTTTGTGGCGTAAGGGATAAAGAGGCGCCCTGGCAAACGAAAGGTATTGGTTAGATTCCCAGCTTCGGCGACCAATAATTATTTTCATTTTTTTTTATTCTGCTTTTCAAATATAAAAGAACTGTAATCAAGCTAATTTGCTTCCAATGTCTTAGAACAAAAACAATGCCACGCGAAAAATCAAATGCTCAGTATATTCGAGTTTGTCAGTGATTTTTAAAACTGTTTGGTGTAAGTAGTTGAGTGCTGCGTTGCAGGAAAACAATAAAAGTTAGCTTTTGACAGTCTGCTCTTCAAGGGATTTTGTCATCGATCATCAAAAATGCTTGTGCTTGTGCTGACAAACGAAAGCTCGCGGGTACGAAACTCAGCGGCGACTGGACATTACAAAAACTATATAACTATAAACTATATTTGTGTTAAATATACATCAAATAGCTTGAATTCAATAATTTAAAAGAAAATTTTAAATTAATATGATACCAATCCTTAAAGCAAAAAAATAAATGCACTGCGATAAATCGATTTTTTACTACTTTTGAAATTTCAGTGGTGCAGTTTGTAGAGTGAAAATTGCCTAAAGGTTCGAAAAGAGTATAAAATCTTCGGCACGCCGAAGATAATCCTTTCCCATTTGTTTTTCTAATCATTTTTTCAAATATAAAATAGCTGGTATAAAATGATTCAGAAGAACAATTAAAACTTATATGACACCAGTGTCTCAGAAAAAAAATAAAACTAAAATTACACGCGAAAAATCTATCTTTTACAGCATATAATATTTCGGTTGTGCAGTTCGGAAGATAATTCTTCCCCACTTGTTTTAATTTTATTTGTTGATACCATCTTAAGAATTTGTAAGTGTATTAAAGGAATTATTACACGTACATATAACGCTTTTTTTTAAAAAAAAACCTCTCTATATATTTATATATATATATATATATATACATATATATAACGTGTGTGCTTCCCTGGGTATTTGAGAAGCTATATCATATTTGGTGAATAAATTATATCATCCAATCAATTCTTGACACATACATTTTAAAGTTGAGCACAACTCAGTATTTGCTTATTGACTTGCAAGCCAATTTGGTTGTCTCGGTCCGTTTCTGCGTTATTAAAGGACCCATTCAGCTAATTCAGCTTTGATGTTTAATACAGTTACCATCCACTGGCACCTTCCACATTATCAATACACAAGTTAAGACCAATTTACCCAATTTACCCAAATCCTGCATCAGACTGATGCTGCAGTTGTTGATGTGATCACGTTATTCCCCAGACAGAACATACAGATATGTGTACGGCAAGTGCAGGCTGAAATGTGTTCAAGGCCCTGTGCTTTGTCTATTGTGTTATCGCATTGAGTGACAATCGCAGATCGAGTGTTTGGCTATGAAATTCCGTAGGTGAGTTGCAGGAAATCCCCAACCTTGTAACATGTGTGCAACAGACACGAGACGACAAAAGCAGCAGCAACAATAAAAATAACAACACCGACGACGCATCGGCGTCACACTGTCTGTTCGAAGGCCGGACGAGTGCAAAGGGAATTCCGCTCAGACGTGCGGGGAATGCCACGCATCCTGACGGACCTGAGCGCGTGGGAATTTCGCACGTACATTTGGGAAAACTCAGCATGGGAAAACCGGAAGCAAGAGTGCTTTTTACTTGCGCCAACATGCGATTGAAACATAGTTAGCGATTACCCAGCTAAACGGACCCGAAGCTGAGTGCCCAGGTACTGTTAGAGGTAGTGTTAGAGGTACTGTCAGCTGTGCAGCGTTGTTGATGGTATTTGTTAAAAATAAAATTTGCATCTGATAAGCAGCTGGGTCTCTCGGACTAGGTGGCCATAATCCTGCAATTTAGCTGCACTAATGGAAGGTATTTTCGAGCAAGTGTGAAAATCGAGGGCCGCTTGTCAATCGATGCAGTTTCTGGTCAAAGTCAGTGCGTTAGTTACCTGCTGCCCGTTCAGGTAATAAGTGCAATGAGAAAGAGACGAGTCGAAAATGTCTACTTTCTATTGTGATATGTCCCGGCTTTATTTCACTACCCGAACACCGGATGTATACAGAGAGAGGTGAATCGACAATTAAAACTGTGGTCTTGTCTATTTACAGCCTCTTTGATGCCAAAGTACCGTCCTCACAGCGTTCCGGCTTTCATATATCCGACATACTGAACTTGGATGGATCGGATCTGAAGAATGCTGCCGCTGCAGCGGCGGCGCATCAAACACTTAGTCACAGTATGGAGCTGAACGCTGAGTCCAGCAATGGGCATGGTCATCCAACGCCAACGTCGTTGTCGCATAAGCTCAGCTCAGTGTTGCCGCCGCCGAGCAGTGAAGATAAACATATGGCGCACGAAGCTCGTAGCGATCATCAGACCACGGACTACAATGCGCAAGCCTCTCATTACCATCTCCAACAGCACCACCATCTACACCAGCAGTTGCATCAACAACAGCCAGTGTCCCCGCTGACCCTTTCGCATCATCAGACGCCTAATGGCACTCATCCCCCCATGCCCCACATGGGTGCCCATGCACATGCAGCCTCAGCGCAGGCTGCTGCCCATCTGCTGGCCAGTCACAATGCAGCGGCAGCGGCGGCTGTTGTCGCTGGCCAATATCTACCAAAGAGCTTTGCCAGCAGCTTCGGCGATGATGTGTCGTCCTACCATCACATGGCTCAGACAATGCTCTCCCACTCGGGTCGTAGCGCGTGGATCAAGGAGAATGAACTATATGGTAAGTGTCTACCTATTGCTTGGAACTATATACACTGATTTCTCATTTAGTACGGGGTACCTAACCAAAAATCTAAATTTTCGAATTTGAAACAAGAGTGCTTTAGTTCAGAGTGCCCGACTAGGAGATACCCTGAACCCAGTTCTTACATCCATTCATACTTACCTATCAATGCACATCCATACAAACACATACATATATACTGAACCCATTTAAAATGGGTAAAAATTATAAAATGGTTTTGTGCAAAAGTATGTAACAGGCATAAGGTAGCATCTCCGACATTATAAAGTATATATATTATTGATCAGTATCAACAGCCGAGACGGTCTAGCCATGTCCGTCTGGCTGTCCGTTTGTCCGTCCGTCCGTCCGAACGTCTGTATGAACACGCGGATACCAGAGGCTATAAGAGCTAGAATATATGTTCTCGTAGTCGCGGGACAGATCAAGTTTGTTACAATTTATCCATAACTCGTCGCGTTCACAAGTTATCGATAAATTTAGATTTTAGGTCAGCGTTTTTGGTGTTGCTTCGAGTTTATAAGTGGAAAGTTAGAAGAGTTAGGGGCACCAAATGGTATGTATAGTCTCAAATAACATACGCATTTACAAAATATATCACTTTTTGGATACCACCCCCGAATTCCCCGAAAATTTAAAAATCGCATTTGGGATGGTTTAACCTTGTTTGGTCACACATTTTATTGTCAATTTAATGCCCAACAATTTTCAATAAGCTCGGACAAAAAACAAATAAGTTGCTTAAGATTTAACTTTCCAAAGTGTGTGTGCTTGTATGTATGTACGGTTAGTGTGAATGAATGTGATGACTGGGTTCAGGGTATCTCCTAGTAGGGCACTCCCCACTGGCGCACTGTTTGTTGTTTTTCTAAGAATTGGTGTAATATGAATTGAAAATTTTATTTTGAATTATTATTTTCAAGATACTTTATGTTTGAAAACAAAATTTGACAAAATATAAGAAAACAAGTGGGAAAGGATTATCTTTGGCGTGCCGAAGATTTTATACTTTTTTGAACCTTTAGACAATTTTCACTCTGCCAACTGCAGCAGTTTCATATGCTGTAAAAATGTAAGCGATAGCTCTGAAAACATGGGATATATGGCCAAAAACAACTTCGAGTTGTATGGCAGCTATAAGATTTAGTAATCCGATCAGCCCGGCTGCGATCAATGAGATGTACATATATTTGAATAATAAGTATCTGTGCAAAGTTTCATCACGATAGCTTTGAGACCATGGGATTTATGGCTAAAACCGACTTCCAGTTGAATGACAGCTATAAGTTAGAGTGGTCTAATCCAGCTGGTTCTAACCAATGTGCTGTACATTTTAGTTATAAGTGTAACTTTTGGGGGTCTCCGACGCTTCCTTCTATGCATTGAAAACTTATGATATTTTTGTTTTCGACCCAATGCTATGTCCTGAAAATTTTATCTTTTAGTCGGGCACTCCCGACTAGAGCACTCTTACTTGTTTCAATAAAGAAAGTTCTTTTGAAGAATGTTGGCACAAATAAAAGGCTTACATTTATTGTTTTAATATTTTAGGGAAAGGTAATAAGATTTGAATTAATGTCCCAGTTTAAAATACGATGTATAGGCTAAGTAGTATTATTTTGCATTTGAGACTAACGCTCTGCGTTAACTTGTGTAAATAGTTTTGCAGAATTTTAGTTACAGCTGGAGTTTAACGGAAATTAATTTCAAGCCCAGCTTCAAGCTTGTATTGGGAGGGGAAAAGAGCGAAAGCTTGAGAACGACCGCCTAATAATAGTGTTCAATAATTGGCTCACAAATGGCAGCTGTGTTTGCAAATCGACGACGTCAGTGGCATATTAGTAACTGGGAACTGCTCGGCGAGAACTCAATAACGGCAACTCTTGTTATGCCACGCCCTGTATATAAATCGCAATGCATTGTGGTGTAGTGTTGGAAGCGGTATGTTTCGATTCAGGTGCTTTAAACACAAAATGTCCGCTCGTTAAACCACCCTTTTGGGTCTGGCTTACGTGTGCATACCCTAGACTCTGTTGCCCAACATAGTCTTGACTAATACTTTACACTTGCGGATTAATTTTGTTATTGTTTATACTCTTTTCGAAGAAAATAGTATATTAAGTTTGGGCTGAAGTTTGTAACGCATAAAAGGAAGCGTCGGAGACCCCCAAAAGTTACTGCCAGTATGCTTAGAATGACAATACAAATTGATCTAGCCATGTCCGTCTGTCTGTCTGTCTGTCAGTCTGTCTGTTTGTATGCAAACTAGTCGCTCAGTTT
The DNA here is from genome assembly GCA_035042425.1 of Drosophila flavopinicola. NCBI lineage: Eukaryota > Metazoa > Arthropoda > Insecta > Diptera > Drosophilidae > Drosophila > Drosophila flavopinicola. Next base: position 287,173 of record JAWNLL010000456.1, on the reverse strand, counting down.
TGAGCTATTGCGATAAAACTTTGCACAGACACTTATTATTCAACGGGACAGCACATTGGTCGGAACCGGACGGATAGGACTACTATATCTTATAGCTGCCATACAACTCAAAGTCGGTTTTGGCCATATATCCCATGTTTTTGAATCTATCGCGATGTAACTTTTCACTATATCTTATAGTAGCTGGCATACAACTGGCAATGAATTAAACATTCTTAGAAAAAAAAAATTTTACGCGAAAGAATGATTTTTTACAGCATATGCAGTGGGTAGAGTGAAAATTGCCTAAAGGTTCGAAAAGAGTATAAAATCTTCGGCACGCCGAAGATAATCCTTCCCCACTTGTTTTTTTTTCTTGATTTTTCGTTATTTGGTACCATTTTACTGTCGTTGCTCCCCCTATTGTGGCTGTGGACATAATATTTTTTAGTCATTCCTTTCATATAAACCTGGAAATTTATGGCACGCACTTCCGTTCGTCCTTTTTTCACGTTGGCGCGGTCTTTCCTTTATATTATTATTTAGGTTATTTTTGTCTTTTTGTTGATATGGTGCTTAGCTACAATTATGATTGTTGCCTGTTTTCGGTTTTTTGGGAAATTTCACAGCTGTAAGTCGAGCCGTTTTGATTAAATTAAGTTATTAATATTTTCAGTTGTCATGGTGAGGATGATTTTAGTGCAAAGCTGGAATAGGATTGGGCTTGGGTCGGTCTGGTGTTGTCATGTAGCATCTTGACTGTTGGCTCTAAGTTGTGTTTAATCAATTGTAATGGAATGCCCGACTACGATATACCATGGCTTCAACCGAATTGTAAGACTTCCCATACCTTAACAAAATTTATTGTTTTCCAATTTTGGGTGGAACGGTGGCATGTCAATAAGTCAAATGCCAAAAGGTCAACTATGCTTTTGTTTTGTATAAAATATATTTACCAAAACTCCAAATAATAATATCAATAACTTATATTTAAATTATGAAATCTCCAGCTCTTATAGTCTCCGATATCATAATGATCATGAATTTATATACTTTATGTGGTCGGAGATGCTTCCTTATGCCTGTAACATATTTTTGCACAACTCCATAGCAGAATTTCTACAATTTTTAATGGTTTCAGGATAAAATAAGTTTGAAGTAAGACTGTCTAAAACTCGAATACCAATATAAGAACAGCGGGAGCATGGGCGACAGCGTTAGTGGGCGTTGGAGTGCCATGAGGAAGCGTAACGTTTATCTATTAGAACAGAGGTATCTGCCGAGTGTGGTGTTTTTAGCGCTAAGGCCGTAGGATATGTGGATCTTCGCGATATTTGGGAGAGGGAATGGGCGTGGCTCCAAAATCATTGTTCAAAACTTTATAGGGAGTGACCAGAAATCTACCTTCTAAGATTAGTGACTATAGCTCTAAGACTGTTGGAGAATTGAAGTATTGCGATTTTTGGAGACGGGAGGTGCCGAGGCCCCAACATTGTCATTCCAATCTTTAGATCTACCTTTGGTGATGACCCTAGCGGTAACTTTCTAGTGGTCGTGGTCAGGAAATCCAGATCACAATCTTTCGGGCAAGTCAGCACCAATATAAACTCCAACTTTTGTGACTCTAGCTTAAAAATTGCGGTAAATATACACGTGTTATCGAATTGTGCATTCGGGTATATCGATTTTTGGATGGGAAGCTGGTGGGCGTTGTAGTGAGCGTGGCCGAAAAACCCAGGATAAAATTTTGTGGGGTGGTTACCGGCAGCATATCTACCAAATGTTATGAGTCTAGCTTCAAAATTGTGGGAAATACACAATTTTATCGATTTATGATTCGAGGTGTATCGCCATGTTATCGATTTTCCAGCCTCCCAGTGGGTGTGGCACAAAATTGAACAAACTCGATTTGAAGCAGATACTTTCAAGTCTCTATTTTAAATACTTTCGAAAATACGTGCGTTCATACAGACGGACGGTCTGACGGACATTGCACAAACTCAATATGCTATGAATACCTTCGGTATCACAGTATAAAAAGAACACCCATGATAAATCAACGTTGTTGTATTATCCTAACATCAGAAAATGGGCGTGTGCTGTTTTGCAAAAGCGGCTAGGAATTGGGTCAGAGGTTCAGAAGGGAGTCAGGAGCAGGGCTGCCATTATGAGGCAGCTCTGTTTAATGTTTGGCATCGTATTGTCAAACACTGACATCAGCAAAAAAAATGATAGATCCCAAAAATATCACTAAAAACAGCACTTCGAAGATCGGAAGGCAGCCGAGCAATTGCGTATTAAGTGTAACTCGGTAGGATTGCCCCGCAGGCCATGGTAGGCAAACGAAACCAGGTAGCAATCGATCGATCGAGCCAAGTCAATGGGCTGACTTTCTAATTGAAGACATTAGTTGGGCTCCAGGGAAGCGCATTTACCCACCCTGATTAGCATCTGCAGCATCCGCAGCATAATCCAATTGTGCTGTTTACCTGATTTCTGCCAGCTCATGCTAATTGGCGTCTCTCTATCTCTCCCCATCTCTCTTACTCTTTCTCTCTCCATGAGGGCAATAATTGTTTCATATTGTTGACCATTTTTTTGAGCAACAAAAAAGATTTGCGAAGATGGCGTTGAATAATATCATATAAGCACTGACTAACATTTCTCTCCTTCCGATTATCTATTGCAGGCATTCAACAACCGGCAAGTCCAGACAGCACCTCGCCCGTGACCTCGGAGGTATCTTACACATACATAGGCTCAAATTGCCAGACGTCACCGGCTTTATCGGGAGATTACAAGAGTTACAGCCGCTCGGCGGACAGCGATGCGCTCTCCGTGGGCGATGCGCTTCACACGTTGAATGGTACCGTACCAGCCGGCGGCAGCTCAGCGTCACGTCCGTTGCATAACAATAACAAAAATAACAATAGCAATAACAATATTTTGAAGCCCGATGGCGCTGGCAGCGGCAGCACCCATGACGACAGCCTGAACGAGGACGGTATCGAGGAGGACATCGATGATGTGGACGACGACGGCGGCGGTGGTGTTAACGGTGACGGCATGCCAAACAAAAAGCGCAAGCGACGCGTTCTTTTCACCAAGGCGCAGACGTACGAGTTGGAGCGGCGCTTCCGCCAGCAACGCTATCTCAGCGCACCGGAACGCGAGCATTTGGCCAGTGTGATAAGGCTGACGCCGACGCAGGTTAAGATCTGGTTCCAGAACCATCGCTACAAGACCAAGCGGGCCCAGAACGAAAAGGGCTATGAGCACACTGGCCTACTCCACGGCCATGCCACACATCCGCATCATCCGTCGTCGCTGCCCTCGCCGCGCCGCGTTGCCGTCCCTGTGCTAGTTCGAAATGGGAAGCCCTGTCTGAGCGATGGCTCCAGACTCTCGCAGGACTGTGTGACCACTGCCACCGCCATGCAGAACGCCGCCGCTGCCCATCATTTGGTGGCTCTTAATGGCGCCGCCGCCTATCAGCATGCGGCAGCGGCCGCAGCTGCCGGTCTCCACGTCCACGGACACGGCCATCCGCATGCGCAGCGCGGTGCCTGGTGGCCTTAATATTACTAGCTGCCGGAATTCGAGTGGGCAGCGCTGGGTGGGAGCGACCAAATGAGTGACAGCTCGAATACTGAACTGGATATCCGAGTGACAGCTATGAGACTCTACCACGATTTGTCATAATTCTGCTGGGAGTTCATACAAAACAAACAAAATTAGTGCAATAAATAAATTCAATGGATCAACAACAAGCAATTGACACACATATCAAATCCACTTCCATCTCTTATAAAAACATAAATAAACGGCATTACCAAGTCACAGGAGCAACAAGCTTAGCGGTGGAACAGCAAACATAAATTCTCGCTGCAACAAACTGACACTACAGGCGCGTCAATTGTAAACAACCAAAATTATATGTTTAATAAATTTCTATAAATAATAAAATATTTTTCCGGCAGCTCAAAACCTGCAGGCCATTTAGCTGTAGGCTTTTTTTTTTGCATACAAATTGATAGTACGTATAAAATCCTAGGTATAGTAATAATTATATTTGTTTAGCATTTAAATAAATAAAACGTTAATGTTATTTAAACTTATGTTTTGTAAATAGGGAACAGTAAACAAGTGGGGAAGGATTATCTTCGGCATGCCCACGGACTTATACTCTTTTCGAACCTTTAGGCAATTTTCACTCTGCCAACTGTACCACCGAAATATTTAATGACGCATATCTTTGCTAATTATAACTGAATCGATGTGAATTTTAAACATTAATGAGTTATAAGGATGTTCAAGTGTAAAACGAAATTTAAGGCGATAGCTTTGAAAATATATGGCCAAAATCGACTTCCAGTTGTATGGCAGCTATCAGATATAGTGAACCGATCCAGCCGGCTCCGATTAATTTAATGTTTGTTTGAATAATAAATATCTGTGCAAAGTTTAATATAGTGTATATACATGGGCATTTCCATGGTGTGTGACTTTTGCTATCGTACGAACTTGAAGTAAAGACAAGTGGGAAAGGATTATTTTCGGCGTGCCGACGATTCTATACTCTTTTCGAACCTTTAGGCAATTTTCACTCTGCCAACTGCACCACTGAAATTTCAAAAGTAGTAAAAAATCGGTTTATCGCGTGGAATTTATTTTTTTGCTCTAAGAATTGGTATCATATGAATTAAAATTTTTCTTTTAAATTATTTGATATATATTTCCAAAAAAAATAATTAGAAAAAAATAAAAAGCAATAAGTCGCAGCTGGGATTTGAACCGTGTTCTGCCGTTTGTCAGCAAAGCACTCTAATACTTACGCCACCAAGCAGTTTTGAAATGCGCTGACAAACTCGATTATACTGCTCTTTTCTATTGCGTTGTATGTGTAATGACCAGTCGCCGCTGAGTTTCGTAGCCGCGAGCTTTCGTTTGACAGCGCCACTTTACCCCTTACGCCACAAGCAGTTTTGATGATCTATGACAAAATTCATTGAAGAGCAGACTGGCGCAAAGCTAACTTGTTTTGTTTCCCTGCAACTCGCGTTTGTCAACTACTTACACCAAGCAGTTTTGAAATGCGCTGACAAACTCGATAATATGATTGCTTTTTCGCGTTGTATAGTTTTTGTTCTAAGACATTGGTAGCAAATGAATTGGATTACAGTTATTTTATATTTGAAAGGAAGAATTACAAAAAATGAAAATAAATGACCAGTCGCCGCTGAGACTCGAACTCGGGACCTTTCGTTTGCTACGGCGTCACTTAAGCCCTTACGCCACAGGCCGTTTCAATGAGCAATGACAAAATCCCTTGCAGAGAAGACTGTCAAAAGCTTACTTGCGCTTGACTTTGTTTGCTCATATGCACCTGTTCTTTCAAAATATTTAATGACGCATATCTTCGCTATTTATGACTCAATCGTTTTGGAATTTAACCCATTGATGATTTATAAGGATGTTTAAAGCAATTGCTTTGAAAACATCGGATTTATGACCAAACCCGACTTAGAGTTGTATGGCAGCTATAAAATATAGTGGTCCGATCCGGCCGGTTCCGACCAATGTGCTGTCCCTTTAAGAAATAAGTCTCTGTGCAAAAGTTGATCACGATATCTCAAAAACTGAGGGACTAGTTTGTATACATACAGACTGACAGACGGACATGGCTATATCGATTTGTTTTGTCATTCTAAGCATACTGGCAGTAACTTTTGGGGGTCTCCGACGCTTCCTTCTATGCGTTACAAACTTCATCACAAACTTAATATACTATTTTCTTCGAAAAGAGTAGAAACAGGCAAAATAAAACGGATTTTATTCTGACAAATGGCTTAACTCTATAGCTCTTCAGTAGTCCTCTAATATGTGCAAAGCTTGATTTAGGGGCAGTTTTTAGTTTTCAAGATATTTGCAAAAAGCCAAGAGGTTCGGACGGTACAAAAATAGAAGTGGTTTTCGCGGACTAACAATACAAGCGCCGATTTCAGCGGAACCTGAGGCAATATGTCAATGCGATTAATTTTAGAATGTTATGCATTGATTTCAATTGAAAATGCTATTCGATTTCTCCCAAAAATTATTTAAACTTTTTTTTTAAATTGAGTTTCAATCAGTGTCGTGATGGGTAGTGTCGGACGCTGATTTTTTTCCATTATGATATTAATGCTGTTTCTGTTGCTGTTTAACGAAATTATTTATAGATAACCTTGGTAAAAATGTTTTTAAATCAACAGAAGTATTAAAATTTAGTTAAATTTAAATTTTGACATAAGAACAACGAACATAACAAAAATATGTAGTGTGATTTAAATAAAAAACTTATGTTCTACTGGGAAACATTGTTTTGTAAAATCAACTAGGCTTGAGAGTATTAATTTGTTAATTAACTGAGTGCGGAGCAGGTGGGGAGCAAATAAAAAGCAATAATAATGATCTGGTAATTTTAATTTAGAAATTTATAAACAAAAATTTTCGAGCTTATGACAACAAACCAAGCTACATCTAGTAAAATTGGTTACCTGACAATAGCTTAAATTAGCAGTTTCGATCTCATTTTGCCTTGTTAGCCTGTAATCCTCAAGAAAATGTAACTAAGCAAAAAAAAGTTTTTCAAAATATTTCGATTTTACACCTAAGGTGTCGGACGCTCCCAACTTTATATAAGAGCCAAGATCACAAATCTTCATATATTTCAAGATAGGGTTTTATAGTCTCTGATATCTGCTTATTCATACAGCTCGGTTGGACAGACCGAACGGAGTAGATCAGACGGGCAAGACATTACAGACGGACATGACAGATGGACGTGGCTTAATGGACTCGGTCTGACGATACTGATCAAGAATATGCGACAACTTTAAATGGTCGGAGATCCTTACCGTTACTGGCTGTTGCATAGTCTCTTATGCACTTGTTCATTATACTCTCTTTACCCATTTTGAAAGGTGTTTAGAGTAGCAAGAATTAAAATTCATACATGTCTCGCAGAATAATGCTCGCAGAAAAACGGTCTATACAATCGAATTTGATCCGAAATTCTGAAAAATCGCGCTTGAGTGGCGTAAGCGGTCGAGTGATCGCGACGTGCGTTCCAATATGAACGTCAACTCGGTTCAATGCTCAGTCGCACCGTGGTTGTATTTACTACGAAAATAAGATATCTTAAAGTGTTTGTCAAGCACTTTTAGTTTACAAATCATTAATGAACCTCGCTGTGGAAGTGTCAAAATAGATTTCTAAAAACAAGTAAGAGTGCTCTAGTCGGGAGTGCCCGACTACGAGATACAATGAACCCAGTCCTTACAATCATTCGTACTGCTCTAAACACACACATGCTGCAGTACAAGCAGTACAAGCAGTGCAAGCGGTTTAAGCAGTTAGCTTGCTTTTCGCTGAGCCCCACACAATGGAAAGTTAAATCTTAAATAACTTCTGTGTTTATTGTCCGATCTTATTGAAATTTTTGGGGCAAGCAATTGTCGATAATATGTGTTACCAAACCAAATTGCAAGGTCGTTCCTTCAAAAATGCGTTTTTTTAACTTTTGGGGGGTTTGGGGGGTGGTATCTAAAAAGTGAAATATTTGTTACATGTGTATGCTATTCGAGATTATACATGCCAAATTTGGGGTCTCTATCTCTTATAACTTTGAAGCTATGTCGCAAAAACGCTAGTCTAAAATCAAAATTTATCGATAACTTTTGAATGCGACGAGCTATCGATCAAATGAAATAAACTTGATCTGTCCCGGGATTAGGAGAACTTATGTTCCAAATATGAAGTCTCTAGCTCTTGTAGTCTCTGATATCTGTGTGTTCATACAGACGGACAGACGGACAGACAGACGGACATGGCTAGATCGACTCAGCTGTTGATACTGATCAATAATATATATACTTTATATGGTCGGAGATGCTTCCTTATGCCTGTTACATACATTTGCACAAAACCATAATACCCTTTTTACCCATTTTTAATGGGTTCAGGGTATAAAAACTTGTAATTCATATGGTACCAATTCTTTGAAAAACAAGTACGAGTGCTCTAGTCGCGAGTGGCCGACTACGAGATACCGTGAACCCTGTCCTTACAATCATTCATACTAATCTAAGCAGTTGCCCAACACTGGTTAGCCCGTACTGTCATGTTTTTCGTCGCTTCGTAATTTTTCGTAAAAATTGAAATAAGCTTTTAATTCATTGAAATCAAGACAGTCTGCATTCACTGTGAACGGTCGTGTCGCGCATGATCTAAGCTCCAGCTAATATCTGCTCTGTGCTAAAAATAGCACACTTTGGATAGCTGGGCAACGCGTAAAACGGTGTTGGCAAAAGTTCGCAAAAAAACATCAATTAAGCAGTGCGTAAAAACTGCGTGCGCTGCCCATTGGGCAATATATTGCCCCTCAACATGCGCGCAGCCGCACAAGAGGGACGGACGTGTCGCGCTGTGTAAAAATCTAAATAATCGCAAATTGCATTCTGTGTGCTTATCTTGCACGCAAATCTATTTTTAGACACTGCTAGCGGTGTCGGTAACCCGGATAAAACAAAAATCGTAAACGAAGTAAGCTTTTGTCGAGTGGGCAAGTACCACTGCCCTCGCTTTGCGCGAGCAGCAATCGAGGGACAAGAAAACTCTGTTTCTTACCTGCAAATAATTTCTTGATGCTGGGCAATCCCAAAATTGAAATAAGTAAATTTTGTGATTTGCCCAAATATGGAAGGAGGCTCACCTGATCATCGCCAGCTTAGTGATAAGCTGTCTGAGCTTGAAAAGATGAGGAAAATAGCTGGTGCACCTGCACAACTGCGTGCCAGCTTGGTCGAAGACCTAAATAATGCAATTGGAACGCCTAAATATAATAGTAACTTGATCGCAACGACTACAAGCACTATTACTACAAGTACATTAACTTTTTCAAGTGGAAGCTGTCCATCAAAGTTACTCAATAGCAAATACCATAACTGGCAGCATATGCTCTCTACCAAACATCTCGAACGCTGAAGTCTCTAATTCAAGCATAGCCAAAAAATTACATCATAACAAATGATTGTACATTTCAGATGCCGATGGTCTCTCTTTGTCTAAAACGAAAAAGAGCTGACAAAGCCTCAAAAACAATTAATAAAACTGCACACCCAGTTACTCGAAAAAAATCACAAAATCAAAGGCCGCCAAAGTAATACACCTGCTACCACCTCTTCGGTAGCACTTCAAAATAATCGCTACGCAGCGCTATCTGAAGAAGCTGATTTGGTCATGGATTTGGACGAAGATCAAGATGAAGAAGTAGAAGCCAGCGTAGTTGGCAACGAACAGCACAAAAGCAAAATACCTAAGCCTCCAGCAATCTGCGTGCCGCAAGTTAACAAACTGAACAAACTTGAAGAGGCACTTAACTCTGTAATTCCAGCTGATGAATATGACATTCGCACATCCAGATTTGGGGTTTCGCGTATATATGCAAGAAACTCCAAAGTTTTTCGAGCAGTTGTCGATATGCTGACAAAACAAAATTGTGAATTTTGGCACCATCAGTTGAGAGAGGATACACCATTTAGATTAGTCATAAGTGACATTCATCCAAATGTATCTAAACAATTAACTAGAGCGTACGTTCACTGATAAGGGTTTCACAGTCATAAACATATATTGCCCCAGAAAGCCAGACTGGCGCAATATTCAAATCAATGAGGAGGATGGCCAGGAAATAAATGACATGAAAACAAGACAGAACATGTTTTACGTAAACTTAAAAAAGACACCAAATGTTGTAGAGGCACTTAAGATTACTCAAGTTGGAAGGCACAGAGTAACAGTGACGAAGGCAAGGCACAGTAAGGATTTGGTGCAATGCTTCAGATGCCAAGATTTTGGAAACCAGTTTCTGGCAAATGCTCAGGTGACCACTATACTGGATCAAAATCGTGTGAGCTTAGCCACAGTGAAACATCTATATGTGCCCACTGCGGCGATGACCATTTATCTTGCTTTAAGAGTTGTTCAGTCAGAATTGAGCTGACCAAGAAACTTAAGCTAGCAGCAAGACTGCCGGAAAATGGTCTGCCAACCAATACAAAAAATATAAATCATCCCATCAAATCACAAATCATCTCAAATGCTACTGTTAGGCGTGGCTTCTCCTATGCAGACATGGTACGACCACGTGGAGAGAAACATACTAACGTGAATACAACACAGGATAGCTCCCGGTTGTTCGATGCTGCTAAAGATTTCTGTAGCAAATTTAATATATTGGAAAAAGCTATAAGCGACTTAAATTGCAGAATGGACCAAATGTTTAAGCTCATACAGGACATATTTACCAGGATACGACCAATATTACGCTAATCATCCCAGTGGAAATTCGAAAAGTGGTTCTGCAATTTTCATACGATCGTCTATTAGTCATACTCAGAATGAACCTACTTCTAGATTGAATATACAAGTTGCCAGCGTGAGTGTGCCGACTAAGGGTGGATGCATCAAAATATCCTCTATATATCTACCTCCCAACCAACCTTGGCTAAAACCTGACTTTGACCAGCTATTTTTAAGTTTAGGCGACAGATTCATCGCTGGCGGTGATTGTGGGGTAACATAAGATCATGCCCTCGAGGAAAGCGATTGCAAGAGGCCATCATCAGCAACAATTGCGAAATCCTTGCCACTGGCGAGCCAACGTTTTTCTCATACAACACTCGACTAACACCCTCTGCTCTGGACTTTTTTATTGTTAATGGGGTTGCTTTAAATATCCTTTCGGTTGAAACCAAGTATGAGCTCTCCTCAGATCACCTGCCAATTGTAGCAACACTGCATCATGCACCGCAACTTAAAACCAAGAAGCAAAATATTCTGCCACGTGGCTGTTGTGTTGAAGTTTTTAAAGGATAGGAGAATCAACCTCAACATGGAAATAAACAGCCCAGAAGACATAGAAGATGCAATCACAATATTTATGAAAAACATAGTACTGGCTGCATATTATGCTACTCCGTTAAATCAAAACTCACCAAGCCAACGACGACAAACAGTACTTCCCCCTGAACTGACAAGCCGTTTTAAATGAATTGTCATACCGAAAACTCCAATTAAAAATCCAGCAGGTGGTTGGTGTAACTCCAATCAGCAGAAGGTTGAAATCTTTGCAGACAGCCTAGATGAAAGATTTAAGCTGTTGAGCTACAATTGGAGATGCCATTCCAAATGTCCTTGTCAGCAAACCCAGTCACACTGCAAGAAGTGGTGCAGCAAATCAAGAAGCTGAAAGTCAAAAAATTGCCTGGGGAAGACCTTCTGGACAACAACACGCTAAAACTTTTACCTAAAAGAGGCCTGCTGTTTATAGTTCTGCTCCTGAACAGCATGCTTAGGATGGGTCACTTCCCAAACAGCTGGTAGACCGCGCTAATCAGCATGGTACGAAAGCCTGAAAAACAACACACTGAAGTCGATGGGTACAGACCAATAAGTCTGCTCTCAGCGCTAGGGAAGATGACGAAAAGGGTAATCCTAAACCGCATCCTGCAGCTTGAGCCCGTGATCCAAAGAATTCCAAAATGGCAGTTCGGATTTAGACAAGGTCATGGCACACCGGATCAACTTCATCGTGTGGTAAACTTCGCCCTAGATGCAATGGAGAACAAAATGTACTTAGTAGCTGTGTTCATGGACATTCAACAGGCATTTGACAGGGTGTGGCATGATGGCCTCCTCTTTAAACTGAAGAGCTAATTTTAAGCAGCTTCCTTAAAGACAGAAGCTTCAGAGTTGTTGTCGATGGAGCAAAATCCTCGAAGCGCCCAATCTGCGCAGGTATCCCACAAGGCAGCGTTCTTGGACCTACGCTATACAATTTATATACAGCCGATATGCCTGATAGCAACATACGCGGATGACACTGCAGTGCTAACTAGAAGCTTAAGCATCAACCTAGCCACGGAAGCCTTGCAGCAATTCGTGTGCAGCTTTGAGGACTGGGCTCAGAAATGGAATATAGGCATCAACAAAAGCAAATGCGCGAATGTTACTTTTGCTACAAGGACACTTTCTTGCAGCGGCATTACCATCCTGGGTTCCACACTTGCGCACAAGAGCTCTCACAAGTATCTAGGTGTCATACCGAAAAGACAACTGAGTTTTAAAATCCATACAACCATGGTTCAGAAGTCGGTGATGGCAAAAGCCGGAAAGATGGCGTGGCCTCTTGCACCCAAAAATAAGATGTCTCTGCACAGCAAATCCACCATCTACAGGTCTATACTGAGTCCCATATGGAAATATTCACTACAAATCTCCGGCATTGCGGTGAAAACTAATTCAAATAAAATTAGAGTTACACAGTCTAAAGTCTTAAGGCGAATATGCGACGCACCGTGGTACATTAGAAATAGGGACAGTGAAAGGGTTCCAAAAGTCGGCGATGTCATACAACTACACGCATCAAATTACCTGCAACGCCTTGGTGGTCACCCTAACGCACTCGCCAGACGATTACTCAAAAAGCCAAAAAAGAGAAGATTAAAAAGGTGCCATCCAGTGGAGCTCCCTACTAGGTTCCTTTAAAAATTAAAATTTTGTAAATAGTGTAAATACTGTAAATAGCATTATTTTGTCCATGTATGTAACATAAGGTCATACTTTTTTTTTTTGTAAATGTTAAACAAGATTAAGTTGCCACAAAAGGTAACAAAAAGCTCGTTAAACAAAATAAATAAAATAAAAGATATAAATTTTCGCGATTTTTGGGGTCGGGAGGGGGCGTGGCCCCAAAATTGTTTGGCCGAACTTTAGAGGACTTGGCCAGAAGTCTACCCTCAAAGTTTGGTGGCCCTATCTTTTAAACTGTGCGAGATATAGGCTTCCGTGTTTAGTAAGGGCGGGGTGGCTGGTTGGCGTTCCAGTGAGCCTGGCCGGAAAATTCACGACAGAATCTTTTCGGGTGGTCAGCCCTAGTCAAAATTCCAAATTTTGGGACTCTAGCTTCAAAATTGCGGGAAATATACACGTGTTATCGAATTGTTCATCCATGTATATCGATTTTCGCGATTACGGAGGCGGGAGTGGGCGTGGTCGAAATTTTTCTGCGATCTGTAGAGGACGTCAGCAGTAATATATATTCCAAATATGGTGACCTTAGCTCCAAAACTACGGGAGATATAAGCATTTCAAATTATTTTGGGTGGGGGGGCTGGTGGGCGTAATAATGGGCGTGGCCGATAAACCTAGCATCCAATTTTTCCAGCAATAAACCTACCAAATTTGATTACTCTAGCTTCCAAATTGTGGGAGATATTCACGTTTAATCGATTTGTGATTTGACGTGTATCGACATGTTTTCGATTTGCCAGCCTCCCAATGGGCGTGGCATAAATTTGAAACAAACTTGATCTGAAGCAGATAGCTATAATCATAACACAACAGATTTATAGAGTCTATCTAATATCGTTCGGAAATACGTGCGTTCATCCAGACAGACAGACGGACGGCCTGACGAACATCCGACAAAACCAATATACTATGAGTACCTTCGGTATCAGAGTATAAAAACTAATCTAAGCACACACATGCTGCAGTAAAAGCAGTTTAGGCAGTTAGCTTCCTTCTTCACTGAGCCCCACACTATGGAAAGTTAAGTCTTAAACAACTTCTGTGTTTATTGTCCGATCTTTTATTATACCCTGAACCAATTAAAAATGGGTAAAAAGGGTATTATGGTTAAAATCCTATCTAACCACTTATACGATTGACAGTGTTCCATTGCAACGTATTTTTACAGTTAAAGATCTTGGAGTCATTTTTTGTAATAAGCTAGCTTTTAATATGCATATGTCGACTATGACTAATGAGCCAAAGGTGTACTTGGCATCATTAAGCATCGGAAGAATTTAACGATCCTTTTACCACCAGACAGCTCAATGTATCACTAGTTCGACCTATTCTTGGAAACTGCTCATGTATTTTTTGTTCACAGGTCCAAAACTTCCAAGAGCAAATAGAATCCGAGCAGAAGCATTTTCTGCTCTTTGCCTAACGTGGACTTAACTGGGATCTCAATCTCCTTTTGCCATCGTATTCCAGTGGGCTTTTACTTATTAATCTTCCGTCTTTATTTAACCGTAGAACAACCCTTCGTGTTGTCTTCCTAAACATGTTAATTAACGGCGACAGAGATTTTTCTTTTCTTTTAGCTCGCTTAAACTTTTTTGTTGCTAGAAAGCCAACTAGGAACTACGTCCCCATGATTTTGCCTTCACGCACGACTGATTACGCTTTGCACAACCCTCTTCGTGTTCTTTGCAAGGCCTACAGTAACGTATTCTATGTAATCTCGGTTCAGCTCTTCCTCCCAATAATAAAATCTTATCTTCTTTTGTATTTACGGGACTTCTCTGACCGTGTTCAGTTCAATATATTTTCCCTTTTCTCATCTTCATTTTATAATATAATTCCTAATATAATATATAACCTTTAAATAAATATTTTTCTCTATTCTATATTAACACATTACTAATAATTTTTATAATAATAATATAATAATGTTTAGTTCAATATATTTTCCCTTTTCTCTTCTTCATTTTATAATATAATTCCTAATATAATATATAACCTTAAAATAAATATTTTTCTCTATTCTATATTAACACATTACTAATAATTTTTATACTCTGATACCGAAGATAGTATATTGGTTTTTTCGGATGTCCGTAAGGCCGTCCGTATGTCTGTCTGGATGAACGCACGTATTTCCGAAATGATATTAGATAGACTCTTCAAATCTTTTGTGTTATGCTGATAGTTATCTGCTTCAGATCAAGTTTGTTCCAAATTTATGCCACGAACACTGGGAGGCTGGCAAATCGATAACATGTCGATACACCTCAAATCACAAATCGATTAAACGTGAATATCTCCCACAATTTTAAGGCTAGAATAATCAAATTTGGTAGGTTTATTGCTGGTGACCTCCTGAAAAAATTGGATCCTAGGTTTATCGGCCCTCCAAAATTAATTTGAAATGCTTATATCTCCCGCAGTTTTTGAGCTAAGGTCACCATATTTAGAATATATATTACTGGTGACGTCCTCTACTGATCACAGAAAATTCGACCACGCCCACTCGCGCTCCCGTAATCGCTAAATTTTGAAGCTAGAGTCCCCAAAAGTGGAATTTAGACTTGGGCTGACCAGCCAGATTGCGTCTTGGATTTTCCGGCCACGCCACGAGAACGCCCCCAGCCACCACGCCCCCACGAAACACGGAATCCTATATCCCGCACAGCTTAAGAGCTAGGGCCACCAAACTTTAAGGGTAGACTTCTGGCCAAGTCCTCTAAAGATCGGTCACACCCTCCCGCCCCCAAAAATCGCGAAAATGTATTTCTTCCACAGTTTTAGAGCTAGAGACACCAAATTTGTAAGATAGACTTCTGGTCACCCCCTATTAAGATCGGAAAAAAATATTTGGGGCCACGCCCCCTCCCGCCCATAAAAATCACGAAAATGTATAACTCTTACAGTTTTAGAGCTAGAGTTACCGAATTGGTATGATAGACATGGTCACCCACTCTTAAGATCGGTAAAAAATATTTGAGGCAACGCCCCCGCCCTCCTCCAAAAATTGCGAAAATGTATGTCTTCCACAGTTTTAGAGCCAAAACCACTAAATTTGGAAAATAGACTTCTGGTCACCCCCTCTTAAGATCGACCACGCCCCCTCCAGTCCCCAATAACTTGGAAGGCCGATTTCTGGTCACTCATATACCAGCAAAAATGTTCTAGTATCAGAGTATTGCGCAGTCGGCTCCGCCCCACTGCAACATTCTGACTTGTTTGTATTAGTTTGATTGGAATTTTCTGGGTTTTTCTCAATCTTTTCGACAAATGATGAACCAAGATCTTAACTTTTTATTCATATCCCCAGAACTTAATGTTATTTTAAATTTATATCTTTAATTAAATATTTTAAGTTTTATTTATATGTTATATATAACTTTAGATGTATTATAATCTTATATAAATTATTTTGTGTCGACTGTCAAAGTCTACAATAAATAAATAATAAAAAAAAAAGTTTGATTTTTACTTTTGGGGGCTTAGGGGTACGGTATCCAAAAATTTAAAATTTTTGTACCTGAACCCATTAGAAATGGCTAAAAAGGGTATTATGATTTTGTTGAAAAGTATGTAACAGGCATAAGGAAGCATCTCAGAGCATATAAAGTATATATATTCTTGATGAGTATCGACAGCTGAGTCGATCTAGCTATGTCAGTCTGTCTGTCCGTCTATATGAATACGCAGATATCAGAGACTATAAAAGCTAGAGACTTCATATTTGGAATAAAAGTTCTCGTAGTCCCGGGACTGTACAAGTTTATTTCATATCATTGAGGGGTGTTCTAGTTGACGTGGCCAGGATATCCAATTCGATTGATTTTCGTCTTTTCGAGGGGAAAGTTTGTTGTTTTCTGTAGTTTTTTTTTGTTGTGATTTTTGAGGAGGTTTTGTAATATACTATATTTAAAACATGGTGAATTAGCTTTTTCAAACATTTGTGGAGTGGGTGGAGCTGGTTGTCGCTCTAGTTGGCGGGACAGGAGGCCTTGGATCCAATCTTTGGGGTGGTCACCAGCAATCTACCTACCGTATGTCTGAAGCATATAACAACAAGTTTATTATTCAAAGATATTCAAATAGCGTCGAAAAAAGTTTTGTTCCCCCGGACAGAATGTATTCTGAAAACCTTCGCTATACGAGTATGTAATAGGCAATGACCGCTGTTTTTGACCTTCTGTGCTTTCCTATTTTTGGAGCGTCTGCAGCAAGCAAAGTGAGGTAGATAGACTCTTAAGCCGTTAGATACCCTTATTTTGCTTGCAAAAAAGTTCTGGACTGCGGTGTGAGTCATAGGATTGACACGTAATATTTTCACTCCCAACTCCGTCGAGGATATCCCAGCCTCCGTATCGGTGTACATCGTCCACCAATTGGTTTTAAGGGCCAGTCTTTGTTAGCCGATTCCGGTGCTCCTAGCCTGATCCGTGAATTGAATTTTGTCTTGAAATCGTTTACCGACAAAGTATTATCTGTGTTCCATGCTATCTTTAAGTTCATATTTAATAGGCTTATGACACTCCAAGATCCTGTTTTTCTAAGTCGTAGTGATTTTTGTGTGAACCTCAAGTCTCACATTACGTCGGGCACAGAGGTTGGGCTTGATCATATTGCCACCGTTGCTCCCGCACAGGCCGTTATATGTAACTGTCATAATCCTCTGTGTTGTATTCCTTCAGCAGGAATTTAATGCAATGCGGGGCTTCTTGGCCCGTTCTTCGAGATTAGTTTTCCTTGATAATTTGATGTGCAGGACCATTGCCAGATATATATTAGACGAGAGGCTTAGTTAGTATAGTATTAATATTCTGTTCATGTTAATCAGGAAGGGCATTGTAAGTATGCGGGGAGGGCGTGTGTGTGCTCTTCTCACGAGCCGCTCGAGCTTATCGCCATTAAGATGGGCTGTAATCGTTCTGCTCGTTAACATCCATTAGGGATTACCAGCTGCCAATCGTGGATGCTCCATACAAGTATGGGAAGGATCCCACCTGTTCCTCTTGATGCCTCCTTCATGATGACTTCTTCGCTGACGCCCTCTGTTTCGGCGTTATGTTAATTAGGTTATCTTGCCAGTAGAAAACTATTACCGGGAAATTGGGTGACCCAGGTTCTGCAGGCGTGTTTGTGAGGATACCATCCGGTTTATTTAAAAGTCTAAATTCTTTCACCATCACTTGCAATAGTGAAACTAGTCAACCTGGACTGGACTAGACGATCAAAAGGCGGAATTGGGTGCGGCCCTATAGTTTTTTATTGGAACTACAATTCGAAGATAAAATTTTACCCCCACTCTTTTTGTTCCTAACTGCTGGGTAGAGTGCAAGTGGATGGTACAACTACATATACATATACTATACATATACACTATACATATACATATAACTATACATATACCGATGTTTTGAGGCATAATAAAGTACCTAAATAAAATAAAATACCTAATACGCTCGTTCGTCTTACTGCTCCTCATAGTGCGTCGTAAACAAGACTCACAGACAAAAAATTAGTGTATATAAAAGTGCACATGCCGCATCATACAGCTAACACAATTCTTCTGCAGGCGACGGCCTATCAATGCGCCTTTATTCATTCTGAAATCAGTCAGACACTCCCAGTTGAGATTAGCATAAATTAGAGCACATAAGTTTTATATTATTAAAGTGCAAGTTCAAGGCTGCATCGCTTTTAGTATATTAACTGAAGTGTGTAATGTATAGAAGCTTAAACATGCTTAAAGTTACCACCAGTATGCTTAGAATGACAAAAAAAAATGAACTAGCCATGTCCGTCTGTCTGTCTGTATGTATGGATACTAGTCCCTCAGTGTTTGAACTATCGCGTACTTTACTCATAGACTAATTATTCAAATGGACAGCACACTGCCATACAACTGGAATGTATGTATGAAAACTAGTTCCTCTGTTTTTAAGCTATCGCGACGAAATTTTTTACAGAGACTTATTATTCAAAGGGACAGCACACCGGATGGATCGGAACACTATTGTATATAGCCGGCATACAACTGCAAGTCGGTTTTGGCCATATATCCCATATTATTATACCCTGAACCCATTAAAAATGGGTAAAAACGGTATAATGGTTTTGTGCAAATGTATGTAACAGGCATAAGGAAGCATCTCCGACCATATAAAGTATATATATTATTGATCAGTATCAACAGCCGAGTCGATCTAGCCATGTCCGTCTGTCTGTCCGTCTGTATGAACACACAGATATCAGAGACTACAAGAGCTAGAGACTTCATATTTGGAACATAAGTTCTCCTAATCCCGGGACAGATCAAGTTTATTAAAATTTATCGATAGCTCGTCCCGTTCAAAAGTTATCGATAAATTTCGATTTCAGACCAGCGTTTTTTGGATATAACTTACAAGTTATAAGAGCTAGAGGCCCCTTATTTGACATGTATAATCTCGAATAGCATACACATGTAACAAATATTTCACTTTTTGGATACCACCCCCCAAACCCCCCAAAAGTTAAAAAACCCATTTTTGAAGGTACGACCTTGGAACTTGGTTTGGTAACACATATTATCGACAATTGCTTGCCCCAAAAATTTCAATAAGATCGGACAATAAACACAGAAGTTATTTAAGATTTAACTTTCCATTGTGTGGGGCTCAGCGAAATAGCAAGCTAACCGCTTGCACTGCTAGTACTGCTTGTAGTGCAGCATGTGTGTGTTAAGATTAGTATGAATGATTGTAAGGACTGGGTTCAGGGTATCTCGTAGTCGGGCACTCCCGACTAGAGCGCTCTTACTTGTTAAAGTTATCGTCTTCAATTCCCTTGTACACATGAGCATCGATATACCTCATCAATGTTTAGAATTGCAAAACGATTCATTAAAAAATAGCGAATATATGCGATATTAAATATTTATACTCTTTTCGAAGAAAATAGTATATTAAGTTTCTGCTGAAGCTTGTAACGCATAGAAGGAAGCGTCGGAGACCCCCAAAAGATACTGCCAGTATGCTTAGAATGACAATACAAATTGATCTAGCCATGTCCGTCTGTCTGTCTCTCTGTCTGTATGTATGCAAACTAGTCCCTCAGTTTTTGAGCTATCGCGATAAAACTTTGCACAGACACTTTTTATTCCAGGGGACAACACATTGCTCGGAGCCAGCCAGATCGGACCACTATATCTTATAGCTGTCATACAACTCGAAGTCGGTTTTGGCCATAGATCCCATGTTTTTAAAGCTATCGCGATACAACTTTGCACAGATACTTATTATTCAAAGAGACATCACATTGGTCGGAGCCAGCCGGATCGGATCACTATATCTTATAGCTGCTATACAACTGGCAATGAGTTAAATATTCTTAGAACAAAAAAAAATGTTACGCGACAAAACGATTTTGTACAGCTTATTAAATTTCACTGGTGCAGTTGGCAGAGTGAAAATTGCCTATAGGTTCGAAAAGAGTATAAAATCTTCGGCACGCCGAAGATAATCCTTCCCATCTTGTTATACCCTGAGCCCATTAAAAATGGGTAAAAAGGGTATTATGGTTTTGTGCAAATGTATGTAACAGGCATAAGGAAGCATCTCCGACCATATAAAGTATATATATTATTGATCAGCCGAGTCGATCTAGCCATGTCCGTCTGTCTGTCCGTCTGTCCGTCTGTCTGTCTGTATGAACACAGGGATTACGAGAACTTATATTCCAAATATGAAGTCTCTAGCTCTTATACTCTCTGATATCCGCGTGTTCATACAGACAGACGGACAGACAGACAAACGGGCATGGCTAGATCGACTCGGCTATTGATACTGATCAATAATATATATACTTTATATGGTCGGAGATGATTCCGCATGCCTGTTACAAGCTTTTGCACAACTTCATTATATTCTTTTTACCCATTTTTAATGGGTTCAGGGTATAAATAATGCTCGCGCAAAAAACGCTTATTAAAATCGAGCTTGTCAGAAATTCTGTAAACGGTTTGGTGGCGTAAGCGGTGGAGTGATGCGCTGCCAAAGTGAAGTCCTCGGTTCAATACTCAGTCGCGTCGGTGTTTATTTTCAATATCTGACATTTTTTCGAATTTTTTTTTTCAAACATAAGGTAGCAGGAATATTATAATTCAAAAGAAAATACCAAATCTTAAAAAAACAAGTAAGATTGCTCTAGTCGGGAGTGCCCGACTAGGAGATACCCTGAACCAAGTCCTCACAATCATTCATACTAATCTAAACACATATATGCTGCAGTTCAAGAAGTACAAGCAGTGCAAGCGGCTTAAGCAGTTAGCTTTCTTTTCATCGAGCCCCACACAATGGAAAGTTACATCTTAAATAGCTTCTGTGTTTATTGTCCGATCTTATTGAAGTTTGGTATACAATTGGTAATTAAATGTGTGACCAAACCAAATTGCAAGGTCGTACCTTAAAAAATGCGTTTTTTCCAATTTGGGGGGAATTGGTGGGTGTTATCCAAAAAGTAAAAAATTTGTTTCATGTGTATGCAATTCGAGATTATACATTCTAACATTTCAATACATTTGGGGCCTCTAGCTCTTATAACTTATAAGTTAGGGCCCAAAAATGCTTGTCAGAAATCGATATTTATCGATAACTTTTGAATGGGTCGAGCTATCGATAAAATGAAATAAATTATATCTGACCTGGCACTACGAGAACTTATATTTCAAATATGAAGTCGCTAGCTCTTGTAGTCTCTGATATCTGCGTGTTCATACAGACAGACAGACGGACAGACGGACGGACGGTAGTGCAGTTGGCAAAGTGAAAATTGCCTAAAGGTTCGCAAAGAGTATAAAATCTGCGGCACGCCGAAGATAATCCTTCCCGACTTGTTTTTTCCTAGCTAATGGTTAAATGCAGCACAAAACAGCACTTTTGGGAATATCATTTCAAAACATACCTCAGTCAAATTGATAGTTGTGCAAAACTTAATTTCGATATTACCGTAATTAGACTATTTTCGAGGAAAATAGTATATTCACTTTGTGCTGAAGTGTGTAATGCATAGAAGGAAGCGTCGGAGACATCAAAAATTACCTCCAGTATGCTTAGAATGACAAAACAATTATATCTAGTCGCTCAGTTGTTGAGCTATTGCGATGAAACTTTGCAAAGAGACCTATTTTTCAAATATACAGCACATTGATCGCAACCAGCCGGATCGAACCACTATATTTTATAGCTGCCATACAATTTCAAATCGGTTTTGGCCATAAATTCGATGTTTTCAAAGCTATTGCCTTCAATTTCCTTGTACACTTGAACATCCTTATAACATCAATGCTTAAACTTTCATTGAGTCATAAATAGCGAAGATATGCGTCATTACAAAGTTTATAAGAACAGGTGTAAACGCGCAAACAAGGCCATGTGCAAATAAATTTTTAACAGGCTGCCCTTTTAAGCGAGTTTGTCATCGATCATCAAAACGGTTTGGTGGTAAAAGTGGTAAAGTGACGCGCTGACAAACGCGAGGTCGGAGGGTCAACTCGTGGTCGCGACATCTCAGATATATACACTTTTTATACCCTGAACCCATTAAAAATGGGTAAAAAGGGTATAATGAAGTTGTGCAAAAGTATGTAACAGGCATAAGGAAGCATCTCCGATCATATAAAGTATATATATTATTGATCAGTATCAACAGCCGAGTCGATCTAGCCATGTCCGTCTGTCTGTCCGTCTGTCTGTCTGTATGAACACACAGATATCAGAGACTACAAGAGCTAGAGACTTCATATTTGGAACAAAAGTTCTCCTAATCCCGGGACAGATCAAGTTTATTTCATTTTATCGATAACTCGTACCGTTTAAAAGTTATCGATAAATTTCGATTTCAGACTAGTGTTTTTGGGACATAACTTCAAAGTTATAAGAGCTAGAGGTCTCAAATTTGGCATGTATAATCTCGAATAGCATACACATGTAAAAAATATTTAACTTTTTGGATACCACCCCCCAATCCCCCCAAAAGTGTAAAAAGCTTATTTTTGATGGTATGACCTTGCAATTTGGTTTGGTCACACATTTTATAGCCAATGTTATGTCCTACAAATTTTAGAAAGATCGGACAGTAAACACAGAAGTTATTTAAGATTTTACTTTCCATTGTGTGGGGCTCAGTGAAAAAGCAAGCTAACTGCTTAAACCGCTTGCACAGCTTGCAGTATGTGTGTGTCTGTATGTATGCACACTATTAGGCAAGTATGAATGGATGTCAGAGCTGGGTTCAGGGTATCTTCTAGTCGGGCACTCCCGACTAGAGCACTCTTACTTGTTTTAAATAACATTTGTGTTTGACAAATAAAGCCAAGTGCAAGTGAGTTTTGAACAGACTGCTCTTTAAGCGAGCTTGTCATCTAACAGCAAAACGATTTGTTGGTATGAACTGTAGTGTGATGCTCTACACGGGTTCAAGGATCGCTTGCGACATCATTTATTAACATTTTTTCTTCTTCTAATTTATTTGTTAATTGAAGCAATTTTTAAAGAATAAGTCGTGAAGTATTATAACGCATATGCTTAAAATATAAGCTATTGAAATCCATCCAAAGACACGGAAAGATCATAAAATCTGCGGCACGTCGAGGATAATCATTCCACACTTGATTTTTCAAGCAAATTCATACGATACCAATGGCTTACAAAAGCAATGCCACGCGAAAAAAACGCTCATTATAATCGAGTTTGTCAGCGCTTTTAAAAATGGTTTGGTGCTGTCAGTGTTAAGGTGATGCACTGACAAGCGCGTGGTTTGCGTCCCGGTCGCGACACCATTCATTTTTACTTTTAATAGCCTGAACCCATTACAAATGGGTAAAAAACCATAATACCCGGTTTTGTGCAAAAGTATGTAACAGGCATAAGGAAGCATCTCCGACCATATAAAGTATAAATATTCTTGATCAGTATCAACAGCCGAGTCGATCTAGCCATGTCCGTCTGTCTGTCCGTCTGCCCGTCTGTCTGTCTGTATGAACACACATATATCAGAGACTACAAGAGCTAGAGACTTCATATTTCATTTTATCGATAACTCGTACCGTTTAAAAGTTATCGATAAATTTCGATTTCAGACTAGAGTTTTTGGGACATAACTTCAAAGTTATAAGAGCTAGAGGCCCCAAATTTGACATGTGTAATCTCGAATAGCATACACATGTAACTAACATTTCACTTTTTGGATACCACCCCCCAAACCCCCCTTGCAATTTGGTTTGGTCACACATATTATTGACAATTGCTTGCCCCAAAAATTTCAATAATATCGGACAATAAACACAGAAGTTATTTAAGATTTAACTTTCCATTGTGTGGTGCTCAGCGAAAAAGCAAGCTAACCGCTTGCACTGCTAGTACTGCTTGTAGTGCAGCATGTGTGTGTTAAGATTAGTATGAATGATTGTAAGGACTGGGTTCAGGGTATCTCGTAGTCGGGCACTCCCGACTAGAGCGCTCTTACTTGTTAAAGTTATCATCTTCAATTCCCTTGTACACATGAGCATCGATATACCTCATCAATGTTTAGAATTGCAAAACGATTCATTAAAAAATAGCGAATATATGCGATATTAAATATTTATACTCTTTTCGAAGAAAATAGTATATTAAGTTTCTGCTGAAGCTTGTAACGCATAGAAGGAAGCGTCGGAGACCCCCAAAAGATACTGCCAGTATGCTTAGAATGACAATACAAATTGATCTAGCCATGTCCGTCTGTCTGTCTCTCTGTCTGTATGTATGCAAACTAGTCCCTCAGTTTTTGAGCTATCGCGATAAAACTTTTCACAGACACTTTTTATTCCAGGGGACAACACATTGCTCGGAGCCAGCCAGATCGGACCACTATATCTTATAGCTGTCATACAACTCGAAGTCGGTTTTGGCCATAGATCCCATGTTTTTAAAGCTATCGCGATACAACTTTGCACAGATACTTATTATTCAAAGAGACATCACATTGGTCGGAGCCAGCCGGATCGGATCACTATATCTTATAGCTGCTATACAACTGGCAATGAGTTAAATATTCTTAGAGACAAAAAAAAAAAAATGTTACGCGACAAAACGATTTTGTACAGCTTATTAAATTTCACTGGTGCAAAGGTAGGCAGAGTGAAAATTGCCTATAGGTTCGAAAAGAGTATAAAATCTTCGGCACGCCGAAGATAATCCTTCCCATCTTGTTATACCCATCTGAACCCATTAAAAATGGGTAAAAGGTATTATGGTTTTAGCGAATGTATGTAACAAGGCATGAAGGAGCATCTTCCGACTCATAAAGTATATATTATTGATCAGCCGAGTCGATCTAGCCATGTCCGTCTACTGTCCGTCTGTCCGTCTGTCTCAGTTGAACACAGGGATTGCGAGAACTTATATTCCAAATATGAAGTCTCTAGCTCTTATACTTCTGATATCCGCGTGTTCATACAGACAGACGGACAGACAGACAAACGGGCATGGCTTAGATCGACTCGGCTATTGATACTGATCAATAATATATATACTTTATATGGTCGGAGATGATTCCGCATGCCTGTTACAAGCTTTTGCACAACTTCATTATATTCTTTTTACCCATTTTTAATGGGTTCAGGGTATAAATAATGCTCGCGCAAAAAACGCTTATTAAAATCGAGCTTGTCAGAAATTCTGTAAACGGTTTGGTGGCGTAAGCGGTGGAGTGATGCGCTGCCAAAGTGAAGTCCTCGGTTCAATACTCAGTCGCGTCGGTGTTTATTTTCAATATCTGACATTTTTTCGAATTTTTTTTTTCAAACATAAGGTAGCAGGAATATTATAATTCAAAAGAAAATACCAAATCTTAAAAAAACAAGTAAGATTGCTCTAGTCGGGAGTGCCCGACTAGGAGATACCCTGAACCAAGTCCTCACAATCATTCATACTAATCTAAACACATATATGCTGCAGTTCAAGAAGTACAAGCAGTGCAAGCGGCTTAAGCAGTTAGCTTTCTTTTCATCGAGCCCCACACAATGGAAAGTTACATCTTAAATAGCTTCTGTGTTTATTGTCCGATCTTATTGAAGTTTGGTATACAATTGGTAATTAAATGTGTGACCAAACCAAATTGCAAGGTCGTACCTTAAAAAATGCGTTTTTTCCAATTTGGGGGGAATTGGTGGGTGTTATCCAAAAAGTAAAAAATTTGTTTCATGTGTATGCAATTCGAGATTATACATTCTAACATTTCAATACATTTGGGGCCTCTAGCTCTTATAACTTATAAGTTAGGGCCCAAAAATGCTTGTCAGAAATCGATATTTATCGATAACTTTTGAATGGGTCGAGCTATCGATAAAATGAAATAAATTATATCTGACCTGGCACTACGAGAACTTATATTTCAAATATGAAGTCGCTAGCTCTTGTAGTCTCTGATATCTGCGTGTTCATACAGACAGACAGACGGACAGACGGACGGACGGTAGTGCAGTTGGCAAAGTGAAAATTGCCTAAAGGTTCGCAAAGAGTATAAAATCTGCGGCACGCCGAAGATAATCCTTCCCGACTTGTTTTTTCCTAGCTAATGGTTAAATGCAGCACAAAACAGCACTTTTGGGAATATCATTTCAAAACATACCTCAGTCAAATTGATAGTTGTGCAAAACTTAATTTCGATATTACCGTAATTAGACTATTTTCGAGGAAAATAGTATATTCACTTTGTGCTGAAGTGTGTAATGCATAGAAGGAAGCGTCGGAGACATCAAAAATTACCTCCAGTATGCTTAGAATGACAAAACAATTATATCTAGTCGCTCAGTTGTTGAGCTATTGCGATGAAACTTTGCAAAGAGACCTATTTTTCAAATATACAGCACATTGATCGCAACCAGCCGGATCGAACCACTATATTTTATAGCTGCCATACAATTTCAAATCGGTTTTGGCCATAAATCCGATGTTTTCAAAGCTATTGCCTTCAATTTCCTTGTACACTTGAACATCCTTATAACATCAATGCTTAAACTTTCATTGAGTCATAAATAGCGAAGATATGCGTCATTACAAAGTTTATAAGAACAGGTGTAAACGCGCAAACAAGGCCATGTGCAAATAAATTTTTAACAGGCTGCCCTTTTAAGCGAGTTTGTCATCGATCATCAAAACGGTTTGGTGGTAAAAGTGGTAAAGTGACGCGCTGACAAACGCGAGGTCGGAGGGTCAACTCGTGGTCGCGACATCTCAGATATATACACTTTTATACCCTGAACCCATTAAAAATGGGTAAAAAGGGTATAATGAAGTTGTGCAAAAGTATGTAACAGGCATAAGGAAGCATCTCCGATCATATAAAGTATATATATTATTGATCAGTATCAACAGCCGAGTCGATCTAGCCATGTCCGTCTGTTCGTCCGGTCCGTCTGTCTGTCTGTATGAACACACAGATATCAGAGACTACAAGAGCTAGAGACTTCATATTTGGAACAAAAGTTCTCCTAATCCCGGGACAGATCAAGTTTATTTCATTTTATCGATAACTCGTACCGTTTAAAAGTTATCGATAAATTTCGATTTCAGACTAGTGTTTTTGGGACATAACTTCAAAGTTATAAGAGCTAGAGGCCCCAAATTTGGCATGTATAATCTCGAATAGCATACACATGTAAAAATATTTAACTTTTTGGATACCACCCCCCCAATCCCCCCAAAAGTGTAAAAAGCTCATTTTTGATGGTATGACCTTGCAATTTGGTTTGGTCACACATTTTATAGCCAATGTTATGTCCTACAAATTTTAGAAAGATCGGACAGTAAACACAGAAGTTATTTAAGATTTTACTTTCCATTGTGTGGGGCTCAGTGAAAAAGAAAGCTAACTGCTTAAACCGCTTGCACAGCTTGCAGTATTGTGTGTGTCTGTATGTATGCACACTATTAGGCAAGTATGAATGGATGTCAGAGCTGGGTTCAGGGTATCTTCTAGTCGGGCACTCCCGACTAGAGCACTCTTACTTGTTTTAAATAACATTTGTGTTTGACAAATAAAGCCAAGTGCAAGTGAGTTTTGAACAGACTGCTCTTTAAGCGAGCTTGTCATCTAACAGCAAAACGATTTGTTGGTATGAACTGTAGTGTGATGCTCTACACGGGTTCAAGGATCGCTTGCGACATCATTTATTAACATTTTTTCTTCTTCTAATTTATTTGTTAATTGAAGCAATTTTTAAAGAATAAGTCGTGAAGTATTATAACGCATATGCTTAAAATATAAGCTATTGAAATCCATCCAAAGACACGGAAAGATCATAAAATCTGCGGCACGTCGAGGATAATCATTCCACACTTGATTTTTCAAGCAAATTCATACGATACCAATGGCTTACAAAAGCAATGCCACGCGAAAAAAACGCTCATTATAATCGAGTTTGTCAGCGCTTTTAAAAATGGTTTGGTGCTGTCAGTGTTAAGGTGATGCACTGACAAGCGCGTGGTTTGCGTCCCGGTCGCGACACCATTCATTTTTACTTTTAATAGCCTGAACCCATTACAAATGGGTAAAAAACCATAATACCCGGTTTTGTGCAAAAGTATGTAACAGGCATAAGGAAGCATCTCCGACCATATAAAGTATAAATATTCTTGATCAGTATCAACAGCCGAGTCGATCTAGCCATGTCCGTCTGTCTGTCCGTCTGCCCGTCTGTCTGTCTGTATGAACACACATATATCAGAGACTACAAGAGCTAGAGACTTCATATTTCATTTTATCGATAACTCGTACCGTTTAAAAGTTATCGATAAATTTCGATTTCAGACTAGAGTTTTTGGGACATAACTTCAAAGTTATAAGAGCTAGAGGCCCCAAATTTGACATGTGTAATCTCGAATAGCATACACATGTAACTAACATTTCACTTTTTGGATACCACCCCCCAAACCCCCCTTGCAATTTGGTTTGGTCACACATATTATTGACAATTGCTTGCCCCAAAAATTTCAATAATATCGGACAATAAACACAGAAGTTATTTAAGATTTAACTTTCCATTGTGTGGTGCTCAGCGAAAAAGCAAGCTAACCGCTTGCACTGCTAGTACTGCTTGTAGTGCAGCATGTGTGTGTTAAGATTAGTATGAATGATTGTAAGGACTGGGTTCAGGGTATCTCGTAGTCGGGCACTCCCGACTAGAGCGCTCTTACTTGTTAAAGTTATCGTCTTCAATTCCCTTGTACACATGAGCATCGATATACCTCATCAATGTTTAGAATTGCAAAACGATTCATTAAAAAATAGCGAATATATGCGATATTAAATATTTATACTCTTTTCGAAGAAAATAGTATATTAAGTTTCTGCTGAAGCTTGTAACGCATAGAAGGAAGCGTCGGAGACCCCCAAAAGATACTGCCAGTATGCTTAGAATGACAATACAAATTGATCTAGCCATGTCCGTCTGTCTGTCTCTCTGTCTGTATGTATGCAAACTAGTCCCTCAGTTTTTGAGCTATCGCGATAAAACTTTGCACAGACACTTTTTATTCCAGGGGACAACACATTGCTCGGAGCCAGCCAGATCGGATCACTATATCTTATAGCTGTCATACAACTCGAAGTCGGTTTTGGCCATAGATCCCATGTTTTTAAAGCTATCGCGATACAACTTTGCACAGATACTTATTATTCAAAGAGACATCACATTGGTCGGAGCCAGCCGGATCGGATCACTATATCTTATAGCTGCTATACAACTGGCAATGAGTTAAATATTCTTAGAACAAAAAAACAAGTGGGAAGGATTATCTTCGGCGTGCCGAAGATTTTATACTCTTTTCGAACCTATAGGCAATTCACTCTGCTAACTGCACCACTGAAATTTCATAAGCTGTACAAAATATTTAATTCATTGCCAGTTGTATAGCAGGTATAAGATATAGTGATCCGATCCGGCCGGCTCCAACCAATGTGATGTCTCTTTGAATAATAAGTATATGTGCAAAGTTGTACCGCGATAGCTTAAGAAACATGGGATATATGGCCAAAACCGACTTCGAGTTGTATGGCAGCTATAAGATATAGTAATCCGATCCAGCCGGCTCCAACAAATGTGATGTCTCTTTGAATAATAAATATCAGTGCAAAGTTTAATCGCGATAGATTTAAAAACATGGGATATATGGCCAAAACCGACTTCGAGTTGTATGGCAGCTATAAGATATAGTGGTCCGATCCGGCCGGCTCCGACCAATGTGCTGTCCCCTGGAATAATAGGTGTCTGTGCAAAGTTTTATCGCGATAGCTCAAAAACTGAGGGACTAGTTTGCATACATACAGACAGACAGACAGACAGACAGACAGACAGACAGACAGACAGACACAGACAGACGGACATGGCTAGATCAATTTGTATTGTCATTCTAAGCATACTGGCAGTAACTTTTTGGGGTCTCCGACGCTTCCTTCTATGCGTTACAAACTTCAGGACAAACTTAATATACTATTTTCTTCGAAAAGAGTATAAAAAATGTTACGCGACAAAACGATTTTGTACAGCTTATTAAATTTCACTGGTGCAGTTGGCAGAGTGAAAATTGCCTATAGGTTCGAAAAGAGTATAAAATCTTCGGCACGCCGAAGATAATCCTTCCCATCTTGTTATACCCTGAACCCATTAAAAATGGGTAAAAAGGGTATTATGGTTTTGTGCAAATGTATGTAACAGGCATAAGGAAGCATCTCCGACCATATAAAGTATATATATTATTGATCAGCCGAGTCGATCTAGCCATGTCCGTCTGTCTGTCCGTCTGTCCGTCTGTCTGTCTGTATGAACACAGGGATTACGAGAACTTATATTCCAAATATGAAGTCTCTAGCTCTTATACTCTCTGATATCCGCGTGTTCATACAGACAGACGGACAGACAGACAAACGGGCATGGCTAGATCGACTCGGCTATTGATACTGATCAATAATATATATACTTTATATGGTCGGAGATGATTCCGCATGCCTGTTACAAGCTTTTGCACAACTTCATTATATTCTTTTTACCCATTTTTAATGGGTTCAGGGTATAAATAATGCTCGCGCAAAAAACGCTTATTAAAATCGAGCTTGTCAGAAATTCTGTAAACGGTTTGGTGGCGTAAGCGGTGGAGTGATGCGCTGCCAAAGTGAAGTCCTCGGTTCAATACTCAGTCGCGTCGGTGTTTATTTTCAATATCTGACATTTTTTCGAATTTTTTTTTTCAAACATAAGGTAGCAGGAATATTATAATTCAAAAGAAAATACCAAATCTTAAAAAAACAAGTAAGATTGCTCTAGTCGGGAGTGCCCGACTAGGAGATACTCTGAACCAAGTCCTCACAATCATTCATACTAATCTAAACACATATATGCTGCAGTTCAAGAAGTACAAGCAGTGCAAGCGGCTTAAGCAGTTAGCTTTCTTTTCATCGAGCCCCACACAATGGAAAGTTACATCTTAAATAGCTTCTGTGTTTATTGTCCGATCTTATTGAAGTTTGGTATACAATTGGTAATTAAATGTGTGACCAAACCAAATTGCAAGGTCGTACCTTAAAAAATGCGTTTTTTCCAATTTGGGGGGAATTGGTGGGTGTTATCCAAAAAGTAAAAAATTTGTTTCATGTGTATGCAATTCGAGATTATACATTCTAACATTTCAATACATTTGGGGCCTCTAGCTCTTATAACTTATAAGTTAGGGCCCAAAAATGCTTGTCAGAAATCGATATTTATCGATAACTTTTGAATGGGTCGAGCTATCGATAAAATGAAATAAATTATATCTGACCTGGCACTACGAGAACTTATATTTCAAATATGAAGTCGCTAGCTCTTGTAGTCTCTGATATCTGCGTGTTCATACAGACAGACAGACGGACAGACGGACGGACGGTAGTGCAGTTGGCAAAGTGAAAATTGCCTAAAGGTTCGCAAAGAGTATAAAATCTGCGGCACGCCGAAGATAATCCTTCCCGACTTGTTTTTTCCTAGCTAATGGTTAAATGCAGCACAAAACAGCACTTTTGGGAATATCATTTCAAAACATACCTCAGTCAAATTGATAGTTGTGCAAAACTTAATTTCGATATTACCGTAATTAGACTATTTTCGAGGAAAATAGTATATTCACTTTGTGCTGAAGTGTGTAATGCATAGAAGGAAGCGTCGGAGACATCAAAAATTACCTCCAGTATGCTTAGAATGACAAAACAATTATATCTAGTCGCTCAGTTGTTGAGCTATTGCGATGAAACTTTGCAAAGAGACCTATTTTTCAAATATACAGCACATTGATCGCAACCAGCCGGATCGAACCACTATATTTTATAGCTGCCATACAATTTCAAATCGGTTTTGGCCATAAATCCGATGTTTTCAAAGCTATTGCCTTCAATTTCCTTGTACACTTGAACATCCTTATAACATCAATGCTTAAACTTTCATTGAGTCATAAATAGCGAAGATATGCGTCATTACAAAGTTTATAAGAACAGGTGTAAACGCGCAAACAAGGCCATGTGCAAATAAATTTTTAACAGGCTGCCCTTTTAAGCGAGTTTGTCATCGATCATCAAAACGGTTTGGTGGTAAAAGTGGTAAAGTGACGCGCTGACAAACGCGAGGTCGGAGGGTCAACTCGTGGTCGCGACATCTCAGATATATACACTTTTTATACCCTGAACCCATTAAAAATGGGTAAAAAGGGTATAATGAAGTTGTGCAAAAGTATGTAACAGGCATAAGGAAGCATCTCCGATCATATAAAGTATATATATTATTGATCAGTATCAACAGCCGAGTCGATCTAGCCATGTCCGTCTGTCTGTCCGTCTGTCTGTCTGTATGAACACACAGATATCAGAGACTACAAGAGCTAGAGACTTCATATTTGGAACAAAAGTTCTCCTAATCCCGGGACAGATCAAGTTTATTTCATTTTATCGATAACTCGTACCGTTTAAAAGTTATCGATAAATTTCGATTTCAGACTAGTGTTTTTGGGACATAACTTCAAAGTTATAAGAGCTAGAGGCCCCAAATTTGGCATGTATAATCTCGAATAGCATACACATGTAAAAAATATTTAACTTTTTGGATACCACCCCCCAATCCCCCCAAAAGTGTAAAAAGCTCATTTTTGATGGTATGACCTTGCAATTTGGTTTGGTCACACATTTTATAGCCAATGTTATGTCCTAAAAATTTTAGAAAGATCGGACAGTAAACACAGAAGTTATTTAAGATTTTACTTTCCATTGTGTGGGGCTCAGTGAAAAAGAAAGCTAACTGCTTAAACCGCTTGCACAGCTTGCAGTATGTGTGTGTCTGTATGTATGCACACTATTAGGCAAGTATGAATGGATGTCAGAGCTGGGTTCAGGGTATCTTCTAGTCGGGCACTCCCGACTAGAGCACTCTTACTTGTTTTAAATAACATTTGTGTTTGACAAATAAAGCCAAGTGCAAGTGAGTTTTGAACAGACTGCTCTTTAAGCGAGCTTGTCATCTAACAGCAAAACGATTTGTTGGTATGAACTGTAGTGTGATGCTCTACACGGGTTCAAGGATCGCTTGCGACATCATTTATTAACATTTTTTCTTCTTCTAATTTATTTGTTAATTGAAGCAATTTTTAAAGAATAAGTCGTGAAGTATTATAACGCATATGCTTAAAATATAAGCTATTGAAATCCATCCAAAGACACGGAAAGATCATAAAATCTGCGGCACGTCGAGGATAATCATTCCACACTTGATTTTTCAAGCAAATTCATACGATACCAATGGCTTACAAAAGCAATGCCACGCGAAAAAAACGCTCATTATAATCGAGTTTGTCAGCGCTTTTAAAAATGGTTTGGTGCTGTCAGTGTTAAGGTGATGCACTGACAAGCGCGTGGTTTGCGTCCCGGTCGCGACACCATTCATTTTTACTTTTAATAGCCTGAACCCATTACAAATGGGTAAAAAACCATAATACCCGGTTTTGTGCAAAAGTATGTAACAGGCATAAGGAAGCATCTCCGACCATATAAAGTATAAATATTCTTGATCAGTATCAACAGCCGAGTCGATCTAGCCATGTCCGTCTGTCTGTCCGTCTGCCCGTCTGTCTGTCTGTATGAACACACATATATCAGAGACTACAAGAGCTAGAGACTTCATATTTCATTTTATCGATACCTCGTACCGTTTAAAAGTTATCGATAAATTTCGATTTCAGACTAGAGTTTTTGGGACATAACTTCAAAGTTATAAGAGCTAGAGGCCCCAAATTTGACATGTGTAATCTCGAATAGCATACACATGTAACTAACATTTCACTTTTTGGATACCACCCCCCAAACCCCCCTTGCAATTTGGTTTGGTCACACATATTATTGACAATTGCTTGCCCCAAAAATTTCAATAATATCGGACAATAAACACAGAAGTTATTTAAGATTTAACTTTCCATTGTGTGGTGCTCAGCGAAAAAGCAAGCTAACCGCTTGCACTGCTAGTACTGCTTGTAGTGCAGCATGTGTGTGTTAAGATTAGTATGAATGATTGTAAGGACTGGGTTCAGGGTATCTCGTAGTCGGGCACTCCCGACTAGAGCACTCTTACTTGTTTTCTAATTATTGTACTTTCTTCGAAGAAAATAGTATATTAGTTTGTGCTGAAGTTTGTAACGGAAGCGTCGGAGACGCTAGTATGCTTAGAATGACAAAACAAATGGATCTAGCCATGTCCGTCTGTCTGTATGTCTGTCTGTATGTATGGGATCCAGTTTTTGAGCTATCGCGATTCACCTTTGTTTTAAAAGACAGCACATTAGTTGGAGTCTGCCGGATCGGAACACTATATCTAATATCTGCCATACAACTGAAAGTTGGTTTTTGCTATATATCCCATACTTTTAAAGCCATTGCGATGAAACTTTGCACACATACTTATTATTTTAAAAGACACCACACTAGTTGGAGCCGGCCCGTTCGGACCACTATTTCAGTGGTGCAGTTGGAATAGTGAAAATTGCCTAAGGGTTCGAAAAGAGTATAAGATCAAATTTAAAATAGCTTGAATTTAATATTTTAACAGAAAAATTTAAATTAATATGATACCAATTCTTAGAACAAACAAGTGGAGAAGGATTATCTTCGGCGTGCCGAAGATTAAATACTCTTTTCGAACCTTAAAGCAATTTTTACTATTTTTCCGTGACTGCTTATTTAATTCGCAGATATTAATGTCGCATACATATACCCCTACATATAAAATAAAATATATAAAAGGTATTCATGTAAACAGGGACGTTTCACTATCCGCAGCTCGTGGACGCGTCCCTTAGCATTCATAAGTGCTACCGAATTGAACAATATACAAGTTTCAGTTTTTCCAAAAAGTCGAAACTACATTACATATGTATACTACAATATACATACCAAATTTTGTGCCTGTTGCTCTTATACCTTTCAAGGCTGCTGTCGGAAATTGAATTGTCATAAAACTTAATCTGAACATACGACAGCTTATATTCAGAATTTGAGATCCATATTTTTTTTCGCGTGGCATTGGTTTTGCCAATGAATTTAAATTTTTCTTTTGAATTATTCTATTAAAGCTACTTTATGTATGGAAAAAAAAATTTGAAACAATTTAGGAAATTGAAAATAAATGAATTTGATTACAGCTATTATATATTTGAAGAAGAATAAGAAAAAATGAAAATAAATGACCAGTCGCCGCTGGTCTTGAACCTAGGACCTCTCGCTCACCAGTTCGCAACTCTACCCCTTACGCCACAAGCCGTTTTGATGATCGCTGACAAAATCCCTTGAAGAGCAGACCGTCAAAAGCTTTCTTGTTTTGCTGTTTACTGCTTACACCAAGCAGTTTTAAAATCGCTGACAAACTCGATTTATACTGAGCTTTTGTTTTTTCGCGTGGCATTGTTTTTGTTCTAAGCCATTGAAAGCAAATGAATTTGATTACAGTTATTATATATTTGAAAAGAAGAATAAGAAAAATTGAAAATAAATGACCAGTCGCCGCTGGTCTTGAACCCGGGACCTCTCGCTCACCAGTTCGCAACTTTACCCCTTACGCCACAAGCCGTTTTGATGATCGCTGACAAAATTGCTTGAAGAGCCGACTGTTACAAATTTCCTTGTTTTGTTTTCCTGCAACCTGCAACTCGCGTTTGTCAGCATTTGTTTTTTCGCGTGGCATTGTTTTTTGTTCTAAGCCATTGGAAGCAA
Organism: Drosophila flavopinicola; assembly: GCA_035042425.1. Classification (NCBI taxonomy): domain Eukaryota; kingdom Metazoa; phylum Arthropoda; class Insecta; order Diptera; family Drosophilidae; genus Drosophila; species Drosophila flavopinicola. The sequence continues at coordinate 251,275 of JAWNLL010000456.1, read as the reverse complement.
ATTAATTTGATTACAGTTATATATTTGAAAGGAAGAAAAAGAAAAAAGTATTAAATTAATAATCAGTCGCCGCCGAGGCTCGAACTTGAACTTGCGAAACCTGCGCTCGTTAGCGCGGCTCTTTACGCCCTACGCCACAAACCGTTTGGATGATCGATGACAAAATACCTTGAAGAGCAGACTATCAAAAGCTTTCTTGCGCTTGACTTTGTTTGCTCATATGCACCTGTTTTTTCAAAATATTTAATGACGCATATCTTCGCTGTTTATGACTCAATCGATTTGCGATTTTACCCATTGATGAGTTATAAGGATGTTCAAGTGTACAAGGAAATTTAAGGCAATTGCTTTGAAAACATCGGATTTATGGCCAAAACCGACTTTGAGGTGTATGGCAGCTATAAGATATAGTGGTCCGATCCGGCCGGCTCCGACCAATGTGCTGTCCCCTTGAATAATAAGTGTCTGTGCAAAGTTGCATCGCGATAGCTCAAAAACTGAGGGACTAGTTTGCATACATACAGACAGACAGACAGACAGACAGACAGACAGACAGACGGACATGGCTAGATCAATTTGTTTTGTTTTTATAAGCATATTGGCAGTAACTTTTGGGGGTCTCAGACGCTTCCTTCTATGCGTTACAAACTTCAGGACAAACTTAATATACTATTTTCTTCGAAAAGAGTATAAAAAGTAATTGCCACGCGATAAACGTTTTTTGACAGCATATGAAATTTCAGTGGTGCAGTTGGCATAAGTTGCGGTCGCCTAAAGGTTCGAAAAGAGTATGAAATCTTCGGCACGCCGAAGATAATCTTTTCCCACTTGTTTTAATACTCTGATACCGAAGGTACTCATAGTATATTGGTTTTGTCGGATGTCCGTCAGGCCGTTTGTGTGTCTCCGTCTGTCTGGATGAACTCACGTATTTCCGATTATTATATATATTATAATATATATTAGATAGACTCTTCAAATCTTTTGTTTTATGATTATAGCTATCTGCTTCAGATCAAGTTTGGTTGAAATTTATGCCACGCCCACTGGGAGGCTGGCAAATCGATAAATCCAAAAATCCCAAAAATCGCGAATGTATATCTTCCACAGTCTTAGAGCCAAAATCACCAAATTTGGAAAATAGACTTCTGGTCACCCCCTCTTAAGATCGACCACGCCCCTCCCGTCACCAAAAACTTGGAAGGCCGACTTCGGGTCAACCATACACCAGTAAAAATGTTCGGTTCACTTGCTTTTAGCTGTTCTTAAAATGGAATCAGAGTATTACGCAGTCGGCTCCGCCCGACTGCAACGTTCTCACTTCTTTATACCATGAACCCATTAAAAATGGGTAGAAAGGGTATTATGGTTTTCTGCAAAAGTATGTAACAGGCACAAGGAAGCATCTCCGACCATATAAATTGTATATATATTCTTGATCAGTATCAACAGCCGAGTCGATCCAGCTGTGATTGTCTATATAAGAGCTAGAGACAAGTTTACTTCATTTGATCGATAACTAGACCCGTTCAAAAGTTACCGATAAATTTCAATTTCAGTCTAGTGTTTTTTGGTCATCATTTTAAAGTAATAAGAGCTAGAGTTACCAAATTTTGTATGTATACTCTCGAATAGCATAGATAATGTACCCCCATCCCCCCAAATGTAAAGGACACTCACGTTTGATCGGATTTCACAAAGAATACGGATCGACTCGGCTGTTGATACTGCTCAAGAATTCAAAGACTTTATATTGTCGGATATGCTTCCTTTTGTCCGTTTCAGAAAAGTAGCAAAACCATTACTAGCTTTTTCTATCCCAAGAAAAAACGAAGAAGGCAAACCAGCAGATTTCCGCTTCGAATTCACAAAGTTGTAAGATTCTGTACGATCCTGACTAAACTGACGCTTGCAGCGAGCAAGATAATGCTCGTGGCAATGAGAGTTTAGAAGAAAAAATTTTGACTTGGCTTTAGAATATTTAGACAAGTCGAAATTAGAGACTTCTTATATTTTCTAACGTATTTTGATTTTTGTTTTTATACCCTGAACCCATTAAAAATGGGTAAAAAGGGTATTATGGTTTTGTGCAAAAGTATGTAACAGGCATAAGGAAGCATCTCCGACCATATAAAGTATATATATTCTTGATCAGTATCAACAGCCAAGTCGATTTAGCCATGTCCGTCTGTCTGTCTGTCTGTCCGTCCGTCCGTCCGTCCGTCCGTCCGTCCGTCCGTCTGTCTGTATGAACACGCGGATATCAGAGACTACAAGAGCTAGAGACTTCATATTTGGAATATAAGTTCTCGTAGTGCCGGGACAGATCAAGTTTATTTCATTTTATCGATAACTCGACCCATTCAAAAGTTATCGATAAATTTCGATTTCAGACTAGCGTTTTTGGGCTATAACTTACAAGTTATAAGAGCTAGAGGCCCCTAATTTGGCATGTATAATCTCGAATAGCATACACATGTAACAAATTTTTCACTTTTTGAATACCACCCCCCAATCCCCCCAAAAAGTCAAGAAACTCATTTTTGAAGGTATGACCTTGCAATTTGGTTTGGTCACACATTTTATAGCCAATGTTATGTCCTACAAATTTTAAAAGATCGGACAATAAACACAGAAGTTATTTAAGATTTTACTTTCCATTGTGTGGGGCTCAGTGAAAAAGCAAGATAACTGCTTAAACCGCAGGCACTGCTTGCAGTATGTGTGTGTTTGTATGTATGCACACTATTAGGCAAGTATGAATGGATGTCAGAACTGGGTTCAGGGTATCTCCTAGTCGGGCAGTCCCGACTAGAGCACTCGTACTTGTTTTAAGTAAGAAAGTCTTAGCGTAAGCAATGGTGATTTCTTTAAACCAGATGATCGAACGAACTTAGAAATACAAACGCCAAAGAGCACATACAGTGACTCACTAAAGTATTCATTGCTAAGCATATGGAGCATAAACCCAAGTATTTCACCATTTTAGCAAATAATGTTCTACATTTTTTCTTACTCTATTCGTAGAATGATGTTTACAAAAGGCAATGCAAAATAAAAATTGGAAAACTTTTAACAATTATCAAAATAGAGCAACAAAAATAAAAAACGCATTTTTTTATCTCACAAAAGTATTCATTGGTCTTATATATATTTACTTATGTTACGAAAATTTAGGTAATGCGGCTTAAGTTATTATTTTTTTGTGTCCCTTGCTGTCACATCTATACTCCAGCGTCTTGGCATCGATTTCAGTCTCTATTCCAGCTATTTCAATTTGACGGTAAGGTGAAAGTGGTGGCAGATGCACTTTCGCGCAAGCCTTCAAAGATATTTCAACAGGCGGTGGAGGAGAAAAACACGAGACACGAGAAATTCGCGGATTAAATGGTCGAGGATTGGCAGCTATACCGTCCCATGGGTTACAGAGCCGATGACGAAAATCATGTCCCCTGAAAACTGTGTGTGGTACGTTACCAGTGGAAACGGGCCATGAACGAATGCCAGAAAGCGCCCACAGCCGGACACAAAGGCATACGGAAGACCTTATCTCGGGTGGTACCAAGGCAAAGATATAAATGTGAACAATGGAAACCAGTGAGCTTGGCCGCACCTGTCAACAGCTATGCCGACTTAGTAGTCGTAATTGGAGTCTGGTTGAGCATCGAAGACAAGGTGGAAACGGGCACCGGAGATACCGGCAGAGCCCAATAAAAGGTCGCATCCGGAAGCAACGAGGCTAACGACGAGCCTAAATTAGAAGATGCGTTCGACAGTGACGACGACTCGACTGAGGAGGCATCCGGAAGAGGACAGAGGAAGGGTATGCCCACTACAAACAGGGACCTCGCCGACACTCCAGACCACCACCTATCCCCCGTCATCAAACCATGTATATGCAGACGGGCATACTGCCGGAGCGAGGAGGAGCTGGAAATCGCGCTGCCAGAAGGCGTAACAGGAGATGCTCAGTCCGGCGACAACGTTGGGAATCCCCCAACCCGATGTAAGTTAGTGAGCTGAATGCAGTATGGCCGATACCATTGAATGGATATTGAGCTTAAATGACAAAATTAAAAAAGGTAATCTAAAACTAGAATCTACAGAATTGGAATGTAGATTAGAAATGTTGGCCTTGTATGAAGGAACTACTTTAAAATATCAGATTCGAGTAGAGTCTTTTGATCTAGATCAGGACAATGATTATCGTTTCGAGCTAGAAGAGATCTGTATAACAACGAAAGCTCGTTCATAAGTCTGTTTGAAACACAAATCTTAAATCATCTTGTTATGCACACAGTTGACCCAACGACCAGACAAGATTGGGCGGGTCAACTCGATTATACAACCATTCCAGATATATATTTGTGCGATAACTCCTAGTCCGAGTCAAGGCTGTTTCCAAAAATAATAATCGAAGCTAATTTTCGTGTTCTGTGGCTTCTGTCAAGTGACCTCAAAATGTTTGTACTGCAATTCGAGTTCGCTTAGGCGGCTAAGTCGTGCATCAATTGTGATGCAGAGTATGCAGTCGTCGTGAAGTCGCGTATCTGTTGCAGCAAGCCTTCGCTACGTATGTGTATTTTAAAGACCGTATCTGGGTACTAGGCTGACCACACGTTCAATATCAGTGGTTCGAAAATCCAAGAGAGCCTGTAATTGGCTTTCAAATCCACAAGAGATCGATATGCTCAGCGGAGCTTAGACGTTCTTTGAACTTCTCTCTAGCCTTAGGGCGCTACACGCCGACAGGTCCTAAAAATGCCCATGTAGTCAATCTGAGTTATCAGTATGAATCGATTACGTCGATAGACAACACTTTGCAGAAATCCTGTTCATTGAAAAAATTATTCTCCCCCAAAAAGCAGCTATTTGAAAGCCACTTTCTATATAATTTGGAAGTTTTGGCGTCAGGTCGATTTAAAGTATGACTGAAATTTAAATCAGATCCCGATCAGCTTGGTAACTCCTTTGAGGTTGCTAAGCAACGGATTTTGTCGCTTGAATGACTTTTATCTCAAGATCCCGAGCTTAATCGTATGTAGTGCGAATTCATGGAAGTATATATTTCGAAAGATCATATGTCTGAAATAGACATCCAAATTCCAAGTACTCTACAATGCTCCATTCCACCTCAGTTTGTCTTAGTTAGTTACGCTTTGTTTTCAACGCATCTTGTCGGACTTAAGTTGCGTTCAATGATCTGCTAATGGTTGGACCGACCATTCTAGAGGAGGTATATTCGACTCTGCTTCGATTTAGATTGCACAAGTATGCATTGACGGCTGACATCAAAACGAGCTGATACCGATTTCAGAGTCTGACGCAACCAAAACACTTGGCATGTTTTGGGTACCGATTGATTCATTGGTCTTTTGGTGAAAACGGAACATTCTCTTGGGGACATCGTGAGTTTTTGACCCGCTTGGTCTCTAAAGCTCTCTGATAATCAAGGCAAAGATCCTGCTCTAAAAGCTCTTGCTTCAATGCATAGACTAGGATGAATCCATCCTTTGAGCTGGGATAACTCGTGGCAGCAGCTGAAATAATTAATTCAGTTGCAAAAAATTAAAACATCTCGATATGTATTTACAGAGCCAACTGCACCGCAAAACAGAACCCAGCAGATATCGCATCAAGAGGCTGCGATGTTGTTCTCGTCAAATTGGTTCGACAGGCCTTCATTTTTGTAGGAACCAAGACAATCTTGGCCGGTTAAGCAATAACTAATTACAGAAGATCTGCGTACACTGGAATTAGGTAAAACAATTTAAAAGTATTCGAAATGCACTTGAAAAAAAAACTTTGAGAAAACAGTTGAAGTCCTCGAAAGAATTGAATTTAAAAGTGACATAGATAGGGTTCGAAAGGGCACGCGTGTGGGCCATAGCCTGTATCATCTCAATCCATTTATACATGATTATAATAAATCTTGGTGCTCTTTTCGGTTATTTAAAAGTATATTTAATAGGAAGACGACTTGCAAACGCTCCTTTTTCATATGATGCTAAGTTTCCGATGCTCCTCACTAAAATCTCGCAATACGCTAGAAGCTACATACACTGCCCGACAACCGATTAGCACACCCTATGCTCCCGTCTTAGGAGCTCAATATCAGGAAAACGAATAAAGCTTTTAGGATGAGTTTTTTTTTCATTAAAAGAATATAAAATTTCACACGAAAATAAATAGTAGATATGATATTAACTTTATTAATAACATTTCCAATTATTTTAAACAAACTTAACATACAAAATTCACTTTTATTTTTGCGACACTTGATTAGCACAGTCACTTGAAAACCTAAAATAACAAAAGAAAATGGGTTCAAACTTCACTCAAATTATTTTTTAAAATTAATTTCAATAAACAAACAAATTAATAATGTGTTGAGCCTCCACGATTAAGTATGACTTCGTACATCCGCTTGGGTAAGGAGTCATATAATTTTTTTATATAATTGAGTGATATAGCCTCTTAGGACCTTTTTATTCCTTCAATGAGTTCTGCTTCAGTTGAATATTGCTTGCCGGACTCGTACACCTTCCGTGCCAGCCATCCCCAAACATTTTCTATAATGCTTAGGTCGGGCGAGTATGGCGGCCAAGTTAGCAATTCTACTTTTTGACCCTCAATCCAGGTCTTTACAATCCTGGCTGTGTGGATAGGTGCGTTGTCCTGCTGGAACTTCCATTTCAAGGGTCCAAAAATATCCTTAATTGCAGGGAAAGCCGTATTCAGTACACCTTTGTACGCAATGGCATTCATACGGCTGGTTAGAAACTGCAGCTCTATAGTGCCAAAGTACGTAATAGCTCCCCACACCATGACACCACCCGCACGGCTGTGCAATCGATCTAAAGTATGCTCTTCCTTTCTGAGATCATGAAAGTAGTAGGCATAGCCATCAGGACCCTCCAAATTAAACTTTTCTCATCCGAAAAGACTACAAGCTCCCACTCCTTGGTCCAGGTCATATTCGATCGACAGAAATCGAGCCGTTGCATCTTTCGAAGTTGGTTTAGAGGTGGTTTTTTTTAATTTTAGACGCTTAATGTGCTTAGCATTCGAAATAACTCTTTGCACAGTCCGAACGCACGCTTTAACACCAGTTTTTTCTTTAATTTTGGTGGCTGAGTCGTGAGAATTAGATGCGTGCCTTAATATGATTCGCTTATCAGCTGCTGTTATCACTGATGAGGGCCGACCTCATTGTTTAAATATGAGGTAATAACTTTACGGCTGCGTTGAATATTTTTCGATATTTGAAGAATCGAGTGGCCGCACTCCCTGTAAGCCTTTATTTTGCCTTTTTCAGACTCATCCAACGGTTTTCCTTTTCCCATTATTACTTTCTTTTATAGATAATTGATCCCAATAAATAAATAATAAACTTAAACACCCAAACAAGAAAGCTTACACGCAAAAATTGACACGAAAACAAAAATGTGCTAATCGGCTGTCCCAACAAAAATGCATGCATTTTTGTCGCACTTCACAGAAAAAAGCAAAGCAAACAAAATTTTCAGAGTAGGGTGATATTTGCCTTTAAACTGAAAGCTTAGAGAGTGTGCTAATCGGTTGTCGGGCAGTGTATGGTACCTGCACTTGACAAATTGTCATGCTACCCTAAGAGCAGACGTGTTTCTTGCTCAGAGCGACATTGATTAGCTAACGCTCAAGAGGTCTGTCGTTAGACAGTGAGATCATGCATCCGTTGCTTTGAATGCAAGCCTCGTTTGCTAACGTAAATAATGGGCACGATTAGCTATTAGCACGATTACAATGCGTGGAAAACCTGCAGAGGAGCTGCAGACGACGCTCGTCGTAGTGGAAGCCGTGCTGCCACTGACCAGGATACTAGTTCTAAGTGAACCGCTTTGGAGGCGAAGCAAACAAATAATTCAATATACGACGCATCGCAGGTTTTCCACGCATTGTAATCACGATGTCCCCAAGAGAATGTTCCGTTTTCACCAAAAGACCAATGAATCAATCGGTACCCAAAACATGCCAAGTGTTTTGGTTGCGTCAGACTCTGAAATCGGTATCAGCTCGTTTTCATGTCAGCCGTCAATGCATACTTGTGCAATCTAAATCGAAGCAGAGTCGAATATACCTCCTCTAGAATGGTCGGTCCAACCATTAGCAGATCATTGAACGCAACTTAAGTCCGACAAGATGCGTTGAAAACAAAGCGTAACTAACTAAGACAAACTGAGGTGGAATGGAGTATTGTAGAGTACTTGGAATTTGGATGTCTATTTCAGACATATGATCTTATGAAATATATACTTCCATGAATTCGAACTACATACGCTTAAGCTCGGGATCTTGAGATAAAAGTCATTCAAGTGACAAAATCTGTTGCTTAGCAACCTAAAAGGAGTTACCAAGCTGATCGGGATCTGATTTAAATTTCAGTCATACTTTAAATCGACCTGACGCCAAAATTTCCAAATTATATAGAAAGTGGCTTTCAAATAGCTGCTTTTTGGGGGAGAATAATTTTTTCAATGAACAGGATTTCTGCAAAGTGTTGTCTATCGACGTAATCGATTCATACTGATAACTCAGATTGACTACATGGGCATTTTTAGGACCTGTCGGCGTGTAGCGCCCTAAGGCTAGAGAGAAGTTCAAAGAACGTCTAAGCTCCGCTGAGCATATCGATCTCTTGTGGATTTGAAAGCCAATTACAGGCTCTCTTGGATTTTCGAACCACTGATATTGAACGTGTGGTCAGCCTAGTACCCAGATACGGTCTTTAAAATACACATACGTAGCGAAGGCTTGCTGCAACAGATACGCGACTTCACGACGACTGCATACTCTGCATCACAATTGATGCACGACTTAGCCGCCTAAGCGAACTCGAATTGCAGTACAAACATTTTGAGGTCACTTGACAGAAGCCACAGAACACGAAAATTAGCTTCGATTATTATTTTTGGAAACAGCCTTGACTCGGACTAGGAGTTATCGCACAATACTTTTCTAAATATATATCTGGAATGGTTGTATAATCGAGTTGACCCGCCCAATCTCGTCTGGTCGTTGGGTCAACTGTGTGCATAACAAGATGATTAGGATTTGTGTTTCAAACAGACTTATGAACGAGCTTTCGTTGTTATACAGATCTCTTCTAGCTCGAAACGATAATCATTGTCCTGATCTAGATCAAAAGACTCTACTCGAATCTGACATTTTAAAGTAGTTCCTACATACAAGGCCAACATTTCTAATCTACATTCCAATTCTGTAGATTCTAGTTTTAGATTACCTTTTATAATTTTGTCATTTAAGCTCAATATCCATTCAATGGTACACCGGGTTAGGGGATTCCAAACGTTGTCGCCGGACTGAGCATCTCCTGTTACGCCTTCTGGCAGCGCGATTTCCAGCTCCTCCTCGCTCCGGCAGTATGCCCGTCTGCATATACATGGTTTGATGACGGGGGATAGGTGGTGGTCTGGAGTGTCGGCGAGGTCCCTGTTTGTAGTGGGCATACCCGTCCTCTGTCCTCTTCCGGATGCCTCCTCAGTCGAGTCGTCGTCACTCTCGAGCGTTGCGTCCGGATGCGACCTTTTATTGGGCTCAAGAATATATATACAATTTATATGGTCGGAGATGCTTCCTTGTGCCTGTTACATACTTTTGCAGAAAACCATAATACCCTTTTTAACCATTTTTAATGGGTTCATGGTATAAACAAGTGAGAACGTTGCAGACGGGCGGAGCCGACTGCGTAATACTCTGATTCCATTTTAAGAACAGCTAAAAGCAAGTGAACCGAACATTTTTGCTGGTGTATGGTTGACCCGAAGTCGGCCTTCCAAGTTGTTGGTGACGGGAGGGGCGTGGTCGATCTTAAGAGGGGGTGACCAGAAGTCTATTTTCCAAATTTGGTGATTTTGGCTCTAAGACTGTGGAAGATATACATTTTCGCGATTTTTGGGATTTTTGGATTTATCGATTTGCCAGCCTCCCAGTGGGCGTGGCATAAATTTCAACCAAACTTGATCTGAAGCAGATAGCTATAATCATAAAACAAAAGATTTCAAGAGTCTATCTAATATATATAATAATCGGAAATACGTGAGTTCATCCAGACAGACGGAGACACACGAACGGCCTGACGGACATCCGACAAAACCAATATACTATGAGTACCTTCGGTATCAGAGTATTAAAACAAGTGGGAAACGATTATCTTCGGCTTGCCGAAGATTTCATACTCTTTTCGAACCTTTAGGCGACCGCAACTTATGCCAACTGCAACACTGAAATTTCATATGCTGTCAAAAAACGTTTATCGCATGGCAATTACTTTTTTGTTCTAAGAATTGGTATCATATTAATTTAAATTTTTCTTTTAAAATATTAAATTCAAGCTATTTTAAATTTGATCTTATACTCTTTTCGAACCTTAAGGTTCACTTAGAACTAGTATCCCGGTCTGTGGCAGCAGAGGAGCTGCATACGACGCTCGTCGTAGTGGAAGCCGTGCTGAGCTCCAGGCCCGTGGAAAAACTCAGCGCACTGACCGCACTACCAGCAGAGCAGACCCCGGGCCAGCAGGGTCTTACCTGCTTTTATTGATGGCGTGCTATTACATCGCTCAAGCCACAGAGTATATTCTGGGGCTCCAGCTGCCAGGCGTCGCCGTTCGAGATCTGGTGGTCATCGCAGAGGACAATCTGCCAACCCAGCAGTGGCTGATCCTACGGGTCGTCGATCTTATTATTAGTAGAAGAAGTCTTATAGACTAGTAGAAGAACCATTTATTGTTAGATCCTTTTCGAAGAAAATAGTATATTCACCTTAAGCTGAAGTTTGTAACGCATAGAAGGAAGCGTCGGAGACCCTAAAAAGTGGATTGATATCATAATTATACTCTGATACCGAAGGTATTGAGATTGTCGAATGTCCGTCTCTCCGTCTGTCCGTCTGTATGAACGCACGTATTTCGGAAATTGTTGAAGTTAGAGACTATTGTTAGAGACTATTGAAGATTGAAACTTAGAATGTCTTACTTGTAGCTATTTGCTTCAGATCGAGTTTGTTCATATTTTGTGCCACGCCCATTAGGATGCCGGCAAATCGATAACATATCGAAACACCTCAAATCACAAATCGATAAAACGTGAATATTTCCCACAATTTTGAAACTATAGCCATCAATTTTGATAGGTTTGTTTTTTGGCCTGCCTCGACCAGCATACACAATTTATTTTGTAGGATCACTACAGAATCTAAACAGGATCTATACTACGAAAATCTCAATCAATAATTCACTTTAAACAGGGGCTAAATGTAAACTCATTGGGGCGAGGTCTCCTAACCATGATCTTCAGCGCACAATTTTAATGAAGATCCCAAAACAAACCGTCTTATACTTCATTATGTTATCATGTCACCTGAAACAACAAGACTTTAGCAATTCATTGTTGTAATCATTTTTTATAAATTTTATTCGGCATTATAGCCAGCAACGGTAGTTATTAGATCTGTAACTTTCATCATTTAAATTCATTTTTACAAAAATTTTATAAAGCTAACAATTACTAATTTGTCTACACGATAATCACTCAAATTCCAAAAGTTGACCAGATGCAATATTTTACAGTTAAATTAGTCAACTGTTTATACTCTTTTCGATGAAAATAGTATATTAACTTAATCCTAAAGTGTGTAATGCATAGATGGAAGCGCCGGAAACCTCAAAAAGTTACCTCCAGTATGCTTAGAATGACAAAACAAATTGATTTAGCCATGTCCGTCTCACTATCTTATTAAATTATTATAATTTAATTTATTTAAGATTTCGCGTCGCGGGAGTTAGAGTTCACTTTATATATTTATTACATATATATACAATAAAACTGTCCACTCGCGGGCGCAATGAAAATTTATATGATTTTATATAAATTATATTACGAACAAGTAAGAGTGCTCTAGTCGGGAGTGCCCGACTACGAGATACCCTGAACTTAGTCCTTGCAATCATTCATACTAATATAAACACACACATGCTGCAGTACAAGCAGTGTTAGCGGTTTAAGCAATTTGCTTGATTTTCTTAGCTCTTATAACTTCGAAGTTATGTCCCAAAAACGCTAGTCTAAAATCTAAATTTATCGATAACTCTAAAACGGGACGAGTTATCGATAAAATTAAAAACTTGTACTGTCCCGGCACTACGAGAACTTATATTCCAAATATGAAGTCTCTAGTTCTTGTAGTCTCTGATATCTGCGAGTTCATACAGACGGACAAACGGACAGACAGTCGGACATGGCTCAAAGGCATGCGCAAGTAAACTTTTGATAGTCTGCTCTTCAGTCATCGATCATCAAAACTGCTTGTGGCGTAAGGGTTAAAGTGGCGCCCTGGCAAACGAAAGGTCCCGAGTTTGAGTCCAGCGGGCGACTGGTCATTTATTTTCACTTTTTTTCTTATTCTTGTTTTCAAATATAAAATAACTGTAATCAAATTCATTTGCTACCGATGCCTTAGAACAAAAACTATACAACGCGAAAAAAAAGATCAGATAATCGATTTTGTCAGCGCATTTCAAAGCTGCTTGGTGTAAGTAGGTACTATTAGAGTGCTGCACTGACAAACGGGGAGAACTCGGTTCAAATCCCAGCCGCGACTTATTGATTTTTTTTTCCTAATTATTTGTTTCAAATATATATCAAATAGCTTGAATTCAATATTTTAAATGCAAAATTTAAATTCATATGATACCAATTCATAGAGCAAAAAAAAAAATACCACGCGATAAGATTTTTTACTACTTTTTAAATTTCAGTGGTGCAGTTGGCAGAGTGAAAATTGCCTAAAGGTTCGAAAAGAGTATAGAATCTTCGGCACGCCGAAGATAATCCTTTCCCACTTGTTTTTATACCCTGAACCCATTAAAAATGGGTAAAAAGGGTATTATGGTTTTGTGCAAAAGTATGTAACAGGCATAAGGAAGCATCTCCGACCATATAAAGTATATATATTCTTGATCAGTATCAACAGTCGAGTCGATTTAGCCATGTCCGTCTGTCTGTCTGTCCGTCCGTCCGTCCGTCTGTCTGTATGAACACGCGGATATCAGAGACTACAAGAGCTAGAGACTTCATATTTGGAATACAAGTTCTCGTAGGCCCGGGACAGATCAAGTTTATTAAATTTTATCGATAACTCATCCCGATCAAAAGTTATCGATAAATTTCGATTTCAGACCTGAGTTTTTGGGTCATAATTTCAAAAGCTTAAGAGCTAGAGGCCCCAAATTTGGCATGTATGATCTCGAATGGCATACCCATGTAATAATAATTTCACTTTTTGGATACCACCCCCCATCCCCCCAAAAGCTAAAAAAATCCGTTTTTGAAGTTATGACCTTGCAATTTGGTGTGGTCACACATTTTAGTGCCCAGTCTGTGCCCAAAAAATTTCAATAAGATCGGGTTATAAACACAGACGTTTTTAAGGATTTAACTTTCCATTGTGTGGAGCTCAGTAAGGAATCAAACTTACTGCTTAGACTGCTTGCACTGCTCGCACTGCTTGTACTGCAGCATGTGTGTGTTTAGATTACTACGAATGATTGTAAAGGACTGGGTTCAGGGTATCTTGTAGTCGGGCACTCCCGACTAGAGCACTCTTACTTGTTTTTTTTGGAAAGTTGCAAGTTTGTACTGGAATCAACATTCATTAGCCTGTGTATACCCCATTACTTTTGCGAACTGATTTGATTATATTAGGCATAGACGATATTACATTGCAACAAGTTTATACAGGGATATTGTTCCAGGGTTTCTGCACAATTTTCCATAATTGTGCTTTCTTTGATTAAGCATGCCTCCCGACTTTTCGTTTTATATGGGGCTCAAGTCTGAAGAATGGCTTGGCCACTCAATGACAGTCACAGTTTCGTTCCGAAACCATTCCCTCCCAAATTCTGAGGTGTGCTTTTGGTTATTGTCCTGGTTTCCATATTTCTATATAAGGGGCATATTTTCGTCAACATATGGCAGCATTGCAGTCTCTATTATATTTTTGTAAGCAAATCGATCCATTTTGGTATCGATTCGGTATATCGGGCCTTTACCTTGCCACAAAATGCAGCTCCAAACCATTATATTGCCTGTTGTCTGTTTTTTTTTTGTAAGCTTTCCCCGAAATTCTTTGACTTTTGGTGGACGAATGTCCATCGTTTCTGCACAAAGTAATCTAAGTTTTATCGCTCCAGAGAATGTTGTGCCTTTTTTTGCACCCTATTGTCCGTGCCAATCTTTATGACACAATGCAAAGTTTTTCGTCTTCTTCAAATTTGACATTCTAAGCAAATAAACTTTGCGGGCTATCCTGCCGGTTACTTACTGATCGCCGTCGGACAGTTGTGATGACACGATGGTGCCAATTTCTTTTGCAATCGCTTATTTTATTTGGTGACGTTTGGACAATAACACAATAACACAGTAGCTGATAAAGTTTTCTTACATCCTCCGCACCGTTAAATAGTTTTTCTGGTTTTCTGGTGTATTTGATGTGGCAATGCTTTTGTAACTATTCCCTTGTTTTCGGAGCTTACATACAAGTCTTTTCTCTGCAGCATTGCACTGATGTGCCCGGCCCATCTAATGTTAATTTAAAGCTCAAAACACTCCTACCACACTTACAAATTACTACATTGAATTTGGGACATGACACTTAACGTTTATTTTCAAAATATTTCTTTTCATTGTCATAGTTAGTTGCATTCAACATAGAAAATTTGATGTCTAGCTGTAAAATTGTGAAAAATATACACGTTTTATTGACAAAATATGACAACGATACAAAATTATCGACTTAGCTCGTTAATTTTCCATCGTTATTTTCTTGTCAAGTCATCGGCATAGATTCATCGTTTTTTTAGCTCGGCCAAACCTTTTTGTTCATAGTAGGCCAACTAGAAGCTATGTTCTCTTCGTTTTGCTTCATGCTCGACTGATTACGCTTTGCGAAAACATTTTCGTGTTCTCTGCAAGTACTATAATAAATTATTTCATGTTCTCTCTCTCTAACTATAATCAAATATATTATTTTTTCGAATTTGCGGGATTTCTCTGACAGTGTTTAGTTGAATCTCCATTTTCATATTATCTCTTTCTCACCCTTTTCTTTTTTGTTTCTTTCTTTATTTTACTGCTTCGCTTTCTAACTATAACTTTCTCTACTCTCTCTACCCTCTTCTCTCTCTGGATTTTTTACTTTTAATTTTAATGACAAACATTTGTTTTTTAATTTTTCTTAATCACCAAACAAAGTTATTCTTATAATTAGACTCTGACACCGCAAGTATTCATAGTATACTGAGTTTTTATCAATGTCCGACAGGCCATCTGTTTGTCCGTCTGTACGAACACAAGAATCTTCTAGGCTATTGAAGACAACGTTTGCTCCAATTTTGTGTCACGCCCACTGGGAGGCTGACAAATCGATAACATGTCAATACAGCTCAAATCACAAATTGATTAATGTGAATATTTCCCAGTTTTAAAGATAGTCACAAGAAATTTGATTCTACGTGTTACGACCATGCCCACTATAAAGTCCAACAGCCCCATCCAAAAAATTTCGAAATACATACATCTGCCACAGATTTGTAACTAAAGTCACCATATTTGCAATATATATACACATTTTTCTATTTATTTTGCAAAAAAAAAAGTACCTACTATAAGTATTTTAAATTGTCGAAAATTTCATAATGATACCCTAGCGTTCTTAAAGTTAGTCACAAAAAAAATATATCATGATCCGTTTGATTTAAGCCATTTTTTAAAATATAAAACCAAATTCATCCATTTATTTTGGTGTCATGAAAGTGTTTTGACAACCGGGAAAGAGAACATCATTTAACGTAGCCAAGTTAGTTTATTATAATCATCAGACTGGAAAAACTGTCAGAGAATTATCCGAGAAGTTTTCGTTGTCCAGACAAACAATTTATAATATCCTAGGCTGACAAAAAAACGAGATTGGAGGCAAAGTCATCAAGTGGTCGTCCTCGAAAAATATCAGACCGAGATGAGCGAAGAATATTAAGGAAAGTGGACAAAAACCCTCAGATTTCGATCAGATCCCTTGCATATGATGATGATGTCAAAGTTTCTCATGAAACAGTGCGGCAGGTTCTTAGTCGGAAGGTCAATATTCAAAAGCGGGTTTTGTTCGCTCAAACGCATGTGGAGAGCCCATCTGACTTTTGGGATGGAATCATATTCTGTGATGAAACCGAAATGATGCTATACTATAGTATAGGCCTATTATAATAAATCCATCCAGAGTCTGGCGGAAGCCTTTAACAGCTTTAGAAAATCGGAATATAATTCCGAAGGTAACAGACATACTTTCAAATTTTATCAATATAATGATCCCAAGCATAAAGCTAATATGGTAAGGATATGCCTACTTTACTTTAAATCAAACGGATCTTGATATTTATACTCTTTTCGAAGAAAATAGTATATTAAGTTTGTCCTGAAGTTTGTAACGCATAGAAGGAAGCGTCTGAGACCCCCAAAAGATACTGCCAGTATGCTTAGAAAAACAAAACAAATTGATCTAGCCATGTCCGTCTGTCTGTCTGTCTGTCTGTATGTATGCAAACTAGTCCCTCAGTTTTTGAGCTATCGCGATGCAACTTTGCACAGACACTTATTATTCAAGGGGACAGCACATTGGTCGGAGCCGGCCGGATCGGACCACTATATCTTATAGCTGCCATACACCTCAAAGTCGGTTTAGGCCATAAGTCCGATGTTTTCAAAGCAATTGCCTTAAATTTCCTTGTACACTTGAACATCCTTATAACTCATCAATGGGTAAAATCGCAAATCGATTGAGTCATAAACAGCGAAGATATGCGTCATTAAATATTTTGAAAAAACAGGTGCATATGAGCAAACAAAGTCAAGCGCAGAAAGCTTTTGACAGTCTGCTCTTCAAGGTATTTTGTCATCGATCATCAAAACGGTTTGTGGCGTAAGGCGTAAAAAGCCGCGCTAACGAACGCAAGTTTCGCAAGTTCGAGCCTCGGCGGCGACTGATTGTTAATTTAATATTTTTCTTTTTCTTCCTTTCAAATATATAACTGTAATCAAATTAATTTGCTTCCAATGGCTTAGAACAAAAACAATGCCACGCGAAAAAACCAAACGCGAGTTGCAGGTTGCAGGAAAACAAAACAAGGAAATTTGTAACAGTCGGCTCTTCAAGCAATTTTGTCAGCGATCATCAAAACGGCTTGTGGCGTCAGGGGTAAAGTTGCGAACTGGTGAGCGAAAGGTCCTGGGTTCAAGTGCCAGCGGCGACTTTTGTCATTTATTTTCATTTTTTCTTCTTTTCAAATGTATAATAACTGTAATCAAATTCATTTGCTTTCAATGGCTTAGAACAAAAACAATGCCACGCGAAAAAACAAAAGCTCAGTATAAATCGAGTTTGTCAGCGATTTTTAAAACTGCTTGGTGTAAGCAGTAAAAAGCAAAACAAGAAAGCTTTTGACAGTCTACTCTTCAAGGGATTTTGTCAGCGATCATCAAAACAGCTTGTGGCGTAAGGAGTAAAGTTGCGAACTGGTGAGCGAAAGGTCCTGGGTTCAAGTGCCAGCGGCGGACTGGTCATTTATTTTAATTTTTTCTTATTCTTCTTTTCAAATATATAATAGCTGTAATCAAATTCATTTATTTTCAATTTCCTAAATTGTTTCTAATTTTTTTTTCATACATAAAGTAGCTTTAATAGAATAATTCAAAAGAAAAATTTAAATTCATTGGCAAAACCAATGCCACGCGAAAAAAAATATGGATCTCAAATTCTGAATATAAGCTCTCCTATGTTCAGATTAAGTTTTATGACAATTCAATTTCCGACAGCGGCCTTGAAAGGTATAAGAGCAACAGGCACAAAACTTGGTATGTATATTGTAGTATACATATGTAATGTAGTTTTGACTTTTTGGAAAAACTGAAACTTGTTTATTGTTCAATTCGGTAGCACTTATGAATGCTAAGGGACGCGTCCACGAGCTGCGGATAGTGAAACGTCCCTGTTTACATGAATAGCTTTATATATTTTATTTTATATGTAGGGGTATATGTATGCGACATTAATATCTGCGGATTAAATAAGCAGTCACGGAAAAATAGTGAAAATTGTTTAAAGGTTCGAAAAGAGTATTTAATCTTCGGCACGCCGAAGATAATCCTTCTCCACTTGTTTTTTGTGACTGACTCTAAGAACGCTAGGGTATCATTATACGATATTGGAAAATTTAAAATATTTATAGGTAGTATTACTTTATCCAAATAAATAGAAAAACACTTTGTTGACATACTGTAACTGGAAATCTTACCCACAGATCACATAAAGATTTCCCGACCACGCCAATTCCCTCCCCCGTTATCGCGAAAATCCATTTATCCGGCCACGCCCACTAGGACAATTTGAGCGAGAAATAATCTTTTTGAGCAAGTATAAGGCGTTTTCGCCCAGCTTGTGAAAACTTCGTGTTTTATTCCTTCCACGACCCTCACGTTGGAGGACTATTGCAAGTGG
Source organism: Drosophila flavopinicola (assembly GCA_035042425.1). Taxonomy (NCBI): domain Eukaryota; kingdom Metazoa; phylum Arthropoda; class Insecta; order Diptera; family Drosophilidae; genus Drosophila; species Drosophila flavopinicola. Next base: position 232,669 of record JAWNLL010000456.1, on the reverse strand, counting down.
AAATCAATGCCACCAAGCACAGGCTGGTGCAAGGTGTTGACAACAGCAATCTTACCTAGGCCGAGTTCAGCACGCATCCAAGCCACTAGCAGCTAACAGCAGCGATCCAAACGATAGAGAGCCCATAACGGCAGGGCGTCTGAAATGCCGCTACCTCGAGCAAATCTGCGTCTGGTAAGCGTAGCTAAAAGTGTATTGGTCGCTGTGTTGACTTCAAGCGTATTCCGTTCAAATTCACATCGACAAGAGGTCACAATCTGTTTGAATTCCACTAATAGCAAAGTTGTATTAATACCGAGTACAGAATTGGTTTATATACTGTGGAATACTCTGCAAGATTTTTCATTTCAAATATTTCTTTCGAAATTTCTTTGTAGGCAATAATTTGTTTTCGCGTAAGCACTTTTAAATATGGCCTTATCTCCAGATGACAAATACTTGCCAAAGATTTGTAATTGTGTAGTAAGAACACGGTAAGTTAATCGGATGGACAACAAAAAAAAAAAAAAAAAAATAAGTACAAGAGCACTTAAAGCCGAAATGAGCACAAGCACTTAACCACAAGTCCCAAGAACAAGGAGTACATAAAATATTATATAAATCGAGCTCCACTTACAATGCTAATCAGCACCGATTTCCGTTGGTAAAATGAATGTTGCTGTTCCAGATTTTGTTTTTGTTGTCGCTCTTCAAATTTGGTATTGATAAGGTAGGCAGACAGTGCCAGACAACGGAAACACAGCAAAACAAGTAGGAGAGCTATTGTCATGAGTGCCCGACTAGGTAATACCCCGAACCCAGTGCTTACATCCATTCATACTAATCTATCAATGCACATCCATACAAACACACACAAACTGAGAGCAGTGCAAGAAGGCTAAGCAGTTGGCCTGCTTCCTCACAAGGCACTACAATATGGAGAGGTAAATCCTAAGAAACTTCTGTGATTATTGTCCGATCTTTGTGAAATTTTGAAGACATAAAATTGGATATATATTGGGTAATCAAAGCAAATTGCAAACTCATGCCTTGCGAAATTAGTGTTTTTAACTTTTGGGGGGAAGGTGGTACGGTATCCAAAGAGTGAAATAGTTGTTACATGTGTATGCTAAGTTATGTCCAAAAAACGCTAGTCTGAAATCGAAATTTATCGATAACTTTTAAACGGGTCGAGTTATCGATACAATGAAATAAACTTGATCTGTCCCGGCAGTACGAGAACTGATATTCCAAATATGAAGTCTCTAGCTCTTGTAGTCTCTGATATTCGCGTGTTCATACAGATAGACGGACAGACAAACAGACGGACATGGCTAGATCGACACGGCTATTGATACTGATCAAGAATATATATACTTTATCATTTCGGAGATGCTTCCTTATGCCTGTTACATACTTTTGCACAAAACCATTTTACCTTTTTACCCATTTTAAATGGGTTCAGGGTATAACAAGTAAGAACGCTCTAGTCGGGAGTGCCAGACTAGGATATACCCTGAACCCAGTCATTACATTCATTGATACTAACCAGTCAGTGGACATACAAACAAACACACATATACTGCAACCATTGTGAGCATTGTAAGCAGTCTAAGCAGTTAGCTTGCTTCTGCACTGAGCCCCACACCAGAGAACGGCAGCGGTGCTTATTTTCAGTACTTTTAGTATACTCGTAAAAAATGCGGTTGCGGTAGTACCAAAACCACAAAATATTGGGTGGTATTCAAACATACACTAACTGCTTGTGGGTTTTTATTTACACAGCAACTATCGTACTCTGTTCTGATCTTTATTTACTTCATGCATGTAGCACAAATGGGTAAAAAGAGTATAATCGTTTTGTGCAAAAGTATGTTATAGGCATAAGGAACAATCTCCGACCATATAAAGTATATATATTCTTGATCAGCATCAATAACCGAGTCGATCTAGCCATGTCCGTACAGACAGACAGACTGTATGTATAAATGTATATTGCATTATTTGTTTGCTTCGCCTCCCAAGCGGCTCACTTAGAACTAGTATCCCGGTCAGTGGCAGCAGAGGAGCTGCAGACGACGCTCGTCGTAGTGGAAGCCGTGCTGAGATCCAGGCCCGTGGAAAAACTCAGCGCACTGACCGCACTACCAGCAGAGCGGACTATTACGTCGCTCAAGCAACAGAGTATATTCTGGGGCTCCAGCTGCCAGGCGTCGCCGTTCGAGATCTGGTGGTCATCGCAGAGGACAATCTGCCAACCCAGCAGTGGCTGATCCTACGGGTCGTCGATCTTATTATTAGTAGAAGAAGTCTTATAGACTAGTAGAATAACCATTTATTGTTAGATCCTTTTCGAAGAAAATAGTATATTCACTTTAAGCTGAAGTTTGTAACGCATAGAAGGAAGCGTCGGAGACCCTAAAAAGTGGATTGATTGATATAATTATACTCTGATACCAAAGGTATTGAGATTGTCGAATGTCCGTCTCTCCGTCTGTCCGTCTGTATGAACGCACATATTTCGGAAACTTTTGAAGTTAGAGACTATTGTTAGAGACTATTGAAGATTGAAACTTAGAATGTCTTACTTGTAGCTATTTGCTTCAGATCGAGTTTGTTCATATTTTGTGCCACGCCCATTAGGATGCCGGCAAATCGATAACATATCGAAACACCTCAAATCACAAATCGATAAAACGTGAATATTTCCCACAATTTTGAAACTAGAGCCATGTAAACTCATTGGGGCGAGGTCTCCTAACCATGATCTTCAGCGCACAATTTTAATGAAGATCCCAAAACAAACCGTCTTATACTTCATTATATTATCATGTCACCTGAAACAACAAGACTTTAGCAATTCATTGTTGTAAACATTTTGTTATAAATTTTATTCGGCATTATAGCCAGTAACGGTATTTATTAAATCTGTAATTTTCATCATTTAAATTCATTTTTACAAAAATTTTATAAAGCTAACAATTACTAATTTGTCTACACGATAATCACTCAAATTCCAAAGGTTGACCAGATGCAATATTTTAAAGTTAAATTAGTTAACTGTTTAACCTCTTTTCGAAGAAAATAGTATATTAACTTTATTTATTTAAGATTTCGCGTCGCGAGAGTTAGAGTTCACTTTATATATTTATTATATATATATACAATAAAACTGTCCACTCGAGGGCGCAATGAAAATTTCTATGATTTTATATAAATTATATTACGAACAAGTAAGAGTGCTCTAGTCGGGAGTGCCCGACTACGAGATTCCCTGAACTTAGTCCTTGCAATCATTCATACTAATCTAAAAACACACATGCTGCAGTACAAGCAGTACAAGCAGTGTAAGAGGTTTAAGCAATTAGCTTGATTTTCTTAGCTCTTATAACTTCGAAATTATGTCCCAAAAACGCTAGTCTAACATCTAAATTTATCGATAACTCTAAAGCGGGACAAGTTATCGATAAAATGAAAAGCTTGTACTGTCCCGGCACTACGAGAACTTATATTCCAAATATGAAGTCTCTAGCTCTTATAGTCTCTAATATCTGCGTGTTCATACAGACGGACAGACAGAGGAGCTAAGCGTGAGTGAGTTTCTTTGTATGTATAAAGATAAGTAAATATGAATTAAGTCAAGGGGTTTTTACAGATATTCTCCAGCGAGCACTGTTGACTACAGCACTATTGTTATATTTATACTCTGATACCGAAGGTACTCATAGTACATTGGTTTTGTCGGATGTCCGTCAGGCCGTCCGTCTGTCTGTCTGGATGAACGCACGTATTCCCGAAACGATATTAGATAGACTCTTGAAATCTTTTGTGTTATGATTATAGCTATCTGCTTCAGATCAAGTTTGTTTCAAATTTATGCCAAGCCCACTGGGAGGCTGGCAAATCGGTAACATGTCGATACACCTCAAATCACAAATCGATTAAACGTGAATATCTCCCACAATTTTGAAGCTAGAGTAATCAAATTTGGTAGGTATATTGCCGGTGACTTCCCGAAAAAATTTAATCCCGAAAAAATTGAATTGAATATTGTTATTGGCCACGCCCATTATTACGCCCACCAGCCCCCCCTCCAAAATAATTTGAAATGCTTATCTCTCCTGCAGTTTTAGAGCTAAGGTCACCATATTTGGAATATATATTACTGGTTACGTCCTCTACAGATCGCAGAAAAAAGTTTGGACCACACCCACTCCCGCCCCCGTAATCCCGAAAATCGATATACATGAATGCACAATTCGATAACACGTGTATATTTCCCGCAACTTTGAAGCTAGAGTCCCCAAATTTGGAATGTAGACTAGGGCTGACCAGCCCAAAAGATTCCGTCCTGGATTTTCCGGCCACGCCAACTAGAACGCCCCCCGCCTCCTTGAAACACGGAAGCCTATATTTCGCACAGTTTAAGAGCTAGGGCCACGCCCCCTCCCGCCCCCAAAAATCGCGAAAATGTATATCTCCCACAGTTTTACAGCTAGAGTCACCAAAATTGAAAGATAGACTTCTTGTCACCCCCTCTAAAGATCGGAAAAATTTGGGGCCACGCCCCCTCCCGCCCCCGAAAATCGTGAAAATGTATATCTTCCACAGTTTTAGAGCTAAAATCACCAAATTTGGAAAATAGACTTCTGGTCACCCCCTCTTAGGATCACCTCGCCCCTCCAGTCTCCAAAAACTTGGAAGACCGATTTCGGGTCACCCATACACAAGCAAAAATTTTCCGTTCACTTGCTTTCACCTGTTCTTAAAATGGTATCAGAGTATTACGCAGTCGGCTCCGCCCGACTGCAACGTTCTCACTTGTTTATTTTTTATATATTTAAAAAAAGAATTAGAAAATAATGAAAATATGTGATGTTCTTTCAAAATATTTAATGACGTTTATATTTGCTATTTATAACTTAATTGATTTGGAATTTTAAACATTGATAAGTTTTAAAGGTGTTCAAGTGTAAAAAAGAATGGAAGGGAAAGAATGGAAAGGGTATAATGAAGTTGTGCAAAAGTATATACTAGGCATCAGAAAGCATCTCCGACCATATAAAGTATATATATATTCTTGATCAGTATCAACAGCCGAGTCGATCTAGCCATGTCCGTCTATCTGTCTGTCCGTCTGACTGTCCGTCCGTCCGTCCGTCCGTCTGTATGAACACGCGGATATCAGAGGTTACAAGAGCTAGAGACTTCATATTTGGAATAAAAGTTCTCAAAGTGCCGGGACAGGTCAAGTTTATTTAATTTTATCTATAACTCGTAACGTTTAAAAATTATCGATAAATTTCGATTGCAGACTATCGTTTTTGGGACACAACTTCAAAGTTATAAGAGCTAGAGACTCCAAATTTGGCATGTATAGTCTCGAGTATCATACACATTAAACAAATATTTCACTTTTTGGATACTACCCCCCAACCCCCCCAAATGTTATTTTTTGAAGGTACGACCTTGCAATTTGGTTTAGTCACACATATTATTGACAATTATTTGCCCCATAAATTTCAATAAGATCGGACAATAAACACAGAAGTTATTTAAGATTTAACTTTCCATTGTGTGGGGCTCAGTGAAAAGCAAGCTAACTGCTTAAACCGCTTGCACTGCTTGTACTGCAGCATGTGTGTGCTTAGATTAGTATGAATGATTGTAAGGACTGGGTTCAGGGTATCTCGTAGTCGGGCACTCCCGACTAGAGCACTTTTACTTGTTTTAAAATGTTATAGTTCACATTAGCGCTCATAATGCCATCAATAAAAACCAAATTGCCCACACCACGTGCAGACATATAGCCCCAAACCATCACTGGACCTCCACCGTGCTTTATAGTTGATGTTGTATTTTTAGGATTAAACGCGTATCCAGGCTTACGCCATACCATGTGACGACCGCCAGAGCCAAAAATGTTGTATTTGCTCTATTCGATGAATATGATAGGCTCCCAGAGTGAAAATGGTTGTATTTTGTAGCAATTCGCAAAAGATAATCTCTTTGTATAATTTACAGTGGAAATTTTAGTTTTTTTCTGAAAAGTCGGCAATGTAGATCGTTTGTATGTTTGAGCACCCTGCTGACAGTTTCATCACATACGGTTGTTTTAAGGTCTGTTTGGAGGATACCACCAAAATGGGAGTTGAGCGCTGTCAATTTGTGTTTCAACAAAAAAACGACCCAAAATACACTGCTTTGCAGTACAAATGTGGATCTGTTGCAACACGAAATCATCCAAATCTCGCCCACAGAGACCCGACACAAGTCCCACCGAGAATCTATAGTCATATCTTAAGCTAAAAATTAGAGAGTGGAATCGATGCCAAGATGCTTGGAGGATATATGTGACAGCAAGGGACACAAACAAAATAAAAACTTAAGCTGCATTACCTAAATTTTCTTAACATAAGTAAATATATATAATAGCTATGAATACTTTTGTGAGATGAACATATTCGTTTTTTTTAGTTTTGTTGCTCTATTTGGATAACTGTTAAACCTTTTCAAATTTTTACTTTTGAATTGCCTTTCGTTAACATCATGCTACGAATAGAGTAAGAAAAAATGTAGAAAAGTATGTGCACAGATGGTGAAATACTTGGGTTTATGCTCGAAATGCTTAGCAATCAATACTTTAGCGAGTCACTGTATGAATAATGTCCTCAAAGATTTAGTAAACAAACATTACTTAGTCAACTTGGATGACATTATTGTGTTTTCAGCTTCGCTTGAAGAGCACATCGATTCATTACGCAAGGTATTTGAAAGACTTAGAACAACATGTTTAAAATTGCAGCTTGACAAATACGAGTTCTTAAAAAACGAAACTGAATTCCTAGGTCACATAATAAATACGGAAGGTATCAAACTTAACCCAAATAAGATTATTGCAATTCAAAATTTTCCAATACCAACAAGTGAGAACGTTGAAGTCGGGTGGAGCCGACTGCGTCATACTCTGATACCATTGTAAGAACAGCTGTAAGAACCTGGCGTGGTCGATTTTAAGAGGGGGTGACCAGAAGTCTATCTTCCAATTTTGGTGACTCAAGCTCTAAAACTGTGGAAGATATAAGCTTTCGCGATTTTTGGGGGATTGAGGGGGCGTGGCCCCAAATATTTTTGCCGATCTTTAGAGGGCGTGACAAGTTTATCTTACAAGTTTGGTGACTCTAGCTCTTAAACTGTGGAAGATATACATTTTCGAGACTTTGGGGCGGGAGGGGGTGTGGCCCCAAAATTTTTTCCGATCTTTAGAGGGGATGACAAGAAGTCTATCTTCCAATTTTGGTGACTCAAGCTCTAAAACTGTGGAAGATATAAACTTTCGCGATTTTTGGAGGTTTGAGGGGGCGTGGCCCCAAATATTTTTGTCGATCTTTAGAGGGGGTGACAAGTTTATCTTACAATTGGGTGACTCTAGCTCTTAAACTGTGGAAGATAAAAATTTAAGCGATTTTTGGGGGCGGGAGGGGGCGTGGCCCCCAAATTTTTTGCCGATCTTTAGAGGACTTGGCCAGAAGTCTACCCCCAAAGTTTGGTGGCCCTAGCTCTTAAACTGTGCGAGATATAGGCTTCCGTGTTTCGTGGAGGCTGGGTGGCTGAGGGGCGTTCTAGTGGGCGTGGCCGGAAAATCCAGGACGGAATCTTTTCGGATGGTCACACGTTGTCGAAATTATAATTTTGGGGACTCTAGCTTCAAAGTTGCGGGAAATATACACGTGTTATCGAATTGTGCATTCATGTTTATCGATTTTCGCGATTACGGGGGCGGGAGTGGTCAAAATTTCTGTGATCAGTAGAGGACGTAACCAGTAATATATATTCCAAATATGGTGACCTTAGGTCGGAGACTGCTGGAGATAAAGCATTTCAAATTAATTTTGCAGGGGGGGCTGGTGGGCGTAATAATGGGCGTGGCCTATAACCCTATTCAATTGAATTTTTTCGGGATTAAATTTTTTCGGGAGGTCACCGGCAATATACCTACCAAATTTGATTACTCTAGCTTCAAAATTGTGGGAGATATTCACGTTTAATCGATTTGTGATTTGAGGTGTATCGACATGTTACCGATTTGCCAGCCTCCCAGTGGGCTTGGCATAAATTTGAAACAAACTTGATCTGAAGCAGATAGCTATAATCATAACACAAAAGATTTCAAGAGTCTATCTAATATCGTTTCGGAAATACGTGCGTTCATCCAGACAGACAGACGGACAGACGGCCTGACGGACATCCGACAAAACCAATATACTATGAGTACCTTCGGTATCAGAGTATAAGAACTATACAACGCGAAAGAAAAGATCAGCATATTCGAGCTTGTCAGCGCATTTCAAAACTGCTTGGTGGCGTAAGTATTAGAGTGCTGCACTGACAAACGGGGAGAACTCGGTTCAAATCCCAGCCGCGACTTATTGATTTTTTTTTGCTAATTATTTGTTTCAAATATATATCAAATAGCTTGAATTCAATATTTTAAATGCAAAATTTAAATTCATATGATACCAATTCTTAAAGCAAAACAAGTGGAGAAGGATTATCTTCGGCGTGCCGAAGATTAAATACTCTTTTCGAACCTTAATGCAATTTTTACTATTTTTCCGTGACTGCTTATTTAATTCGCAGATATTAATGTCGCATACATATACCCCTACATATAAAATAAAATATATAAAGGTATTCATGTAAACAGGGACGTTTCACTATCCGCAGCTCGTGGACGCGTCCCTTAGCATTCATAAGTGCTACCGAATTGAACAATAAACAAGTTTCAGTTTTTCCAAAAAGTCAAAACTACATTACATATGTATACTTCAATATACATACCAAATTTTGTGCGTGGCTCTTATACCTTTCAAGGCCGCTGTCGGAAATTGAATTGTCATAAAACTTAATCTGAACATACGAGAGCTTATATTCACAATTTGAGATCCATATTTTTTTCGCGTGGCATTGGTTTTGCCAATGAAGCTACTTTATGTATGAAAAAAAAAATTAGAAACCATTTAGGAAATTGAAAATAAATTAATTTGATTACAGCTATTATATATTTGAAAAGAAGAATAAGAAACAAGTGAGAATGTTGCAGTCGGGCGGAGCCGACTGCATAATACTCTGATATCATTTTAAGAACAGCAGAAAGCTAGTGAACAGAACATTTTTGCTGGTGTATGGGTGACCCGAAATCGGCCTTCCATGTTTTTGGGGAAGGGTGGGCGTTGTCGATCTTAAGAGGGGGTGACCAGAAGTCTATTTTCCAAATTTGGTGATTTTAGCTCTAAAACTATGGAAGATATACATTTTCGCGATTTTTGGTGGCGGGAGGGGGTGTGCCCCAAAACTATTGGGCGTAATAATGGGCGTGGCCGATAAACCTAGCATCCAATTTTTTCGGGAGGTCACCAGCAATATACCTACCAAATTTTATTGCTCTAGCTTCAAAATTGTGGGAGATATTCACGTTTAATCGATTTGTGATTTGAGGTGTATCGACATGTTATCGATTTGCCAGCCTCCCAGTGGGCGTGGCATACATTTGAAACAAACTTGATCTGAAGCAGATAGCTATTATCATAACACAAAACATTTCAAGAGTCTATCTAATATCGTTTCGGAAATACGTGCGTTCATCCAGACAGACAGACGGACGGCCTGACGGACAAAACCGACAAAACCAATATACTATGAGTACCTTCGGTATCAGAGTATAAAAATGATAATAATGACCAGTCGCCGCTGGTTTTGAACCCAGGACCTCTCGCTCACCAGTTCGCAACTTTACCCCTTACGCCACAAGCCGTTTTGATGATCGCTGACAAAATCCCTTGTAGAGCAGACTGTTACAAATTTCCTTGTTTTGTTTTCCTGCAACCTGCACCAACTCGCGTTTGTCAGCATTTGTTTTTCGCGTGGCATTGTTTTTGTTCTAAGCCATTGGAAGCAAATTAATTTGATTACAGTTATATATTTGAAAGGAAGAAAAAGAAAAAAGTATTAAATTAACAATCAGTCGCCGCCGAGGCTCGAACTTGCGATACCTGCGTTCGTTAGCGCGGCTCTTTACGCATTACGCCACAAACCGTTTTGATGATCGATGACAAAATACCTTGAAGAGCAGACTATCAAAAGCTTTCTTGCGCTTGACTTTGTTTGCTCATATGCACCAGTTTTTTCAAAATATTTAATGACGCATATCTTCGCTGTTTATGACTCAATCGATCAATGCGATTTTACCCATTGATGAGTTATAAGGATGTTCAAGTGTACAAGGAAATTTAAGGCAATTGCTTTGAAAACATCGGATTTATGGGCAAAACCGACTTTGAGGTGTATGGCAGCTATAAGATATAGTGGTCCGATCCGGCCGGCTCCGACCAATGTGCTGTCCCCTTGAATAATAAGTGTCTGTGCAAAGTTGCATCGCGATAGCTCAAAACTGAGGGACTAGTTTGCATACATACAGACAGACAGACAGACAGACAGACAGACAGACAGACGGACATGGCTAGATCAATTTCTTTTGTTTTTATAAGCATATTGGCAGTAACTTTTGGGGGTCTCAGGCGCTTCCTTCTATGCGTTACAAACTTCAGGACAAACTTAATATACTATTTTCTTCGAAAAGAGTATAAAAATAAATGCCACGCGATAAAACGATTTTTTACTACTATTGAAATTTCAGTGCTGCAGTTGGCAGGGTGAAAATTGCCAAAGGTTCGAAAATCTTCGGCACGCCGAAGATAATCCTTTCCCACTTGTTTTTTTTTAACGTAATGCCAAGCTCACAATTTCGGAAGCAATCAATGTTTAATTGGCACCCAACGCGGATTCGCGAACTACTCAAAGTAATGTGTTTGCCAAACAAGCGTACCGACGATTGTATACTCTTTTCGATCTTTTTTTTATAAATTTTAAAAAAAGAATTAGAAAATAATGAAAATATGTGATGTTCTTCAAAATATTTAATGACGTATATATTTGCTATTTATAACTTAATTGATTTGAAATTTTTAACATTGATGAGTTTTAAGGAAGTTTAAGTGTAAAAATGAATGGAAGGCAAAGAATGTAAAGGGTATAATGAAGTTCAGAGATTACAAGAGCTAGAAAACTCATATTTGGAATAAACGTTCTCGTAGTGCCGGGACAGGTCAAGTTTATTTCATTTTATATACAACTCGTACCGTTTAAAAGTTATCGATAAATTTCGATTTCAGACTAGCGTTTTTGGGACACAACTTCAAAGTTATAAGAGCTAGAGACCCCAAATTTGGCATGTATAATCTCGAATAGCATACACATTAAACAAATATTTCACTTTTTGGATACTACCCCCCAACCCCTCCAAATGTTAATTTTTGAAGGTACGACCTTGCCATTTGGTTTGGTCACACATATTATTGACAATTATTTGCCTCATAAATTTCAATAAGATCGGACAATAAACACAGAAGTTATTTAAGATTTAACTTTCCATTGTGTGGGGCTCAGTGAAAAGAAAGCTAACTGCTTAAACCGCTTGCACTGCTTGTACTGCAGCATGTGTGTTTAGATTAGTATGAATGATTGTAAGGACTGGGTTCGGGGTATCTCGTAGTCGGGAACTCCCGACTAGAGCACTCTTACTTGTTTTTATACTCTGATACCGAAGGTACTCAAAGTATATTGGTTTTGTCGGATGCCCGTCAGGCCGTCCGTCTGTCCGTCTGCCCGTCAGGCCGTCCGTCTGTCCGTCTGGCCGTCTGTCCGTCTGTCTGTCTGGATGAACGCACGTATTTCCGAAACGATATTAGATAGACTCTTGAAATCTTTTGTGTTATGATTATAGCTATCTGCTTCAGATCAAGTTTATTTCAAATTTATGCCACGCCCACTGGGTGGCTGGTAAATCGATAACATGTCGATATACCTCAAATCACAAATCGATTAAACGTGACTATCTCCCACAATTTTAAAGCTAGAGTAATAAAATTTGATAGGCATATTGCTGGTGACCTCCCGAAAAAACTGGATGCTAAGTTTATCGGCCACACCCATTATTACGCCCACCAGCCCCCCCTCCAAAATTAATTTGAAATGCTTAATTCTCCCGCAGTTTTGGAGCTAAGGTCACCAAATTTGGAAAATAGACTTCTGGTCACCCCCTCTTAGGATCGACCTCGCCCCTCCAGTCCCCAAAAACTTGGAAGACCGATTTCGGGTCACCCATACACCAGAAAAAATTTTCTGTTCACTTGCTTCCAGCTGTTCTTAAAATGGTATCAGAGTATTACGCAGTCGGCTCCGCCCGTTCTCACTTGTTTTTGTTTGTGTTCATTGTGGTTCGGTTTGGTGTGATTTTGGGGGATTTATCTGCCTTGTGGGTGCTTGCAAATAAAATCAAGTTAAATCAAAGTTGTTGGAACATTTTACATTTCTTGCCTTACTAAGTGAATTGGGGATATAGGGACTGGGTAGCGAAAATTTAATAAAACCTATCGATGTTGTTGTTGCCAGCGGTTGTTTGTTGTTCATTTCAGAGCCATCGTCATTATCTGCATGTAATTTCTCATTTTCATCGTCAATTAAGTCAATCACACGCCCTTTTAGCCACCGCAGTGTAGTCTTTGCCGTCAACGCTGCCGTTTCCGTCGGCTCAAAAGCCACCCTCCCCAAGCTAACACGTCGCAAACACGCAGTTGGTGTTGTTGTGGGTTGTTGGGTTGATGGGATTTTGGGTACTGGCGGGCTGGAGGACTGCTGACCTGGTGGTGTATTTCCTTTTCGTTGCCACTGCCAGCGCTCTTTATGTTTATTTGTAACGCAATGGAGTGACGGGTTTATTACTCAATATTCATCGATGTTGCCAAAATTACGCATTCATAGTTTGGACGACCGGCCGCTCTGACCCAGCAATTCCACCACCGCAACCAACAGCATTGCGACTACCATTACCACAAGCAGCAACATTTCACATCACACATAGGGCCATGCCCAGGACCAGCTCAATAACTATAACAGTTTCAAGCACTAAAAGGACACGTGGCAGCTGCTTTTAAAATTGAATTTCCTGCATGTAATCTTGTCGAGTCAATTGTTTATACGTTGGCCCTGTGGATCGGGGAACACACAACCCTCTGCCTACACCCATGCTCTATGCATGTTCATCTCGATGTTGTTTTTTGGGTGAATCGCACACGTGCAACTTCTGGGTATGCATACGCCTTCAACCCATTCCAACCCATTTCCCTTCCCATGCTGCGGAGCAGTCACACTTCTTTATTTATAAAGATGCGGCCAATATGTTGACTATTTGTAAACACCTCTCTGCCCAACCACAGGACTTATGTATATGCTAAGGCATTGGCATTGCGGCCAGGATTAGTTTTTGACTTATGACACCTAACTTAAATTGTTCATGTGATACAAATTGTTAGCATTGGATCTTTTGAGAAGTTAACTCAAGGAATAATTTCTGATTGAAAGTTGTGTATGACAATATAGTCAATTTGGATATGAACATAACTTAAAATGAGTGACGATTAGGTTTAAGAGTATGTATCATTAAAGAACAATATTTGCTAAAGCTTTTATATATATCCTCTAAAAATTCTTAAATAAAATGTGCTTAATTCATATTATTTGCATTAAGCAAATATAGTGAACTACAGTTAATCTTTACACATGAAAATAAGAAAGAAGTAACATTTAGCATCACATTTCGATTAAACTTAAAATACAACTATATTCAATGTACACTTAAAAAACAAGAGAAAACAGTTGGCTTGCTTCTGCAATGAACCCCACACTATGGAAAGTTGAGTCTTAAACAACTTATTTGTTTATTACCCGATCTTATGTGTGACAAAACCAAATTTCAAGGTCGTTTTTTCAACTTTTGGGGGTATTGGGGGGTGGTATCCAAAAAGTGAAATATTTGTTACATGTGTATGCTATTCGAGATTATACATGCCATATAATTATTACAAAAAGAGCTCACACGAACTGATGCTTCGTGTTTCATTTGTACCATAATTAACATGTCAAAGCAAATGGAAAGAAATAATATATGGCAAGCCGCTTGACACTGTGTTAACTTACCCCTGAAAACAAAGCATTTGATGTCCCCAGGTCCGTGTCTCGCAACGTTACGCTCGAGAAATACCAATTTAAATATTGCATAACAATGATATCCATAAACGGCAGCATGCAACAGAAACAACAACTAAGCAAAGTAAGTGAGTGATTAACTGAGTCTTTGAATGGGTAACTGACTCTCACTGTCTCTCAGAAATCAAAGCACACATACACATACTAGGAGACTAGGAGATACCCTAAACCCAGTCCTTACATCCATTCATACTTACCTATCAATGCACATCCATACAAACACATATATACTGCAAGCAGTTTAAGCAGACTAACTTCTTCGTGAGGCCAAATAGCAAGAAAAATTAGAGTTTTTCAGTTTTAGGGGGATGCACTTTCACATGACCTCGCGGTTGGTAGTCCTCCTCAATATTGGTGGGTTTCTGTCTGTCTCTGACTGTGCGCATGTATGTGTGTGTTCTTTGGCTAATTTCAATATGCCGAAGCCTGAGCATTTGTGTGATTCATGCTTCCCACGGTATTGATTTGACTATGCCGTGCTGGGGGTCGCTTCAAATCAAAATTAAAATCAACAAACAATAAAGTGGCAGCAGTCATTAACGGCAGCAATGCACATCAGATCTATGTTCATCTGGGGGGAAGTTGCATGTGAAACACCTGAGCACTAAGAGTGCTCTAGTTGGCAGTGCCCGACTAGCATATAATATATATAGTTTTAGTTATTTATCTGTGTACATACGCCAAACAAAGAAGCACGTCATAGCTGGGAATCATAAACAAAGATTTTAAGGCAACCTGATGATTTTTGTGGAAAATATTCACGTTGTATTGATTTGAGTTTTGAGTTTTTTTATACCTCTTATAGCTTTGGTATTAGATAATAAACACATTTTCCGTTGACTCGTTAGAGCTATAAGAAATATATCGATTTTAGATTTTTACCCTTAGAAGAAGGAAGCAAGTCCAACTTTTCAAATATCTCTAATTCTGTAAATTGTCTAGTTCTTAAGTAAATCGCCGCCCAATCCAAAAATGAAGTCAAAACCATTATTCAGAGATGACACTTTTTGGACATTGGTTGGTTTTTTTGCTTACAAATCCCTGAAATCGTTGATGACACAGAACTTGCATGGCTTTCATATTTTCAGAATTGGGAAATAGGGCAACTGTTTGCTGTCAAAGTATACCGAATGTATTGAAAGTAATTTGGGTTTGTGCAATATCCGTCATGATGTCCGTCCGTCAGCCCGGCACTCTACCGCGAAAAGCTGGAGTCATAAAACATGTTCAGTCCCTCTAGAACTGGTAAGAAATGTTGGGTAATTTTGCGTATATGTAGCATGTTGGAAAGTAAGAGATGTTTCGTATGCCTCAAACAGCGATTTGTCTGCAGACATAGAAAAACTCAGAGCTCCACGTTGTGAGTGCAGTCGACGATTATCTCACAGTAAAGAAATAATTCAATAAATGTCCTTAACCTCATCTTGGTAGTCCACGTCACAACATTTGGGCGCTGTCGTGGAAGAGCTCACATTAATTGACTACACCATGCAACAGCCAAATGTATCCCGAGCATCTCATGATATTTTCTTATACCGTTCAGTCCGAAAAAAATTAAAAAATTATTTTCAGCAGCCGTTCTTGAGCTAAATGAAAAAGCTAGAGTTTATATTTTTGAAAAGTGTAAAATACCCTATAAGCAAGTCAAATGTCAATTTCCAATTGGATTATTTTATTAGTCGATATTTAAGACTAAAATGGGAGTTTTGCATCAAAACTTATTTTTTTTTAAATTAAGCCAGTTTTCAAACGCTTCTTTCTCCTAAGACGATTTTTTTTTATTCGACACTTAATTTGCAGCTGTAAAAATAATGTGTCTTCATTTTAATCTGTGAACAAATATCGAAGTTAAAAGCTCTTAACCATAAAATGATAATTTCCATTTTTGGTAAAACACGCCCCATTTAGGGGGCCTGATTCTGGAAATCCGATATTGAATTGAATCCGAAAATGAAGTCAAAAACTATATTAGCAAAACGGTTTTTGAAATAATTACAAAATACGTTTTTAATTTTTTTAGAGAAATGTGAATACCTGCTAAGCTTTCGTGATTTCAGAGAGGTAGACTTTTAATAAAAAGTAATACAAGTTTTATCAGCCAGAAGTTTTATGAATCACTTTCAAATCAGATTATTCGTTTACACAGTATTCCTAGTTAAATCAAGATTTGTATTTAAAATTATCGGTTTTTTACCAAAAAAATTTGTTTTTTTGAAACGATGTTAGAACTAGCTTTAATGTTATAGAAAATCGCTGACAAACACATTTGTTCATCGCTCATCAGTTTTAATTTGTGGTACATTTAACACTTTTACTCTGCTTTTTTCGCTTAGCACGAAAACGGTACCGGAAATTTTTTGATGAATTTTTTCCGGACTTAGAGACCGGTTTTACATAATAATTTTTCAACAGATGTCCAGGATACCAATTTTTTCTTTTAAATTGTTACGTAGTGCTATCTGCGCTTTGAACATAAGCTATACTTTAAACGGCAATCAGCCAGTTGACTTTTTATACTCTGATACCAAAGGTACTCATAGTATATTGGTTTTGTCTGATGTCCGTCAGGCCGTCCGTCTGTCCGTCTGTTTGTCTGGATGAACGCACGTATTTCCGAAACGATACTAGATAGACTCTTGAAATCTTGTGTGTTATGAGCTATCTGCTTCAGATCAAGTTTGATCCAAATTTATGCCACGCCACGTACCTATAGATAAAAAGCCACGGCAGGCTGGCAAATCGATAACATGTCGATACACCTCAAATCACAAATCGATTAAACGTGAATATCTCCCACAATTTTGAAGCTAGAGTAATCAAATTTGGTAGGTATATTGCTGGTGACCTCCCGAAAAAATTGGATGCTAGGGTTATCGGTCACACCCATTATTACGCCCACCAGCCCCCCCTCCAAAATTAATTTAAAATGCTTATATCTCCCGCAGTTTTAGACCTAAAAAAAATCGATATACATGCATGCATAATTCGATAACACGTGTATATTTCCCGCAATTTTGAAGTTAGAGTCCCCAAATTTGGAATTTAGACTAAGTCTGACCACCCCAAAAGATTCCGTCCTGGATTTTCCGGCCACGCCCACTAGAACAAAAATCGCGAAAATTTATAACTTCCACAGCTTTAGAGCTAGACTCACCAAAATTGGAAGTTAGACTTCTTGTCACCCCATCTAAATCCTGAAAATGTATATCTTCCACAGTTTTAGAGCTAAAATCACCAAATTTGGAAAATAGACTTCTGGTCACCCCATCTAAAGATCGGAAAAAACTTTGGGGCCACGCGCCCTCCCGCCCCCAAAAATCCTGAAAATGTATATCTTCCACAGATTTAGAGCTAAAATCACAATATTTGGAAAATAGACTTCTGGTCACCCCCTCTTAAGATCGACCACGCCCCTCCAGTCTCCAAAAACTTGGAAGACCGATTTCGGGTCACCCATACACCAGCGAAAATGTTCTTTCACTTGCTTTCAGCTGTTCTTAAAATGGTATCAGAGTATTACGCAGTCGGTTTTGCCCGACTGCAACGTTCTTACTTGTTTTATTATTCATTGGCCTGTATGCGTTGTTGGTAACTATTTCTTTCTCTTTGCCTTTTGACTGGAAAATTAATTCTTTCGGAAGGATTCCTTTTATGATTCATTGGGTTTAGTTGCTGATTTTGTTGTAAACTTTGCATGAACTAAATCTAAATGTTTTGATTACTATACCCTGAGCCCATTTAAAATTGGTAAAAAGGGTATAATGGTTTTGTGCAAATGTATGTAACAGGCATAAGGAAGCATCTCCGACCATATAAAGTATATATATTCTTGATCAGTATCAAAAGTCGATCTAGCCATGTCCGTCTGTCTGTCCGTCCGTCTTTCTATCAGTCTGTCTGAGATAACAAAAAAGTTATATGAGCTAAAGGCACCAAATTTGGTATGTATAGTATCGAATATCTTACACATTTTACAAATATTTTACTTTTTGGATACCACTCCCCAATCCCCCCAAAAGTTTAAACCCCGCATTTTTGAGGTTTTGGTTTGGCCACACATTTTATTGCCCAGTTTGTGCCCAAAAAAATGCAATAAGATCGGGTAATGAACATCGAAGTTTTTAAAGATTTAACTTACCATTGAGTGGTGCTGAGTAACGAAGCAAGATAACTGTTTAGACTGCTTGTGGCATGTGTGTGTTTGAATGTATATACACTAACTAGCTAATATGAATGAATGTAAGGACTGAGTTAATGGTATCTCCTAGTCGGGCACTCCCGACTAGAGCACTGTTACTTGTTATTATAATTGTTATTATTATTAGACCTGTTATGACCAAATTAATTTGATCTTTGATTCTCTTTCTTTCTATCTTGAAAATTTGGATTAAGAGGGTAAATGTTTGGGTTTGGGTTTAAATTTTGTTTGTTACCATTATTATCAACATTCATCACAAAAAATTTCAGCTTAAATTTTGCTACTGTAGATTTATCATACCCACAAGTGTCGTAAGCAAACGGTCTGTTATTTTTTTTTTTTTTTGTATGCTAGCCTTAAATGTTTTGTGCATAGCTTCAGTATGATTTTAAATCTAACTAATTAACAATAATGGATGATTTGCAGTGTAGTGGGTATTGTGAAGACGTATTGGCAACAAGCGAATGTAGCTTATGTGCGTTGATCAGCACTTTCTTCAGGGATGTCCAATTGTTTGTTGACGAAAATTAAACTGTTTTCAACGCCTCTCCAGATATACGCCTATCTATGGCACTGTAGATAATGGGTGACTACCTTGCGTTATCGGTCGACTAAAAATATAGTAAATAAATATAAAGATGTATTCAATAAGTCAGATTAAACTGTTGAGCTGGCCTGGTTGACCTTCAGTTGGCTGATGTTGATTTATCCTTAAAGTGAAACATATGTTACAAGGATACATGTGTATCCTATTCAAAACTATACATACCAAATTTGGTGCCTCTGTCCGTTTACCTGTATAAACACGCGGATATCAGAGACTGGACTTGTAGTTCCTAGTCAGATCAAGTTTGTTTTTTGTATGTATAATTCGAATACTATAGACATGTAGCAAATATTTCACTTTTTGGATAAGTGTATTAAGATCTTAATATGTGTTGGTGACTTTTACTATGCCCTAGTATAAAGTATCTTACATAAAAGCTCAATAAAAACAATAGAAATGCCTGACTAAGGACAGGACAGGATCTTGGATAGTGAAGATGTAACTGGGCACAAAATGCCAAAAAAAAATCAGTGGTGCATGTTGGAGTCGCAGCTATTGTAGGATAATAAGGAGTTGATGGGGACAGTTCTCGTTAGCAAAAACTAACAATGATGTCAACTTGTAATTGAATTGATTGACAATATTGTATATGGAACAAGTATAGCTGACATTTCCGAGCTACTTGGCCAAGTTTTCCCTTAATGACAAAATTTGCTTTG
Source organism: Drosophila flavopinicola (assembly GCA_035042425.1). Lineage (NCBI taxonomy): Eukaryota > Metazoa > Arthropoda > Insecta > Diptera > Drosophilidae > Drosophila > Drosophila flavopinicola. Next base: position 213,063 of record JAWNLL010000456.1, on the reverse strand, counting down.
ATTAGCATTAATGGCTCCCGCTCGACGCACAATGATGCTCAACAACACTGTTGGGGGCTGTGCCCCTGATTCTGTCTCGTATCTCTGACTTATTGGATACAGGCGAGAGCTCATAAAAAACGATAAGACGGCAATTCAATAAAAATACTTTAAGCGGAAAAACAAACTTCAATGGCGATAAAAAGCGTACGAAATACACAAATATCGAGGAGGGTAACAAAATCGACAAACAACTCAATTCCACTCCGCCCATTCGTTTTGAACAGCTTGTTATACAGGGATGAGGACAGGGACAATATGTTCATGGCGGGGGCTCCCTTCAGTTGGTTGTGATTTTTAGTTAATGAAATCGTTTGCTAACTGAAACGTAAGTCAAAAAAGTGACAATACCAGCCTAATGGCTTAAAGGGCTCTCCAATATTCAATCCTTTTTTGAGTATTTTGAGCATTACCAACAGCAGCATTAACAGTAACATCCAAGCGACAACGGAGGAAATATGTCGCCGTTTAATGACAGCATCAAGATTTTAAAATCACATTTTAAAATCAAATTCAGCCGCAAAAATGATTTTAAAGCCACTTCAAAATAGCATTTGGAACTTGGGCCTGTCCATATTCGATTTAATGTAGCTAACTGTGTGTGTCTTTCCGGTTCCGGTTACAGTTTCGATTTCAGATTCACTGTCGTTTTCATGCTGTGGTCTGCACTTGACGTTTGCGTTTAATTTGTTGATTTATTTAATGCGGAAGGGTTCCTTAATTCCCTGGTAGAAGTAATTTTTATATCCATTTAAATTGGGTAAAAAGGGTATAATGAATTTGTGCAAGAGTATGTAACAGACAAATGGAACCATTTCCGAACATATAAAATATATATATTCTTGATCAGTATTAACAGCCAAGTCGATTAAGCTATGTACGTCTGTCTGCCCGCCCGTCAGTCTGTATGAACACGCGGATATCAGAGACTACAAGAGTTAGAGACTTCATATTCAGAGTATAAGTTCTCGTAGTCCCTGGTCAGTTTAAGTTTATTTAATTTGGATTAGTCGTCCCAGCAATTAGGGCCATAACTTAAATGTTATAAAAGCTAGGGCACCAAATTTTATTATTTGTATTTTATTTATCTCTACACATGCAACAAATATAAGGACTGGGCTCAGGTATCTCCTAGTCGGGCACTTCCGATTAGAGCACTCTTACTTGTTGTTTATGTCTGGGCTAATGGGTTTGAGTGTTGTTTGTCGCGGACAATGCTAAATTACTCGGCAAGAGGCCTAGTAATACAATTAAACAAGTGAGCGTGCTCTACCCTGAACCCAGTCCTTACATTCATTCATAGTAACTTATATTTTTACACACATATTGTAAGCAATGATAGTAGTTTAAGCATTTTGCTTTTTCAATGAGCCTCAGACTATGGAAAATTTAATCTTAAACAAATTCTGAGTTTATTGTCGGGAGTGCCCGACTACACAAGCTGCATGCTTTTATCTTCCTTCTGCACTGAGCCCCACACTGGAATGCTAAATCTCACGCATCTTCTGTGTTTATTGTCCGATCTTATTGAAATTTTGGGCATACAATTGACAATAAAATGTGTGACCAAACCAAATTGCAAGGTCGTACCTGTACCCATTAAGATTGGGTAAAAAGGGTATAATGTTTTTGTGCAAAGTATGTATCAGGCATAAGGAAGCATCTCCGACCATTTAAAGTATTTACATTCTTGACCATGTCCGTTTGTCTGTCCGTCTATCCGTCTGCCTGCCCGGCTGTATGAACACGCAGATATCAGAGACTATAAGAGCTAGATATAAAGATAGACTTCATATTTTGAATATAAATTCACGTAGTCCCGGGACAGATCAAGTTTGTTTCATTTCATCGATAACTCGACCCGTTAAAAAGCTATCGATAAATTTCGATTTCAGACCAGTGTTTTTTGGCCATAAGTTGAAGGTTTTAAGAGCTAAAGGCACCAACTTTGGTCTGTAAAGTCTTGAATAGCATACACATGTAACAAATATTTCACATTTTGGATACAGTACCCCCATCCCCCCAAAAGAGAATAACACTAACTTATCAAGGTATGCCCTTGCAATTTGGTTTGATCACCCATTTAATAGCCAAATTTATGTCGGACACTATAGCTATCGATCAAATGAAACAAACTTGATCTGTCCCGGACTTCGAGGACATATATTCCAAATATTAAGTCTCTAGCTCTTATAGTCTCTGATATCTGCGTGTTCCTACAGACGGGCAGGCAGATCGACTCGGCTGTTGATACTGCTCAAGAATAAATAAACTATGGTCGGATTTGCTTCCTTATGCCTGTTACATACTTTTGCAAAAAACCATTATACCCTTTCTACCCATTTTTAATGGGTTCAGGGTATAATAAATGCAGAAGTTGTCTCAGTTGAAGTGGTTAAGCTCTTTTAAAAAAAATAAGAAGTGAACCTGTATTTGGGCAACAACTGCAATAAACACTAATAGAAACATTTTAAGTCATTTGCTGATCTAGTGTGTGCTAAATTAAGCCGGCTCGTTTAGATTTCACTGATAAGAACGATTGCGAGGAGAAGAATGGGATAGAAAAAAAACAAGTGGGAAAGGATTATCTTCGGCGTGCCGAAGATTCTATCCTCTTTTCGAACCTTTAGGAGATTTTCACTCTGCCAACTGCACCACTGAAATTTCAAAAGTAGTAAAAAATCGTTTTATCGCGTGGCATTTATTTTTTGCTTTAAGAATTGGTATCATATGAATTTAAATTTTGCATTTAAAATATTGAATTCAAGCTATTTGATATATATTTGAAACACAAATAAGCAAAAAAAAAATCAATAAGTCGCGGCTGGGATTTGAACCGAGTTCACCCCGTTTGTCAGTGCAGCACCTAATACTTACGCCACCAAGCAGTTTTGACATGCGCTGACAAGCTCGATTATACTGATCTTTTCTTTCGCGTTGTATAGTTTTTATACTCTGATACCGAAGGTACTCATAGTATATTGGTTTTTTCGGATGTCCGTCAGGCCGTCTGTCCGTCTGTCTGTCTGGATGAACGCACGTATTTCCGAAACGATATTAGATAGACTCTTGAAATCTTTTGTGTTATGATTATAGCTATCTGCTGCAGATCAAATTTATTTCAAATTTATGCCACGCCCACTGGGAGGCTGGCAAATCGATAACATGTCAAAATACCTCAAAATACAAATCGATTAAACGTGAATATCTCCCACAATTTTTGAGCTAGAGTAATCAAATTTGGTAGGCATATTGCTGGTGACCTCCCAAAAAAATTGGATGCTAGGTAAAAATTTTTGGGGCCACGCCCCCTCCCGACCCCGAAAGTAGCGAAAGCTTATATCTTCCATAGTTTTAGAGCTGGAGTCACCTAAATTGAAAGATAGACTTCTTGTCACCCCCTCTAAAGATCGGCCAAAATTTTAAGGGCCACGCCCCCTCCCGCCCCAAAAATCGTGAAAGTTTATATCTTCCACAGTTTTAGAGCTAGAGTCACCAAAATTGGAAGTTAGACTTCTTGTCACCCCATCTAAAGATTGGAAAAAATTTTGGGGCCACGCGCCCTCCCGCCCCCAAAAATCCTGAAAATGTATATCTTCCACAGTTTTGGAGCTAAAATCACCAAATTTGGAAAATAGACTTCTGGTCACCCCCTCTTAAGATCGACAACGCCCCTCCAGTCCCCAAAAACTTGGAAGACCATTTTCGGGTTACCCATACACCAGCAAAAATGTTCTGTTCACTTGCTTTCAGCTGTTCTTAAAATGGTATCAGAGTATTACGCAGTCGGCTTCGCCCGACTGCAACGTTCTCACTTGTTTTTGTTCTAAGGCATTGGTAGCAAATGAATTTGATTACAGTTATTTAATATTTGAAAACCAAAATAAGAAACAAGTATGAGTGCTCTAGTCGGGAGTGCCCGACTAGGAGATCCCCTGAACCCAGTTCTGACATCCATTCATACTTGCCTAATAGTGTGCATACATACAGACACACACATACTGCAAGCAGTGCAAGCGGTTTAAGCAGTTAGCTTGCTTTTTCACTGAGCCCCACACAATGGAAAGTAAAATCTTAAATAACTTCTGTGTTTATTGTCCGATCATTCTAAAATTTGTAGGACATAACATTGGCTATAAAATGTGTGACCAAACCAAATTGCAAGGTCATACCTTCAAAAGTGCGTTTTTTGAACTTTTGGGGGGTTTGGGGGGTGGTATCAAAAAAATGAAATATTTGTTACATGTGTATGCTATTCGAGATTTTACATGCCAAATTTGGGGCCTCTAGCTCTTATAACTTTGAAGTTATGTCCCAAAAACTCCAGTCTGAAATCGAAATTGATCGATAACTTTTAAACGGTACGAGTTATCGATAAAATGAAAAAACTTGATCTGTCCCGGGATTAGGAGAACTTATGTTCCAAATATGAAGTCTCTAGCTCTTGTAGTCTCTGATATCTGTGTGTTCATACAGACAGACTGACGGACAGACGGACAGACAGACGGACATGGCTAGATCGACTCGGCTGTTGATACCAATCAATAATATATATACTTTATATGGTCGGAGATGCTTCCTTATGCCTGTTACATACTTTTGCACAACTTCATTATACCCTTTTTACCCATTTTTAATGGGTTCAGGGTATAAAAAGTGAAAGTAATTGACCAGTCGCTGCTGAGTTTCGTACCCAGGACCTTTCGTTTGTCAGCCCGTCACTTTACCTCTTACGCCACATGCTATTTTGATGTTCGATGACAAAGTCGCTTGAAGAGCAGACTGTCAAAAGCTTACTTGCGCTTGGGATTGTTTGCTCATATGCACCTGTCCTTTCAAAATATTTAATGACGCATATCTTGGCTATTTATGACTCAATCGTTTTGCAATTTTAAATATTGATGAGTTATAAGGATTTTCAAGTGTACATAAAAGTTTAAAGCAATTGCTTTGAAAACATCGGATTTATGGCCAAAGCCGACTTAGAGTTGTATGGCAGCTATAAGATATAGTGGTCCGATCCGCCGGCTCCGACCAATGTGCTGTCCCCTTGAATAATCAGTGTCTGTGCAAAGTTGCATCGCGATAGCTCAAAAACTAAGGGACAAGTTTGCATACATAGAGACAGACAGAGAGACGGACATGCCTAGATCAATTTGTTTTGTTTTTCTAAGCATACTGGCAGTAATTTTGGGGGTCTCAGACGCTTCCTTCCATGCGTTACAAACTTCACCACAAACTTAATATACTATATTCTCGAAAAGAGTATAATTAAAGATAATAAAAGGGAAGAATAAAGCTTATTCAGCCACTTGCTCATTGTCATTGCACTGAGAGTTTTTTTTAGTGCTGCCTCAGCATGAACAATACGCAAGAACAACAATGCCAGTGTGTCATGGTTTGTTGATTCGTAAGGATGCATTGTAGCCGTTGTCAGTTGTATTGACCGGAAAATCATATTGCTCTTTAGAAGTGGTACCAGCAGAGAGGACGTAAATCGAAGCAGCAGCGCCCTGCCATCGACCGACCCCATCTTGGTTGTTGATAAGTTTGTTTTATTATCGCGGTTGTTTCTCATACTTGTTGTCTGTTACTTTCCGTTTTACTATTACATGATTAGAATCCTTTTTATACCCTGAACCCATTAAAAATGGGTAAAAAGTGCATAATGGTTTAGTGCAAAAGTATGTAACAGGCATAAGGAAGCATCTCCGACCATATAAAGTATATATATTCTATATCAGTATCAACAGCCGAGTCGATCTAGCCATGTCCGTCTGTCTGTCCGTCTGTAAGAACACGCAGATGTCAGAGACTATTAAAGCTAGAGACATCATATTTGGAATATAAGTTCTCGTAGTCCCGGGACAGTACAAGTTTGTTTCATTTGTTCGATAACTCGACCCGTTAAAAAGTTATCGATAAATTTCGATTTCAGACAAGTGTTTTATGGTCATAACTTGAAAGTTATAAAATCAAAAGGAACTAAATTTGCCTCGAAAGCATACACATGTACAAAATATTTTACATTTAGGATACCATACCCCAACCCTCCAAAAGAAAAAAACACAAATTTTTCAAGGTATGACTTTTAAAATTGGTTTGATCGCCCATTTTATAGCCATTTGATGTCCTACAAACTTCACAAAGATCGGAAACTAAACACAGAAGTAATTTATGATTTACCTTTCCATAGTGTGGAGTCTTGCTAAGAAGTTAGAGTGCTTAAACTGTTTGCAATGCTTGCAGTATATGTGTGTTTGTATGGATGTGCATTGATAAGCAACTATGAATGGATGCATGAACTGTGTTCTGGATATCTCCTAGTCGGGCACTCCCGACTTACATGTTTTTAGTAGTTTGATGCTATGAGTATTTGTCTAAAGTAACAGTTTTCTTCTACCAAAAAAGTTTTTTTACTATAGAAAACTCTTAATATGTTGACAGGCAGTAAACAGGATTTGCTCAGACGCCATCGGAAATGCGTGGACGCCGGGTTCTTTCAAAGAGGTTGCTGATTGAAAAATCAGGATTCAACGGTATGAAAGAAGTCAACTTTTCATTGAATTTGTGTTGCTGCCTTTTTACTAGGAGGATAGGTTGGCATATCTGTGTATGTGTGTGGTGGTTAGCAAACTGGAGCAAGTGCAGAAATTACGCATATCGCAAGAAAAATAATAATTTTAAATATTTTATGAAGAAAATGTATCTGAGAACTAAGTGGTAATTTGATATTGTGTAGACTACTATATGTGTAACCTGAATCACCTAAAAATTGGTTAAAAGGTATAATGTAGTTGTGCAAAAGTTTGGAAAAGGTATAATAAGAAAATCTGACCATATCTATATTCTCGATCAATATCAACAGCCGAGTGAAAAACACTTATTTTTCAAGGTATGCCTTGCAGTTTAGTTTCATCACACATTTTATTGCCAATATAATGTCCTAAGAATTTCATAAAGATCGGACACTAATCACAGAAGTTATTTAAGACTTACCTTTTCATAGTGTGGAACCTTACGAAGAAGTTAGCCTGCTTAAACTGGTTGCACTACTTGCAGTATGCGTGTATTTGTATGGATGTGCATTGACAGATAACTATGAATGGATGTAAGGACTTTGTTTAGGGTATCTCCTAGTCGGGCACTACCGACTAGAGCACTCTTACTTGTTTATAATCATTTCGAAGAAAATAGTATATTAACTTTGTGCTGAAGTGTGTAATGCATAGAAGGAAGCGTCGGAAACCCCCAATAGCTACCTCCAGTATGCCTAGAATGATAAAACAAATTGATCTGGCCATGTCCGTCTGTGTATCTGCATGTATGTATGCAAACTAGTCCCTCAGTTTTTGCATATATGCTTATTATTCAAAGGGACAGCACATTGGTCGGAGCTGGCCGGATCAAACCACTATATCTTATAGCTCCTATACAACTCTAACTCGGTTTTGGCTATAAATCCGATGTTTTTCAAAGCAATTGCTTTCAATTTCTTGTACACTTGAACATCCTTATAACTCATCAATGGGTAAAATTGCCAAAACGATTAAATAGCAAAGATATGCGTCAATAAATATTTTGAAAGAACAGGTGCATATGAGCAAACAAAGTCAAGCGCAAGTAAGCTTCAAGGTATTTTGTCATCGATCATCAAAACGGTTTGTGACGTAAAGGGTAAAGTGACACGCTGACAAACGAAAGATCGCAAGTTCGATTACGAGGGAGACAGGTCATTTATTTTCATTTTTCTCTTATTCTTCTTTTTTTCATACATAAAATAACTGTAGTCTAATTTTTTTCCTTCAATGTCTTAGAACAAATACAAAACAAGTAAGCTTTTCACAGTCTGCTCTTCAAGGGATTTTGTCATCGAACATCAAAACAGCTTTTGGCGTAAGGGGTAAAGTGACGCATTGACAAACGAAAGGTCCCGGGTTCGTTCTCAGCTGATCATTTATTTTCATTTTTTTCTTATTCTTCCCTACAAATATTTGTTTTCAAATATAAAATAGCTTGTATTTAATATTTTAAAAGAAAAATTTAAATTCATTTGATATCCATAAAACGATTTTTTACCGCATATGAAATTTCAGTGGTGCAGTTGGCAGAGTGAAAATTGCCTAAAGGTTCGAAAAGAGTTCATAATCTTCGGCACGCCGTAGATAATCCTTTCCCACTTGTTATACCCTGAACCCATTAAAAATGAGTAAAAAGGTATAATGGTTTTGTGCAAAAATATGTAACAGGCATAAGGAAGCATCTCCGACCAGATAAAGTACATATATTCTTGATCAGTATCAACAGCCGAGTCGATCTAGCCATGTCCGTCTGTCTGTCCGTCCGTATGTATGAACACGCAGATATCAGAGACTACAAGAGCTTCATATTTGGAATATAAGTTCTCGTAGTCCCGGGACAGTACAAGTTTGTTTCATTATATCGATAACTCGTCCCGTTAAAAAGTTATCGATAAATTTCGATTTCAGACAAGTGTTTTTTGGCCATAACTTGAAAGTTATAAGAGTAAGAGGCAATAAATTTGGTATGTATAGTTTTAATTAGCATACACATCTAACCAATATTTCACTTTTTGGATTCTGTAGCCCCATCTCTCCAAAAGTGAAAAACACTAATTTTTCATTCATTTTATAGCCAATGCTATGTCCTGAAAACTTCATAAAGAACGGGCACTAAGCACAGAAGATATTTATGATTTACCTTTCCATAGTGTGGGGCCTTGCGAAGAAGTTAGCCTGCTTAAACTGCTTACATTGCTTGCAAAATGTGTGTTTGTATGAATGTGCTTTGATTGGTGAGTATGAATGGATGTAAGGATGTGATGGGTTCAGGGTATCTCCTAGTCGGGCCTTCCCGACTAGAGTACTCTTACTTGCTTTTTATGTTAATATGTGGTCATTCTGAGAAAAACACGGTGCTCTGGAAATGCGGCGTTACTTTTTCGCTAATTTCTTTTGATTTTGCTTTAAAAGCTAGCAAATTTTCGATTTCGGGTCACCCATACACCAGCAAAAATGTTCTGTTCACTTGCATTCAGCTGTTCTTAAAATGGTATTAGAGTATTACGCAGTCGGCTCCGCCCGACTGCAACGTTCTCACTTGTTTAAGAATTGATATCATATGAATTTAAAATTTGCTTTTGAAATATTAAATTTATTTCCAGCTGTATGGCAGCTATAAGATATAGTAGTCCGATCCCTATGTCTCCGACCATGGTGCTATCTCGTTAAATTATAAGTATTTGTGCGAAGTTTCATCGCGATAGCTTTAGAAACATGGGATATATGGCCAAAACCGACTTCGAGTTTTATGGCAGCTATAATATATAGTCATCCTATCCGGCCGGCTCCAACCACTGTGCTGTAATTTTGAATTAAAAGTATCTGTGCAAAGTTTCATCGCGATAGCTGAAACAAGTAAGAGTGCTCTAGTCGGGCTCGCCCGACTATGAGATACCCTGAACCCAGTCCTTACATTTCTACTAATCTATCAGTGTGTATACATACAAACATTCACATGATGCAGTACAAGCACACAATCGAAAATAAAATCTGAAATAACTTCTGTGTTTATTGTCCGATCTTTCTGAAATTTTTAGGACATAACATTGGTTAAAATATGTGTGACCAAACCAAATTGTAAGGTCATACCTACAAACTTTTGTGGGGAGTTGGGGGTGGTATCCAAAAAGTGAAATATTTGTGACATGTGTATGTCAAATTTGGGGCCTCTAGCTCTTATATCTTTGAACTTATGTCCCAAAAACGGTAGTCTGAAATCGAAATTTATCGATAACCTTTGAACGGGACGAGCTATCGATACAATGAAATAAACTTGATCTGTCCTTTGACTACGAAAACTTATATTCCAAATATGAAGTCTCTAGCTCTTGTAGTCTCTGATATCCGCGTGTTATTACAGACAGACAGACAGACGGACATGGCGAGATCGACTCGGCTGGTCGGAAATGCTTCCTTATACCTGTAACATACTTTTGCACAACTTGATTATACCCTTTTTGGCCATTTTTAATGGGTTCCGGTTATAAAAGGGAAAATATATGATTTTCTTTCAAAATATTTAACGACGTATATCTTTGCTATATATATGTATGTATTTATATATAACTATAACTCAATTGATTTGAAATTTGAAACATTGATAAAATGATAGGATATTCAAGAGTTCGAGGAAATGGAAGGCGAAAGTTTTCTTAAGATCAGCAGCTATTAGCTGTTATTAGATATAGTGGTCTGATCGGGCCGGCTCCGACCACTGTGCTGTCCCTTTCAACAATAATTATATGTGCAAAGTTTCCCCGCGATAGCTTTGAATACATGGAATTTATGGCAAAAACCAAGCTATTAGATATGGTGGTCCGATCCGGCCGGTTCCGACCAATGTGCTGTCCCTTTGAATAATAAGTGTATGTGCAAAGTCTTATCGCGATAGCTCTAAAACTGAGGGACTAGTTTGCATACATACAGACAGACGGACATTGCCAGATCAATTTGTTTTGTCATTCTAAGCATACTGTAACTTTTGGGGGTCTCCGATGCTTTCTTTTATGGATTACACACTTCAGCACAAAGTTAATAAACTATTTTTTTCGAAAATAGTATAAAAACGACTAGGCCATGCACGTAAAGAAGCTCGGTTGACTTTTTGTCCTACCAATATGTCATGGAGCAGAGAGTGGCAGTGCGTTGTTCTCTCTAATGATAAAAAATTTATTTTGGAAGGTCCTGACGGCTACAATTATTATTTCTACGATTTGAGGCAGGAGCACCACCAGTTGAATTGTGTGCACAGTCGAGTCGGCGGTGTTATGGTTTAGGGAGCCATATCCTATCATGGTACTTGCGAACCTCAATTTTTAATCTCAACAATGAACGCTTATTCTTACCAAGGTGTTTTGGAAAAAGATATTTCGCCATTGGAAAGTCTCTTTGGACAACTGCCGTGGACACTCCAACACGACAATGCCCCAATACACACTGTGCGTACTGTTAAATCGCACAACGAGTCCAAAAATATTACACTTTTGAACTGGCCGCCAACTCTCCTGGCCAGAAAGGTTTATGAGTCTGTTAAACAGTTTTTAACCAAAACTGATCTAATTTTTTAGGGCCACGCCTCCTCCCGCCCCCAAAAATCGCGAAAAATCCACATCTCTCATAGTTTTAGAGCTAAAGTCACCACACTCGGCAGGTAGATTACTGTTATGCTTTCTCAAGCCACACTCACGACCACTAACGCTCTTACCTACTAACACTCTCGCCCCGCTGTTCTAAAAATGTTATCAGAGTATTACGCAGTCGGTTACGACCATTAAAAATGGGTAAAAAAGGATGTAATATGTGAAATGTTCTTCAAAAGTATATAAGGAAGCATCTCCGACCATATAATGGGTATATTTTCTTGATCAGTATCAATAGCCGAGACGTTCTAGCCATGTCCGTCTGTCTGTCTATAGAGACTATAAGAGCTAGAGACTTATTGTTTGAAATATAAATTCTCAAAATTACTGGTCGGAGCACTCTTACTTGTTCTAGTGGCATTTCTCCGGCGGTCGTGCTGCATGTAAGCATAAATATATGAAATAACTTGTCTTCGGTATGGCATTAAATAGTTTGTGACCGGTAGAGGATTTTAATTTTTTTCCGCCAATGATATCCCCATGCTAAATATAAATTAGTTGAGTAAATGGCTCATAAATGACAGCACCCATCTGAAATGACACGCGCACAACATCATTTTTGCCGATCTGAGTGAGCCTTGGTGTTGGTGTCCAGGCAATAGTCGGACCCACCGAACTGGCGACCTAGCGCACCAACGTCCAAAAGCATATGGCATGCGCATATCCTTTATGAGTTCACATTAGCCATTATTTGATGCCACTTTGATTTACGCTCCACCAGCACTAACCGGAGCGCTCAGAGCTATAACATCTCCAACCCTCCCAAGCTACCATCGGTGAGCGTCGTTCACTAAGTGCCACCGTTGTGCAGCTAAGTGGAAACTATAGATAATATATTTATAGTGGCAGTACGAGTTGAGCTATCCCTCGACCGACTATTTTGTATATTTTTGAAAATATTGGCGCATTGAAATTTATTTGCCGATTTCTTGATTTATGACATCGCATTTCTTTTATTTCACCGGACTCAACTGCCCTACTGGTCAGCTGTCCATTGGTCAATAAATGATGCGTCAGCGGGTATTTCATGACTCGCCATGTGCCACACATTTAAGGGCACATATTGTGATCCGATCGGGCCGGCTCATACCAATGTAATGTCTCTTTGAATAATAAGTATCTGTGCAATGTTGTATCGCGATAGCTTTAAAAACATGGGATATATGGCCAAAACCGACTTCGAATTGTATGGCAGCCATAAGATATAGTGGTCCGATCCGGCCGGCTCCGACCAATGTGATGTCTCTTTGAATAATCAGTATCAGTGAAAAGTTTTATCGCGATAGATTCAAAAACATGGGATATATGGCCAAAACCGACTTCGACTTGTATGGCAGCTATAAGATATAGTAGTCCGATCCGGCCGGCTCCGACCAATGTGCTGTCCCCTTGAATAATAAGTGTCTGTGCAAAGTTGCATCGCGATAGATCAAAAACTGAGGGACTAGTTTGCATACATACAGACAGACAGACAGACGGACATTGCTAGATCAATTTGTATTGTGATTCTAAGTGATTCTTCGAAAATAGTATAAAAACAGATACATTTACATCTGACTATAGCCCATATATTGGGTATCACAACTGATACAGCAGAATCTAACTAGATCGGTTATTTAAGGTTTAAAAAGAATACAGGCAAATCAAAACATAAGGTTCTGATCTGAGACCCCCAAAAGTTACCTCCAGTATGCTTAGAATGACAAAACAAATTGATCTAGCCATGTTCGTCTGTCTGTCTCTCAGTTTTTGATCCACCGCGATAAAACTGTGCACGGACACTTATTATTTAAAGGGGCAACACATTGGTCGGAGCCGGCGAGATTTAACCTTTAAGCGAGTTTGTCGTTCATCATCAAAATAATTAGATGACTTCATAAATTTAACCTTTTTTCTGATTCTTGTTTTCAAATATAAAACAAGTGAGAACGTTGCAGTCGGGCGGAGCCGACTGCGTAATACTCTGATACCATTTTAAGAACAGCTGAAAGCTAGTGAACAGAACATTTTTGCTGGTGTATGGGTGACCCGAAATCGGTCTTCCAAGTTTTTGGGGACTGGAGGGGCGTGGTCGATCTTAAGAGGGGGTGACCAGAAGTCTATTTTCCACATTTGGTGATTTTAGCTCTAAAACTGTGGAAGATATACATTTTCACGACTTTTGGGGGCGGGAGGGGAGTGGCACCAAAATTTTTTCCGATCTTTAGAGGGGGTTACAAGAAGTCTAACTTCCAATTTTCATGACTCCAGCTCTAAAACTGTGGAAGATATAAACTTTCACGATTTTTGGGGGCGGGAGGGGGCGTGGCCCCAAAATTTTTGGCCTATCTTTAGAGGGGGTGACAAGAAGTCTGTCTTCCAATTTTGGTGACTCTAGCTCTAAAACTGTGGAAGATATACATTTTCGCGATTTTTGGGGGCGGGAGGAAGCGTGGCCCCGAAAATTTTTGGCGATCTTTAGAGGGGGTGACAAGAAGTCTATCTTACAAATTTGGTGACTCCAACTCTAAAACTGTGGAAGATATAAGCTTTCGCGTTTTTGGGGGCGGGAGGGGGCGTGCTATTTTTCCTATGGGAATTTGGCACTATGTACATGTTAAGCACTTAGTTCTTAAAAGTATTAATTTATTATACTCTGGTATAGAAGATATTCCGTTATCTATTTCAGACAAGTGATAAGATTTTGTGGCATGAACACTGGGAGTCTGGAAATCGGTAACATGTTGATACACCGAAAATCTCTAGGACCTGAATATTTCAAAAAAATGGAATTGGAATTGAGATTAGTGGGAACCTCCCTGGTTATCGATAGCTCGTTCCGTTGAAAAGTTATCACTAAATATCGATTTCAGACTAGTGTCTTTTGGCCATAGCTTAAATGTTAAAAGAGCTAAATGCACAAAATTTGGCATGTATTGAGTAGAATATCATACACATGTAAAAAATATTTCCCTTTTCGGATTCCGTACCCCCCAAAGTGAAAAACACTAGTTTTTCAAGGCAAGACCTTGCAATTTGGTTTGATCGCTCATTTTATAGCCAATCTTATGCCTAGAAAATTTAACAAAGATCGGACAATAAGCACAGAAGTTCTTTAAGATTTACCTTTACATAGTGTGGGGCCTTGCGAAGAAGTTAGCCTGATTAAACTGCTTGCAGTATGTGTGTTTGTATGGATGTGAATTCATAGGTAAGTATGAATGAATGTAACAGCTGGATTCAGGGTATCTCCTAGTCATGCACTCCCGACTAGAGCATCCTTTCTTTTTGTTATCTACTTTTTTAACGTTATTTTACGAAATGTATAATTTATTTATATTCATAAAAGTGCTCGTTGGGTGGTTATTAGGGCTTTCAGCATTGAAAAGTTTATAATTCTAATCATTTTTAGGTTTACCCACCTTTCAGGACTCCCAAGATTTGTATTCGTAAATAGATAGGCGCTGCAGAATATTATAGGCTAACACTTTTCGTTATTAACATTTGCAGCTCCTTATTAAACAGATCAATCTTGTCCATAACATATGCATTTTTGTACCGACAGATAAACCAGTGACGCCTATCTCTCCCTGTTATCGCCACCTAACCGTAGGCCACAAGAAAAGAGCTAAAGTTCAATTTCTGTGCCACTCCCAACCCCGAAAACAGAATCACGACAGAACAGCAAGTGAATTCATGTGAAAATTTAACATACAGAAAACAAAATGGCGCTCTTTAAATATAATACTTAAATTTCCTTGCTCCCTGGAATGTTCCCAAGGATACACACTCACATACATTTGCGGGGAATTCTGTGCCAGAAAGAGACACCACACAATGGGTGGTTATCCATTTCCAACCCCACGGGGGGCGTGTGACTGCGGCATTTAATTAAGTACAACAGGGTGCGCAGAACCCCTTGCCCATGCTAGGCGTAGCCATTACGCCCCGGTTGCACTATACGACAGTACGATACGTTGAACAGCGTGCGATTTGGAATACAAACAAGCCAATGATTGATATACTCGAGGCTAATAAGCATCGCCAAGTCGTGTTGTGCGGCAACTTAAACCGCAGAAAGAGAGAGAGAAAGATAATAATATGAGACAGAAACAAAAGTCCTGCAAGGGGATTGGCTATCCAAGGGATTTTCTGATTGAGAACAAACGTAGATATGGAAATAAATGAACATTACTTACAACAAGAATTAAAGTTCCAGTTAAAACTGACCGACTTAGAAATAATCACCTAATAATGTAGGCTATCAGCAGTCTACTACTAGATTGGCTAATTTCAGGAGCGGAGGTAGCTGTGGCAAAATACACTCCGTTTCACTAGAATAGCACACTTCATTTTATCATTGGTATTTGATTATATATGAATATTCTACACTTTGTTGTTCATTTGTGGTCAATCTAAGAAAAGAAACAGTGCTCTGGAAATCTTCCGTTAAACTTTTTCGATAATTTCTTAACCGACGAAGAACGGGTGAAAATAAAAATAAAAATGACAAAAATAGATTGTGGCCTTTCTGTGACTAAAATAAGCCAAAAAATATGACGAAGCAGAGAAGTTATATATAGTTTTGTTCAAAATGATCAAAACTCTGGAAAAAATATGAAAGGCCGTTTCAAAAGCGTTATCTCTGCTGCAGATAAGCGGTCAATTGAGCGTGAAGCCTGATTCTGTTGACATTTTTAGGTCAAAGGCAAGTGTCGATGCGAGCAAAATAACTGTTTGGCGGGTTATTTCGCAAGCCAAACATCTTAAACGTCTTAAACTAAAAAAGACACAACTGGACCATGCACGTAAAGAAGCTCGGTTGACTTTTTGTCGTACCAATATGTCATGGTAATATGTCTAATGATAAAAAGTTTATTTTGGAAAGTTCTGACGGCTACAATTCTTATTTATACGATTTGAGGAGCACCACCAGTTGAATCGTTTTCACAGTCGAGTCTGTGGACTTATGGTTTGGGGAGCCATATCCTATCATGGTACTTGCGAGCTACAATTTTTAACTTCAACAATGAACGCTTATTCTTACCAAGGTGTTTTGGAAAAAGATATTTCGCCATTGGAAAGTCTCTTTGAACAACTGTCATGGAAAATCCAACACGACAATGCCCTAATACACACTGAGCGTACTATTGAATCGTTAATCGAGTGCAAAAATATTGAAATTTTGAACTGTCAACCATATTCTCCACACCTAAATATTATAGAAAATTTGATGGGATGGCTGGACAGAAAGCTTTATGAATCTAGTAGACAGTTTTCAACCAGCGAGCGTGAACTACAATTTCCCAGGACTATAAACCAAATTTGTATGATTCCCTAGCCAATAGGGTTTACGAGGTAATGCTAAACTTCATTTTAAATTAAATATATAATTTCAAGCTTAACAAAAACAAGTGCGGAAGAACTATCTTCGGCGTGCCGAAGATTATATACTCTTTTCGCACCTTAAGGCCACTTTCACACTATCAACTGCACCACCAAAAGTGCATATACTGAAAATAATCGTTTTTTTCGCGTGGCAATTTGTATTTTTTTGTTCGAAGACATTGGCAACATGCATTTCCCCTTTTTTATTGAATAATTATATTACAGATATTTTGTATTTGAAAACAAGAAATAGAAATAAAAATATGGATAAATAATGTGGCGACTAGGATTCAAACACGTGACTGGGTTTGTCAGACCATCGCTACACCACTTACACCACCACCAAAGCGTTTTTATGATCGATGTCAAACTCGCTCTCTGTTAAAAACTTACTTTGTTTGCTCGTTTACACCTGTTCTTTCAAAATATTTAATGACGCGCATCTTCGCTATTTCTGAATCAATCGTTTTGCAATTTTGAACATAAGGTTATAGGGATGTTCAAGTGTACATGGAAATTGAAGGCAATAGCTTTGAAAACATGGGATTTATGGCCAAAACAGACTTCCGGTTGTATGGCAGCTATTATAGATAGTGGTCTGATCCGGCCGGCTCCGACCAATGTGCTGTCCCCTTGTCCCGGCCGGATCGGACCACTATATCTTATAGCCACCATACAACTGGATATAAATTTGATATTTCAAAGAAAAATTTAAATTCATATGATATCAATTCTTAGAACAAAAAAATAAATGCCATGCGATAAATCGAATTTTTACAGCATATGATAGTGCTGCAGAGTGAAAATTGTCTAAAGGTTGGAAAAGATTATAAAATATTTGGCACGCCAAAGATAATCCATTCCCACTTGTGTTCATGTAACTTATGTTCTGACCCTCCTCTTCAGTTATTTGAATGTTGCGCCAGTCTGGCTTTCTGGGGCAATATATGTTTACGACTGTGTAGCCATCATCAGTGAACGTACGCTCAATTAATTGTTTTGGATCATTTGGATGACTAATATAAACGGTGTATCCTCTCTCAACTGATGGAGCAAAAATTCACAATTTGGTTTTGTAGGCAAATCGACAACTACTCCAAAAACTTTGGAGATTTTGCATATTCTCAAAGTCTGATTGCGGAATTGACTAATAATTCCTTGAACACTAGGTCGAGAGAAAAAAGGTGGAACATTATGTTAAGGGAATTCGTTGGTGCGCTCATGCAGATCTGATAGATGGCTCTGGCTTTGGCTTTGGGTTATTATGGCCACTCTTCCTCTAGAGTTCTAGAAGTCCCAAAGCTATATATCACAATCCTGCAGCGATTTTCCGTCCACCTCCAGATCTGCAAAAGCCCTAGTGATGGCCTCGGGCTGGATGTTTATGAAGACTCCTTCAATATCGAGGAAGGCCACTAGCCTGCATTCGTCGATTTTCATTGATCTTTTGATGCGTGAAATCCTGAAAAAATGCTATCTGAAGACATGACCCAGGTATAGGCGTCCTATGCGCGCGATACAAGGGAGGAGGGAATAGTGTGTTTCAGGTCAACTACTAATAGCGTCTCAAAGATTTTGACTAAAAATTATAATAATAATATAAAAATTAGACTTATAATTTAAGTCGTTGATCGTTTACAATATCTCCGATCTGGTGTAGAGGTTTTCGAGGTCTGTTTACTTGTGGATTTTGTATGTACCTACATGTGATCATTGTCCCCAGGCTAGAATTGGAGTGTAAGCCTTGGAAGTAAGCTCAATATTGCTACAGAAACCTGCTCATGAGCCTTCTTCACCTTTCATAGAGGTTTTTTATAGCTGATGAGTCTTACCTTTACTCCGCCATCTTGGGCATCCTCAAAACCTTAAATTACCGTCGACGGCATTCTCTGCGCCGCGAGTGGATAAGGACGTATCATCTGCTTGTGTTGTCGGAGATCTTTGTAAGCAAGCTCAACGCCATCGACCCTGACGAGGAGCACGGTATTGCATTGTGGAAGTGCACCCATAGCATCAAGCAACAGCCTCTTCGCGGGCTCCCTCTTAGGCGTAATGCTGAAGTTTTTGCAAATGAACTGGAAGCCCGCTTCACTTCTATTGATTTCGCGATCAGACAAGAGGTAAGAAAAACCGTCTCTAGGATTGGCCTATTCTTTGGCTACTCCCATTTTGTTGAGCCGGTTAACGAAGATGAGGTACGTTCTCAGATTAAGAGTTTGATTCCCTCTGAGGCACCTGGTATTGATTTTATTGATGGCAAAGTGGCCAAGGCAATACCCTGCGTAATTGTCTCACAGCTTTGTAGGCTGTTCAATGCCGTACTTGACTTGGGTCATTTCCGGGCTCCATGGAAGCGGGCTCTTATTGTTATAGTGTCAAAGAAAGTCAAGGATCCCCACAATCCGGATTCTTTCAGGCCGATCAGTCTCCTGCCTACTTTTTCGAAGGTTTTGAAAACGCGCTACCAGACCATCGATTTGGCGTCCGAGGACGCCATAATGCGGTTGAACAAATACATCGTGTTGTAAGCCACATCCTCAACGCCTTCGAGGTGAAAAATACTGTGCCGCGGTTTCCTGGACATTCGGCAGGCTTTTGATAGGGTCTGGCATGAGGGCCTCTTATGCTTTTGTCTTTCCTGGAAGGCAGAGCATTTGCTGTCGAATACAGGGAAGCCCGGTCCGGAATACGGAAGAGGATCGCACACACTGATAACATCACTTATTTGAGCCATATTAAAAAAGTCTGTGGAGCAGTGAACAAAACACTGGGGAAATTGGACAGGCTCCTCAGACCAGGGAGTGGTCTTTCCCTAAGAGCCAAGGTGCGGCTATTTAAGGCCATTATACTGCCAACGCTAAATTGGGGTATTACTTGCTAGGGGACTGCATGTGACACCACCCTAAGAAGAGTTCAAGCTACCATAATAAAGTCTTTGCGCCGCATGACCAATATTCAGTGGAAACATTACGTCAAAAATGAGATACCTTCAAATACCAATAATCATACTGGCTGGGAAACAGGGTTCACACCCTCTGTAGCTAGCCTAAAAACCTCACAGAAAAAACAAAAATGGTTGTGGCCGTTGTTATGTCACCATCACTTAAATTGGGAGGGTAGGAAAGCTTTGAAATGTTTTTTGATTAAGAGGCTAATTTCACCCTTACCAGTGTTATGTAAACGGTAGATTTCTATCGGCAGAAATCCTCTTCGGCGCGAACAACGGCCACCGCGTCTTGTCCGAGACGCAGCAAAAGGCCTGCATTTACAGGTGATTTCACCCAAGCGATTCGAGCGAGCCGTATACAACGTCTATGTCGACGTCCTTCTCATGTGCCACGTCTTCACTCGGTGGTTCCACCGAGTATCTCTCCACGCAGCTGGCTAGACTCTCCTAAGCTCCAGCGTCCGTCTTGTAAACATTGTAGCAATCTTTGGTGAAGCCGTAAATTGTTATACCTTGGAGTCATCCTGCATTTTCTCATGCCGGTGGTGGACAAGGGTTTTCATGCCACATCTGAATGGTATATGGGGTCATTGTCACCAGAATCCATCGGCAGTGGTGTCTCGGTATGCGACCGTCTGGGCTGCTGAGGTCGATCACAACCAATAAGATCCTTCATTGCTAGGGCGGCATTTGCCGACGCCACATCTTATCGGATCTTTGCAAAGTCCACCGCTGACGCTTCTTTCCTGGTTACAACCATAACCAGTCATCAATATTCTCTTGGCGTCAATATTTTCTTGGGCGTTCATCGTTCGTTTGGTTTGGCCTTCGAGGATTTCAGCCTGGTACAGTTTGATGAACTCTTGCTCACCACAACTCCGCAACTTGCTTGTTCTTGACTGAACGCTGGTATAACTAGTGGTTTTGCCAAAACAGCCTGGCTTGGAGTCTGGGGGAGTCTGCGACGTTGCAAACTTTGGTAGGCCACCTGTAGTCATACTCTTTCCTGGAGCTCCACCTATCCATTTACCAGCGAATACGCGA
Source organism: Drosophila flavopinicola (assembly GCA_035042425.1). Lineage (NCBI taxonomy): Eukaryota > Metazoa > Arthropoda > Insecta > Diptera > Drosophilidae > Drosophila > Drosophila flavopinicola. The sequence continues at coordinate 192,445 of JAWNLL010000456.1, read as the reverse complement.
GCTCCTTTCAGCTTTTTGTGAGATCTAAACAGCTTATATTGGTTTTTTTTAGTATTCCCCATTTTCCTATTATATGACACGAGTTGCGGAGAAGAAAAACCGTCCACCAAAGCAGAAATCTTCTATTTTGATAACTGTTAAACGTTTTCCAATTTTTTCTTTTGCATTGTCTTTCGTAAACATCATTCTACGAATGCAGTGAAAAAAAAATTTAAAAAAATAGTTGCTAAGATGGTGAAATACTTGGGTTTATGCTCCATATGTTTAGCAATGAATACTTTAGTGATTCACTGTATATTGATCAGTATCAACAGCCGAGTTAATCTAGATATGTCCGTCTGTCTGTCCGTCCTTATGAACACGTTTATCTCAGAGACAATAAGACTATTTTCAAATCAAGTTTTATCGACGAATTTTGCTTTTAGTTTTATAACTTGAAAGTTATAAGAGTTAGAGGTATACATATATGTAATATTGTAATGCAATTGTTTTCCTGTCTCGGCTTTAAATATTCGATATTAAATCGATGGTAAATATGTACGCACTAGCTCTTGCAGACATTGCATGTATATGTGCTAGAGCTACCCACCTACATGCATGAGTAGTACATATGTACATATGCACTAAATATACAAAATTATTGATCACTATATTTACATATGGGCACTTCCATGGCGAGGTCCACCGAGACTAAAAAATCAAAAGTTCTTGAAAACACTTTGTGGTAGCATCTCCGACCATATAAAGTATATATATTCTTGATAAGAATGAAGTATCCAAAAAGTGTGTATGCTATTCGAGATTATACATGCCAAATTTAGCCTCTAGCTTTAATAACATGTAAGATATAGCCCAAAAATGCTAGAAAGAAATCTAAATTTATCGATATCTTTTGAATGGGTCGAGTTATCGATAAAATGAAATAAACTTGATCTGTCCCGGCACTATCAAATATTTAAAGCCGAGACAGAAAAACAATTGCATTACAATATTACATATATACCTCTAACCTCTAACTCTTATAACTTTCAAGTTATAAAACTAAAAGCAAAATTCGTCGATAAAACTTGATATGAAAACTAGTCTTATTGTCTCTGATTGTGTTCATAAGGACGGACCAGACAGACAGACGGACAAATCTAGATTAACTCGGCTGTTGATACTGATCAATATACTATATACTTTATATAGTGGAGATGCTTCCTTATGCCTGTACATACATTTATTTTAACTTTATTATACGCATTTAGAATGGTTCAAAGGAGTAAAATGAGTGCTGTCGGTATGGGACCTTATCGCTTAAATTTTTTATGCGACCACTTGATGGGTTGATTAGTCATCTATATATATATATATATATATATATATATATATATATATATATATATATATATATGTATATGTTGGATGCTTAGTGTCTGAACCAAGCTAAGAGAACTCATAGAATAACGAATAATAAACAAGTTCCTTAAATAATGGTTTTATACAATAATTGACGGCATACTAAATTATTTTTTATTATTTTGGCGTTCCTTTGCTAACGAGCTTAAAAACAGTTCTGCGTTTAAGTATATAAAACAAAGAAAATACACTTGTTTATGGCTTTATTTCGTGTAACTCTTTATGTGCTTGCGCCTGCATTTTGCACGACTGAGAGAGGTTCGGCAAAACGGACACTAGGGGCGATTGATGGTATTGGTGATACTGTTGATGTTGGTATCGACCATGGAAATATCCTTTCAGCAATTGCGATTTCTCAATGCCGTGAAGGAATGGCCTTAGCCTGCGGCGGTGTTCTTTAAATATGGCTTCCATTAGTATCATGCACTGCTGAAGTTGATCCTACCAATATAGAAAAGTGTAAATTAAAATATTATGTTGCCTTCTTGTTATATGTTAACCAAACCTGTCTCACACTTGTCAAGTCAGTAAAAAGGCTCAAGAGAAAGTGTATATTATGTCCCTTCCAAAGATGCCAATTAAGACCACTCATTGATGCCGCAATACTCGATGCCGCTATAGTGCTCGGTGTATACTTAGCAAACTTATGATCTGTAAATTATGTAAGCAATTTGTTAGATATATTATTAATATGTTTATACTAGGACGATACATATAATTGTATTTGATATATACATATTTGATATTTACACAGCATGATATCTCTCAAATTTTACACACACTGTTAATTATTAAATTTTTATTTGCAAGGTTACTTAGCCATCTAAGTTTCTAGATTATTCGATTCTACGCGTCAACAAACGTTACCTCTAAACGAGGTAACAATCTAGGTAAGAAATCATATTCAAGCCAGAAAATTTCAGAAAATCCTTTTTTTGGCATTCCTCACGTTTTCCAAAAACTCCAGATGCTTTGCACCCACAAATAACTTTTGCGATGTGTCGCATGCCGAACTACTATCCTAGACTCAGTCCTTCATTCATTCATAGCCATGCAATTCAGAGGGCTCTAGTGGAGAGTACCCGACGAAGAGATACCCTTAGCTAATTGGTATCCAAAAATTCAAATATTTTTTACATGAAGTGTCAAGTTCTTATAGTCTCTGAGATCTGCGTGTTCATAAGAACGGACAGACCGATAGATTGACTCGGCTTTAACGGTTGACGGAGTACAAAATGTATTCGATACATCAGTATACAATAAAAAAGAAAAGTGTGTGAAAAAAAAAGTGTGTGTTATGAAAAAGCATGTGTGTGATGTATGTACATACAGTGGCTCACAGCTTATTTCAACCAGCACCTTAACAAAATTTTAGGCATGTATAAAATCTAAGCTAAAAGAGATATCAAAATAATTTAAACGCAGTTTGTTAGTCTGATGCTTTAACTTATAAAATATGATTTCATTTATTTTTCAAATATGTTTAAATCATTTTATATTAATTAAAAACTAAAAAGTCAACCAAAATCAATGTCACAGCTTATTTCAACCACTTTACAAACTATATTGTTAAAACTATGTTTTTCATCAAACAACAAAAATTAATACTTGCTATGACCACCCATTTGGTCAACCACCATTTTGAGCCTTTTTGGCATGGATCGACCAACTTTTGTGTAACTTGTGGTGTAATCTTGGCCCTTTCGTCAAGCAATGCAGCTTTAAGGTCAGATTTGTTAGAAATATTGCGTTTTCGGATATTTGTATCCAAAATGGCCCACCAATTTTCAATAACATTCATGTCTGGTGACTGGGCTCGTGGTTTCATAACATGCGGACAGTTCCAGATCAGCCAGGTCTTCCCAATGTCTGCCGTATGTTTCGGGGCACTGTCCTGGTATAATCTGTGGACGTCCCTAAAGCTCAGTTTCCCAGCACTTTCAATCAAATTGGACTTAAAAATTTCAAGATGTTTAGTTTTGTCCATTGTCGTCTCAATAAACTTCAAGTTTCCGACACCGGAAACCATAACGTTACCATGCCATGCTTAACTGTAGCCCATAAATTTCTTGCTTCCAGTTCTGTGTTTGGCTTATGCCACAGATATGAGGCTCCATCTGACCCAAAAATATTAAATTTGGACTCGTCACAGAATAACACTGTATTCCAGAAACCATTATCCTTGTGCAAGTGCTCCTGGGCAAACTTTAGGCGAAACATCTTATTTTTGTCGCTTTTAAAAGCTTCTTGCTCGCTATTCTGGCCTTGAAGTCATGCTCCCGAAGCACACGGCGAATCGTTTCTGGGTGGCATGACTTGCCCAACTCTGCCTCAACATCACTGGCCAGTTTTGGAGCCGATAGCCTTGGATTATCCCGTATTTTCCGGACAATATAGCGCTCGTCCGTAGAATTGAAAATTTTGTTCGGAGCAATTCTACCCTTATCATGGGTTCTATTTTCTCGGACAAATCGGTAAATGATGCTCTGGACTGTGGAATCACTTAGTCCAACCATCTCACCAATTTTCCTGCGCGAGCAGCCCGTTTTAAAATGCCTGAGAACAAGTTCTCGCTGCTCATTAGTTGTGCGTGGTCCCATTTCGATAAATACACTTTTCTGCAAGATCCACTGTCAAAATTCAGCAGAAATATATTTCACTATACTCCGAAAACAATGACTGAAGCATAGAAAAAGATACTACCGTTGCATTGTAAAATAACGGATCTTTGCTCAGCTGCAAAGTATGTGGTTGAAATAAGCTGTGGCATTGATTTTGGTTGATTTTTTAGTTTTTAATTAATATAAAATGTTTTAAAAATATTTGAAAAATAAATGATGTAATATTTTATAAGTTAAAGCATCAGACTAACAAAAAGCTCTTAAATTATTTTGATATCTCTTTTAGTTTAGATTCTATACATGCCTAAAATTTATTTGAGGTGCTGGTTGAAATAAGCTGTGAGCCACTGTATGTATGTTAGTATGATTGGAATTAAAGACTGTGTTCGGGGTATCTGCGTGTCGGGCACTCCCGGATAGATTACTCGTTCGAGCGTTCCTTGTTATTGAAGCGTCACATACATTGTGGTTTGTGCATATATTGCATAGTGGCATCTCGCTAACTATTCGATCGTATTTTGTTATTGTCGGCTTTGGCTTCTGACCTGCTGCAATTTTTCGGTAACTTTGCTTACACACACATACATACATGTTGGATAGTTGGATAGCCGCTGTAATCAATATTAAGTTGTAAAGCCAACAATACATATTAATGAATTCACTTTAATTTATTTCCGATTTGCTCCTAATCCCAGCCTATTAAATAAAGAATCAGTATGAATCCAATCACTTGGTAAGAGTGCTCTTAGTTCAAATCGGCTGTTCGATATTCTGTGCGAACGACAATTGCTGCTCGTGTTAATTCATTTTAAATGCCAACCGACTTTGTTATCCCTAAGATCAGTGTGAGAAACTTGTGGATGTTGACTAAATCAATCATATAAGTTTAGGAGATCCTCTCTTCCATAAGCCTTTGCTTTTTGGGGCAAATTAAGAGAAGTAAGGATTCTCCCACGTTCAAGGAGACATCATTTGAATGGATTGCATGTGATCGTTGTGAAATACACAATGCCATTGAATCTTGCTCGACTTCGTCCATAGGCCCCATTAAATTTCTTCGTTTTTTCGTAGCTTCTGTCACATGAAAGCAAGCGATGACACCAACCCGAAAGATCCGCGTTATCCATCTCCGAGGCTGATAGTCATATTTAAAGCATCCATTAAAACATACTCTCAAATGTCACCCAATAACATTCTTACGGTGGGACCACCGCCATAGCCTCTATATTCGACAGTTGATATCGCAAAAATGTATAGTCAAATTAAAGTTGAAGAGAACAGCAAAACAGATCCACTGCAAATTAACCGTTTAAACACAGTAACACATTGTACAGCTGTCGAACCGTTTTTAGCTGCTCGATGCCTTAAATAACTGAGTGATTTGCATGCTTCGACCACGATCCTTTAACGTCCACATTATTAACTACTGATTTCTATGTCGATGATCTGTTTGATGGTGTTGTAACCAGAAATCGGCCTTCTAAGTTAGGTGATTCTAGATTGGGAGATGTGGATTTCCGCGACTATTTTTGTTCTAGTGGGCCAAACTTTTTTTTTTAAGATCTTTAGAAAGGGTGACCAGGAGTCTATCTTCCAAATTTTGTGACTCTAGCTCCAAAACTGTGGAAGATATAAATTTTCGCGATTTTTGGGGACGGGAGGGGGAGTGGCCCCAAATTTTTTTCGCCGACCTTTAGAGGACTTTGCCAGAAGTCTACCCTCAAAGATTTTGCCTAGCTAGGGGAGGCTGGGGGGCGTTCTAGGGGGCCTGGCCGAAAAATCCACGACGCAATCTTTTCGGCTGGTCAGCCCTAGTCTCAATTCCAAATTTTGTGACTCTAGCTTTAAAATTGCGGCAAATATATGTACACGTGTTATCGGATTTTGTTTTCATGTATATGGGCGTTTCCATGGTGTCATATTTTTGCAATCGTACGCACTTGAAGTAAAAACAAGTAAGAGTGCAATAGTCGGGAGTACCCGACTAGGAGATACCCTGAACCCAGCTCCGACATCCATTCATACTTGCCTAGTAGTGTGCATTATACAAACACACACATACTGTAAGCAGTTAACTTGCTTTTCACTGAGCCCCACACAATGGAAAGTTAAATCTTAAATAACTTCTGTGTTTCTTGTCCGATCTTGTTGAAATTTTTGGGGCAAACAATTGTCAATAATTGGTGTAACCAAACCAAATTGCAAGGTCGTACCTTCAAAAATGCGTTTTTTGAACTTTGGGGTATGGGGGGTGGTATCCAAAAAGTGAAATATTTGTTACATGTGTATGCTATTCGAGATTATACATGCTAAATTTGGGGCCTCTAGCTCTCATAACTTTGAAGTTATGTCCCAAAAACTAAAGTCTGAAATCGAAATTGATCGATAACTTTTAAACGGTACGAGTTATCGATAAAATGAAATAAACTTGATCTGTCCCGGCACTACGAGAACTTATATTCTCTTGCTCTTATAGTCTCTGATATCTGCGTGTTCATACAGACGGACGAACGGACAGACAGACGGACATGGGTAGATCAACTCGGCTGTTGATACTGATCAAGAATATAATATATACTTTATATGGTCGGAGATGCTTCTTTATGACTGTTACATACTTTTGCACAAAAGCATAATACCCTTTTTGCCCATTTTTAATGGGTTCAGGGTATAAAAACGCTCAGCATAAGCGAGTTTGTCATCGATTTTCAAAACGGCTAGGTGGTGTATGTAGTAGAGTGCTGCTCGATTCCCAGTGGCGACTGATCATTTATTTTCTTTTTTTTCTTATTCTTCCTTAGAAATATTTTTTTTTCAACTATAAAAAATCTTGAATTCAATATTGTAAAAAAACAATTTAAATTTATGAGACCATTTCTTAGAACAAAAAAAAAAATAAATGCCAAACGATAAAACGATTTTTTACAGCATATGAAATTTCAGTGGTGCAGTTGGCAGAGTGAAAATTGCCTAAAGGTTGGAAAAGAGTATAAAATCTTCGGCACGCCGAAGATAATCCTTCCCCACTTGTATTTTTATTATTTATTTATTTATTATTTTGTAGTCTAATTATCTGTAATTATCCTTACCTTTGGCCGCTAATGATATAAAAGCCTGAGCGTGTTGGCGAACTTTCTCGATGTTCAGGTCAGAAAAGTGGCTACTGCTAATGCGCAGACGTATAATCAAGAGCTCCAGAAAATCTAAGGGCGTCACCGATGAGAGATCCCAGCCTAGACGGCTCAACACATATAGTTCCCATTTCTGACAGTGAATAAGATAGTGTTAACATATATTTTAATCTATTATTGTACAAATAAAGAAAATCTGATCTGTACTTAATGGAATAAGTAAAATTTTGTTGGTCGAGAGTGCTCAACTAGGAGATACGCTGAAGTCAGGTGAGATTTAAACCATAAATCCATGACTTATTGATGTGACAGAGATCATAAGTCATGAATTTTGTAATGATATTACGGATATGTATATATATATATGACTGTATATTTAATTTAAGATTTATCCAAACTTTTTAACATTGATTAAAACCCATTTTTAAATTTGGCACGTATGTTACAAACAAACAAAATAATAATTGACTTATTGGAACCGACTAACACAAAAAAACATATTAATAAACTAACAAGTAAGAGGGCTCTAGTAGGGAGTGCCCGACTAGGAGATACCCTGAGCCCAGTCCTTACATCCATTCATACTTACTATTCAAAGCACACCCATACAAACACACACATACTGCCAGCAGTGCAAGCATTTTAAGCAGACTAACTGCTTCCAAGGCCCCACACTATGGAAATGTAAATCTTAAATAACTTCTGTGTTTAGTGCCCGATCTTTGAGAAATTTTCAGGACATAACATTGGCTGGGTCATCAAACCAAATTGCAAGGTCATTACATCAAAAATACGTTTTTTCAACTGGGGGTGGTATCCAAAAAGTGAAAGATTTGTAATATGTGTATGATATTCGAGACTATACATGTCAAATTTGGGGCCTCTGGCTCTTATAACTTTCAAGTTATAGCCAAATTGAAATTTATCGATAACTTTTGAACGGGACGAGTTATCGATAAAATGAAACAAACTTGTACTGTCCCGGAACTACGAGAACTTATATTTCCAATATGAAGTCTCTAGCTCTTATAGTCTCTAATATCTGCGTGTTCATACAGACTGACAGCCAGACGGACATGGCTAAATCGACTCGGCTATTGATACTGATCAAGAATATATATACTTTATATGGTCGGAGATGCTTCCTTATGCCTGTTACATACTTTTGCACAACACCATAATACCCTTTTTACCCATTTTTAATGGGTTCAGGGTATAAAAATTGCACCATGATCGGTCGATTTCCATAATGAGGAGCTAAGCGTGAGTGAGTTTCTTTGTATGTATAAAGATAAGTAAATATGAATTAAGTCATGGGGTGGTTACAGATATTCTCTAGCGAGCACTGTTGACTTACAGCACTATTGTTATATTTATACACTGATACCGAAGGTACTCATAGTACATTGGTTTTGTCGGATGTCCGTGAGGCCGTCCGTCTGTCTGGCTGGATGAACGCACGTATTTCCGAAACGATATTAGATAGACTCTTGACATCTTTTGTGTTATGATTATAGCTATCTGCTTCAGAACAAGTTTATTTCAAATTTATGCCACGCCCGCTGGAAGGCTGGCAAATCGATAACATGTCGATACACCTCAAATCACAAATCGATTAAACGTAAATATCTCCCACAATTTTGAAGTTAGAGTAATCAAATTTGGTAGGCATATTGCTGGTGACCTCCCGAAAAAATTGGATGCTAGGTTTATCGGCCACGCCCATTATTCGTCCACCAGCCCCCCCTCCAAAATTATTTTTAAATGCTTATATCTCTCGCAGTTTTAGAGCTAAGGTCACCATATTTGGAATATATATTACTGGTTACGTCCTCTACAGATCACAGCAACAAAAATTCGACCACGCCCACTCCCGCCTCCGTAATCGCGAAAATCAATATACATGAATGAACAATTCGATAACACGTGTATATTTTCCGCAATTTTGAAGCTAGAGTCCCCAAATTTGGAATTTTGACTAGGGCTGACCACCCCAAAGATTCCGTCCTGAATTTTCCGGCCAGGCCCACTAAAACGCCAACCAGCCACGGCAAAAATTTTCGGGGCCACGCCCCCTCCCGCCCCCAAAAATCACGAAAATGTATATCTTCCACAGTTTTAGAGCTAGAGTCTCCAAATTTGTAAGATAGACTTCTTGTCACCCCTTCTAAAGATCGGCCAAAATTTTTGGGGCCACGTCCCCCTCCCGCCCCCAAAAATCGCGAAAATGTATATCTTCCACAGTTTTAGAGCTAGAGCCACCAAAATTGGAAAATAGACTTCTGGTCACCCCCTCTTAAGATTGGAAAAATTTTTGGGGCCACGCCCCCTCCCGGCGCCAAAAATCGCGAAAGTTTATATCTTCCATAGTTTTAGAGCTAGAGTCACCAAAATTGATCGCGAAAATGTATATATTCCACAGTTTTAGAGCTAAAATCACAAAATTTGGAAAATAGACTTATGGTCACCCCCTCTTAAGATCGACGACGCCCCCTCCCGTCCCCAAAAATTTGGAAGGCCGAGTTAGGGTCACCCATACACCAGTTCTGTTCCCTTGCTTTCAGTTGTTCTTAAACTGGTATCAGAGTATTACGCAGTCGGCTCCGCCCGACTGCAACGTTCTCACTTGTTTTTATTGGTATGAGCGATGCAAAGTGGTTATAATCAAAGTTGGATAATTTCTCCAATCGGGAATACACAAAACTTATATTTTTGCCACTCTGTACCCATTCGAAATGACTGAAAGGTGTAAGCTATTCAAGTTTATATACCAGGCATAATGAGACATCTCCGACCACATAAAGCTAGTAAGTATATAGATTTTTGATAAGCATAAACAGCCGACTTGATATGGTCATGTCCGTCTGTTTGTGCTAACGGGTCACAAATACTATAAAGGCAACTCTTCTCCGAAACTCGTGGGAATTATCAGCATGAAATCTAATAATAACAAGTGGGAAATGATTATCTTCGGCGTGCCGAAGTTTTCATACTCTTTTCGAACCTTTAGACAATTTTGTAAAAATTCGTTATATCGCATGGCATTTTTTTTTAATACGTGCAAAGTTTCCTCGAGATGGTTTAAGAACATCGGATATATGGCCAAAACCGACTTATAGTTGTATGGCAGCTATAATATATAGTGATTCGATCCGACCGGCTCCGAACAATGTGATGTCTCTTTGAATAATAAGTATCTGTGCAAAGTTTCATCGCGATAGCTTTATAAACATGGGATTTATGGCCAAAACCGACTTCCAGTTGTATGGCAGCTATAAGATATAGTGGTCCGATCCGGCCGGCTCCGACCAATGTGCTCTCCCTTTGCACAATAACTCTCTGTTTCAAGTTTCATCACGATAGCTCAAAGACTGAGGAACTAGTTTGCATACATACAGACAGTCAGACAGACGGACATGGCTAGATCATATTGTCATTCTAAGCATACTGGCAGTAACTTTTGGGGGTCTCCGATGCTTCCTTTTATGTGTTACAAACTTCAGCACAAACTTAATATACTATTTTCTTCGAAAAGAGTATAAAAAATTAAAAGTTCTGCATGATCTCCCTGCTGGCAATGTCGCATTTTGAGGACAGCCGAGTGAGGCAGCAGGGACAATAGCGTCCAAGAATAAAAATGGTTGCTGCCGCCGCAGAGACAACACAGATTACCAAAATTAACGCAACTTTTGCGGCTCTGGGGTCAAATGGTCCCTGAGGTTCTAGCAGAGACTCCATCCAAAACAGGCTCTGGCAGTGGAAAAGGAGTCGTGCAAGGCAAGGCATCCGATTTCAAGCGGTTCAGCAGCACGCTAATGCCGCCAATATGAAGAGGATGTGCGCGGCAACGAAGGGTGGCATCGACGCCCTTTCCAAACGCAGAATTACAGGAAACTATGGTCGAGCCTCCAATTACGTCTCAAACAGCAGCAGCCATGGCGGAGAAGTCAGTAATAGTAATAGTAAGGTCCATGTTGTCCTACGAAGCGGTAGCTTGTGGTGAAAGAGCACGGATACTCATCGGGCAGAAAGTAAGAGTGCTCGACTACGAAATACCCTGAACCCAGTCCTAACAATCATTCATACTAATCCATCAATGTGTATACATACAAACACACACATGCAGCAGTACAAGCAGTGCAAGCGGTTAAAGCAGTTAGCTTGCTTTTACACTGAGCCGCACATAATGGAAAGTAAAATCTTAAATAAGTTGTGTTTATTGTCCGATCTTTCTGAAATTTTTAGAATATAACATTGGCTATATAATGTGTGATCAAACCAAATTGCAAGATCAAAAATGCGTTTTTTGAACTATTGGGGGGATTGGGGGTGGTATCCAAAGAGTGAAATATTTGTAACATGTGTATGATATTCGAGATTATACATGCCAAATTTAGGGGCCTCTAGCTTTTATAACATTTAAGTTACGGTCCAAAAATGGTAGTCTGAAATCGAAATTTATCGATCACTATTGAACGGGATGAGTTATCGATAAAATTAAATAAACTTGATCTGTCCCGGGACTACGAGAACTTATATTCCATATATGAAGTCCCTAGCTCTTATAGTCTCTGATATCAGCGAGTTCATACAGACAGACGGACATAGCTAGATCGACTCGGCTGTTGCTCCTGATCAAGAATACATATATGCACTTTATATGGTCGGAGATGCTTCCCTATGCCTGTTACATAGTTTTGCACAAAACATTTATACCCTTTTTATAAAAGGGAATATATATGATATATGATGGAATTTGAACCGAGCTCTTCCGTTTGTCAGCGCAGCACTTTACCACTTTCACCACCAAACCGTTTTGAAAATCGCGGACAATCTCGATTGTGTTGAGCGTTTTATCGCGTGGCATTGTTTTTGTCCTTAGACATTGTAAAATTACGCGTAGACAAACGGAAGAAGGCGGTTGAAGTCCCAGCAGCGACCTATAGTTTATTTTCATTTTCTGTCTAATTCTTGTTTTCAAATATAAAATATCTGTAATCAAAAGATAATTTCACTTACACCACCAAACCGTTTCGAAAAGCACTGACAAACTCGATTATAGTGCTCGTTTTTTGCGCGTGGCATTGTTTTTGTTCTAAGACATTGGTAACAAATAAGTTTGATTACAGTTATATTATATTTGAAAACAAGAATAAGAAAACTGTTGGAATATCCCTGTTCAAACTTACAAAAATACCATTATAGAATACCATATTGAGTATTTATACAAACACATATTTTGGTCACACTTAAAGTGTCTTCGTTCTCTTTTGTCTTGTACTTGAAACAGTGTAGATGTGGTGTCGGTGTTGCGATTTAAAAAGAAGCTCAATTGATTGAAATATAGAGCCAAACAAATAAAACATAAAGTGTTTATTAATTTCACAGTATTAGAATCTTAGTTTTCAACAGGTTATGGGCCCAGTCCATGCCTAGTAAAGAAAGATTTGTGAAATTTCGTTTATTTGTGAAATTACGTTTTGTTGTGAAATTACGCTCAGTTGTGAAATCCGCTTGCGTATACCTACATTCATATACATATGGTGTATCTGTGTGTTTGTGAAAAGTAGGATGGAAAAGGCAAAGCGAAACATAAAGCCTTTTGATGATGAAAAATATTCCATTTGGAAATTTAGAATCAGAGCTCTATTAGCCGAGTTAGATGTGTTAAAGGTTATTGATGAGAATATACCTGATGGAGTGGACAACACATGGAAGAAAGCAGAGCGATGTGCAAAAAGTGCGCTAATAGAATATTTGAGCGACTCTCATTTGAATTTCACAACAGGCGACATTACGGCGCGTAAATTGATTTTGACAGAAGGCGACAGTTCGGCGCGTCAAATGAATTTCGCAACAGGCGACATCTCGGTGCGTCAGATTCTGAAGAATTTGGACGCCGTGTATGAGCGAAAGAGTTTGGCTATTGCCACTATTGAGTCATTTTAACGTTTTTGATGAATTAGTGAGTGAATTGTTAGCTGCATTAGCTAAAATAAAAGAAATGGACAAAGTGTCGCATTTGCTTCTGACCTTGCCTTTGTCATACGATGGTATTATAACAGCAATAGAAACATTATCGGAGGAAAGCTTGACATTAGCTTTTGTGAAAAATAGGTTGCTAGATCATGAGATAAAAATTAATAGTGACAATATTGACACTAGTAAAAATAAAGAAAATAAGCAAGCTCAAATCGCAACACGGGTTCGCTTTTATGTTAAAGAAAGTTAAAACAAACACAGTGTCGAATAAATTCGGTTTTATTCTGGATTCTGGCGCAAGCGATCATCTAATTAACGATGAGTCGTTATACGCTGACAGTGTGGAATTGGAGCATCCACTGAAGATCGCTGTGGCCAAGCAAGGCGAATTTATTTACGCTACTAAGCGTGGTATTGTGCGGCTGCACAATGGTTATGAAATAACACTGGAGGATGTTCTCTACTGCAAGGAGGCTGCAGGAAACTTAATGTCTGTTAAGCGGCTACAAGAGGCAGGAATATCAATCGAGTTTGACAGTAATGGTGTCTCCATATCAAACAAGTGAGAACGTTGCAGTCGGGCGGAGCCGACTGCGTAATACTCTGATACCATTTTAAGAACAGCTGAAAGCAAGTGAACAGAAAATTTTTGCTGGTGTTTGGGTGACCCGAAATCGGCATTCCAAGTTTTTGGGAACGGGAGGGGCATGGTCGATCTTAAGAGGGGGTGACCAGAAGTCTATCTTCCAATTTTGGTGACTCTAGCTCTAAAACTGTGGAAGATATAAGCTTTCGCGATTTTTGGGGGCGGGAGGGGGCGTGGCCCCAAAAATTTTGGCCGATCTTTAGAGGGAGTGACAAGAAGTCTATCTTACAAATTTCTTGACTCTAGCTCTAAAACTGTGGAAGATATACATTTTCGCGATTTTTGGGGGCGGGAGGGAGCGTGGCCCCAAATTTTTTTTACCGATATTTAGAGGGGCTGATTAGAAGTCTATCTTCCAAGTTTAATGTCTCAAGCTCTGAAACTGTGGAAGATATAAATTTTCGAGATTTTTGGGGGCAAGAGGGGGCGTTGCCCCAAAATTTGTTGTCCGATCTTTAGAGGACTTGGCCAGAAGTCTACCCTCAAAGTTTGGTGGCCCTAGCTCTTAAACTGTGCGAGATATAGGCTTCCATGTTTCGTGGGGGCGGGGTGGCTGGGGGCGTTCTAGTGGGCGTGGCCGGAAAATCCAGGGCTGGTCAGCCCTAGTCTAAATTCCAAATTTGGGGACTCTAGCTTCAAAATTGCGGGAAATATACACGTGTTATCGAATTGTGCCTTCATGTATATCGATTTTCGCGATTACGGGGGCGGGAGTGGGCGTGGTCGAAAGCTTTCTGTAATCTGTAGAGGACGTCACCAGTAATATATATTCCAAATATGGTGACTTTAGCTCTAAAACTGCGGGAGATATAAGCATTTCAAATTAATTTTGGAGGGGGGGCTGGTGGGCGTAATAATGGGCGTGGCCGATTAACCTAGGATCCAATTTTTTTGGGAGGTCACCAGCAATATACCTATCAAATTTGATTACTCTAGTTTCAAAATTGTGGGAGTTATTCACGTTTAATCGATTTGTGATTTGAGGTGTATCGACATGTTATCGATTTGCCAGCCTCCCAGTGGGCGTGGCATAAATTTGGAATAAACTTGATCTGAAGCAGATAGCTATAATCATAACGCAAAAGATTTCAAGAGTCTATCTAATATCGTTTCGGAAATACGTGCGTTCATCCAGACAGACAGACGGACGGCCTGACGGACATTCGACAAAACCAATGTACTATGAGTACCTTCGGTATCAGAGTATAAAAATGGTTTGACGATTGTAAGCAACTCAGGTACGTTGGATTTACCTATTGTTAAATTTCGAGCATACACTGTGAATGCGAAAGACAAAAATAAGTATCGATTATGGCATGAAAGATTTTGTCACATAAGCAATGGTAAATTGCTGGAAATAAAAAAAAAACAATCTTTTTAGTGACAACAGTCTTCTAAATAATTTAGAGTTGTCAGATGAAATATGTGAAGCTTGTTTTAATGGAAAGCAAGCTAGACTGCCATTCAAACAAAAGATAAAAGCTATATTAAAAGACCTCTATTTGTTGTACATTCAGATGTTTATGGTCCAATTAAACCAGTTACCTTAAATGACAAGAACTACTATGTGATCTTCGTAGATCAGTTTACACATTACTGTGTGACTTATTTGATTAAATACAAGTCAGATGTATTTAGCATGTTTAAGGATTTTGTTGCGAAGAGTGAAGCAAATTTTATTCTCAAGATTGTTAATTTGTATATTGACAATGGGAGAGAATACTTGTCTAATGAGATGTGTGAGTTTTGTGTCAAGAAAGGGATAACTTATCATTTGACGGAGCCACACACACCTCAAATAAATGGTGTTTCTGAGATAATGATAAGAACTATAACTGAAAAAGCTCGTGCCATGGTTAATGGAGCAGAATTAGATAAAAGTTTCTGGGTCGAAGCTGTGTTAACTGCAACAAATTTAGTTAACAGAATTCCAAACAGAGCGCTTGGTGATAATGCTATGACGCCATACGAGATGTGGCACAATAGAAAGCCCAATTTAAAACATTTGAGAGTGTTTGGTTCAACTGTGTATGTGCACAATAATAATAAAAGGAAAATTTGATGATAAATCATACAAAAGTATCCTTGTGGGATATGAACTAAATGTTTTTAAATTATGGGATGCTAATAATATAAAATTTATTGTTGCAAGGGACGTTGTTGTCGATGAAATCAATATGGTTAATTCTAGAGCTGTAAAAAGTGTTGACAAATTTTTCCTGAAAGATGAAAGTGATAAAGTCTTCCTGAAAGATGGAAGTGGTGACAAATTCTTCTTGAGAGATGGAAGTGATAAAGTCTTCCTGAAAGATGAAAGTGGTGACAAAGTCCTCCTGAAAGATGGAAGTGTTGATGAAGTCTTCCTGAAAGATGGAAGTGATAAAGTCTTCCTGAAAGATGGAAGTGGTGACAAATTCTTCTTGAGAGATGGAAGTGATAAAGTCTTCCTGAAAGATGAAAGTGGTGACAAAGTCCTCCTGAAAGATGGAAGTGTTGATAAAGTCTTCCTGAAAGATGGAAGTGGTGAAAAAGTCTTCCTGATAGATGGAAGTAATGATACAGATGTCCTGACAGAAAATAAGGAATCTGATCATGTAAAGTTTCCGAACGAAAGTAGGAAAAGAAAGAAAACAGGATTCCTGAAGGAATCACACATCCCGAATGAGAGAAGGGAATGTGGGACAGCTGATAAGAATTCCATGATAATTGATGACAACAACAATACGGATATCAATGTGAAAACTAGAAGAAGGAGATTGATGATCAAGTCCCAGATATCCTGTAATGGAGACGATAATAGTTTGAATAAATTTGTATTAAATGCTCGTACTATATTTAATTATGTTCCAAATACTTTTGATGAAATAAAGTATAGAAACGATAAATCTGTTTGGCAGGAGGCCATAGAGACTGAGTTGAATGCTCATGACATAAATAATACCTGGACAATTACAAAGAGGCCAGAAAACAAAAATATTGTTGATAGTCGATGGGTATTTTCTGTAAAGTATAATGAGCTAGGAAACCCAATAAAATACAAAGCAAGACTAGTTGCAAGAGGGTTTACTCAAAAATACCAAGTCGATTGTGATGAAACAATTGCCCCTGTTGCTAGAATCTCAAGTTTTAGATTCATATTATCATTATCAGTTCAATATAATTTGAAAATCCATCAAATGGATGTAAAAACAGCTTTCTTAAATGGTACTTTGAATGAGGAGATATATATGCGACTTCCTCAAGGTGTACCAGGCAATGCTGAAAATATATGTAAATTGAATAAGGCAATTTACGGGCTCAAGCACGCGGCTAGATGCTGGTTTGGAGTATTTGAGCAAGCATTGAAAGAGTGTGAGTTTGTAAACTCTCCGATAGATAGCTGTATATATATTCTTGATAAAGGTGATATCAAGAGGAACATATATGTATTGTTATATGTTGATGATGTGGTAATAGCAATAGGTAATATGACAAGCATGAATAGTTTCAAAGGGTATTTAATGAAAAAGTTTAGAATGACTGACTTAAAAGAAATACGACATTTTATTGGCATAAGAATAGAAATGTCGGAAGATAAAATTATCTTGAGCCAGGCTGCTTATGTTAAAAGAATTTTAAATAAATTTAACATGGATGATTGCAATGCAGTCAGTACGCCTCTACCAAACAAACTAAATTTTGAGTCACTGAACTTTGATGATAATTGCAATGCACCATGCCGTAACCTTTTTTTGTTGTTTAATGTACATAATGCTTTGTAAACGTCCAGATTTAGCTACTGCAGTAAATATCTTGAGTAGATAGCAAAAATAATTCTGAATTATGGCAATGTTTAACAAGTAAGAGTGCTCTAGTCGGGAGTGCCCGACTACGAGATACCCTGAAATCAGTCCTTACAATCATTCATACTAATCTAAGCACACACATGCTGCAGTATAAGCAGTGCAAGCGGTTTAAGCAGTTAGCTTGCTTTTTCGCTAAGCCCCACACAATGGAAAGTTAAATCTTAAATGTCTTCTATGTTTATAGTCCGATCTTATTGAAATTTTGGGGCAAGCAATTGTCAATATGTGTGACCAAACCAAATTGCAAGGTCGTACCTTCAAAAATGCGTTTTTGTAACTTTTGGGGGGTTTGGGGGGTGGTATCCAAAAAGTGAAATATTTGTTACATGTGTATGCTTTTCGAGATTATACATGCCAAATTTGGGGCCTCTAGCTTTTATAACTTTGAAGTTATGTCCCAAAAACGCAAGTCTGAAATCGAAATTTATCGATAATTTTTAAACTTGATCTGTCCCGGGATTAGGAGAACTTATGTTCCAAATATGAAGTCTCTAGCTCTTGTAGTCTCTGATATCCGCGTGTTCATACAGACGGACGGACAGACAGACAGACTGACATGGCTAAATCGACTCGGCTATTGATACTGATCAAGAATATATATACTTTATAGGGTCAGAGATGCTTCCTTATGCCTGTTACATACTTTTGCACAAAACCATAATACCCTTTTACCCATTTTTAATGGGTTCAGAGTGTAAAAACAGTTCTTAGATACCTGAAGGGAAGCATTGATATGAAATTAGTTTTCAAGAAGAATGCGGTGTTTGAAAACATATTAGTTGGCTATGTAGATTCTGATTGGGGTGGTAATGAGATTGATAGGAAAAGTACAACGGGCTATTTATTTAAAATGTTCGGTTCAAATCTAATTTGCTGGAACACGAAAAAGCAGAGCTCAGTAGCAGCCTCATCAACTGAATCTGAGTATATGGCACTATTTGAAGCCGTAAGAGAAGCCCTATGGTTAAGATCTCTTCTTAATAGTGTAAATATAAAACTTGAAAAGCCCATCAGAATTTATGAAGACAACCAAGGTTGTATCAGTATAGCCAACAACCCTTCATGTCATAAAAGAGCTAACCATATTGATATTAAATATCATTTTGCTAGAGAGCAAGTTGTTAACAACTTGCTGACATCTTCACTAAGCCGTTGCCTGCTGGAAGATTCGTGGATCTACGAGACAAGTTGGGACTACTCCAAGATGACTAATCCAGTTGTTCGTCGATGCTGAATAATAATAATATTATTTTATGTTATGTTATTTAAACATGTTTGAAAGTGATCTGATAGGGTTTTTCTGGGTTTTCCCAGTATCCTTGTAGCAAATGCTAGATCACGTAATATTCCCCAGAATGCACACCAGCCACATTAAAATAAGTAAATGGTAATTACATATGAATATGATTTTTAAGTTTGTTAATTTAATAACTATGAAAATTATTTCTGAGGGGGCGTGTTGGAATATCCCTATTCAAACTTACAAAAATACCATTATAGAATACCATATTGAGTATTTATACAAACACATAGTTTGGTCACACTTAAAGTGTCTTCGTTCTCTTTTGTCTTGTACTTGAAACCGTGTAGATGTGGTTTCGGTGTTGCGATTTGAAAAAAAGCTCAATTGATTGAAATATTGAGCCAAACAAATAAAACTTATAAAGTGTTTATTAATTTTACAATATTAGAATCTTAGTTTTCAACAAAAACAAATAAGACTGCTTTTGTCGGGATTCCCGACTAGGAGATACCCTGAAACCAGTTCTTACATCCATTCATACTTGCCTATCAGTATACATTCACACAAAAACACACACATGCTGCAAGCAGTACAAGCAGTGTAACCAGGGAGCTTGCTTCTGAGTTGTAAGGTCATGCCTTCAAAAAATCTGTTAAAAACTTACTTGCACATGGCTTTGTTTGCTCGTTTACACCCGATCTTTCAAAATATTTAATGCCGCATATCTTCGCTATCTATGACTCAATCGTTTAGCAATTTTAACCATTGATGAGCTATAAGGATGTTCAAGTGTACAAGAAAATTTAAAGCAATTGCTTTGAAAACATCTAATATATGGCCAAAGCCGACATCGTGTTGTATGGCAGCTATAAGATATAGTGGTCCGATCCGGCTGGTTCCGACCAATGTGCTGTACATTTGAATAATAAAAAAAAAAAAAAAAAAAAAAAAAAAAAAAAAAAAAAAAAAAAAAAAAAAAAAAAAAAAAAAAAAAAAAAAAAAAAAAAAAAAAAAAAAAAAAAAAAAAATAAAAAGGGTATAATTAAGTTGTGCAAAAGTATGTAACAGGCATAAGGAACCATCTCCGACCATATAAAGTATATATATATGCTTGATGAGTATTTTTTTATTTTTGTTATCTTTTTGGCTCATTTATTTGTTTTCAATAATAGGTTGTAATTCGAAAATGTCTGATATCAAATAAAACAAGAATGAACGTTGCAGTTGGACGTAATAATACATAATAACATAATACTCTGATACAATTAAAACAGCTAAAAACGGGTGGAACAGAACCTTTACGTAGGTGTACAAAATTTGATTACCCATCTTTAGAGGGGGCGAAAAAAAAATACACTTTCAAAGTTTGATAACTCTAGCTGTAAGATATTCGAGTGGGGTTGGCTGACCAGGGTGCTCTATTAGGCAGTAATATTAATTACAAGTGTTGGGGACTTTAGCTTAAAAATTGTGAAAATAAGTACATGTGTTATCGATTTGTATATTCAGGTTTATTGATTTTTACGATTACGGGGAGGAAGGATCGCAAAATTATTTCTGTGATTCGTTGGGGAGACTACCAGTAATATAAATTCCATATATAATATGGCGACTCTAGCTCTTGAACTGTGGGAGGTGTAAGCATGTCCAATTACTTTTGGAGGGAGGGCTGTTGAACGTGGAAGAGAAACTTTAGATTCTACAGACAGAGAAACGTACACCCTGCGGATATTGCACAAACTCAATATACTATGAATACCTTAGGTAATATAGTATAAAACAAGTGGGGAAGGATTATCTTCGGCGTGCCGAAGATTTTATACTCTTTTCGAACCTTTGGACCAATTTTCACTCTGCCAACTGCAGCACTTTCATTAGCTGTAAAAATTGATATCATATGAATTTAAATTTTCTATTGAAATATTAAATTTATTTCCAGTTGTATGGCAACTATAAGATATAGTGGTCCGATCCGGCTGGTTCCGACCAATGTGCTGTACATTTGAATAATAAGTGTCTGTGCAAAGTCTCATTGCGATAGCTCAAAAACTGAGTTACTGGATCCCACCATACATACAGACAGATAGAGGGACATGGCTAGATCAATTTGTTTTGTCATTCTATGTATACTGGCAGTAACTTTTAAGGGTCTCTGACGCTTCCTTCTGTGCGTTTCAAACTTCAGCACAAACTTAATATACTATTTTCATCGAAAAGACTTCGAAAATAATTGTAGGCAAAGGATAAATTCATCTGATACCAATGTCTTAGAACAAAAGCAATTCCACGCGAAAAAACGCTCACTATAATCGAGCTTGTCAGCATTTCTCGAAAGGGTTTGAGGGTGTAAGTAAAGTGGTAAGTCGATGCGCTGACACACGAGAGGTCATGGGATCGAATCCCGGTCGCGACATAATTTATTTCTCACTATTCTCCAATTCTTTTTTGTCGATATTAACTAAAATTGTAATTCATATGTTACCAATGTCGTTGAACAAAAAAAACTAAAACCCATACGAATAACACGATCTTTTACAGCATATGAAATTTCGGTGGTCCAGTTGGTAGAGTGAAAATTGCCTAAAGTTTCGAAAAGTATATAAAATCTCCGTAGATAATTCTTCCCTACTTGTTTTTATACCCTGAACCCATTAAAAATGGGTAAAAAGGGTATAATTAAGTTGTGCAAAAGTATGTAACAGGCATAAGGAACCATCTCCGACCATATAAAGTATATATATATGCTTGATGAGTATTTTTTTATTTTTGTTATCTTTTTGGCTCATTTATTTGTTTTCAATAATAGGTTGTAATTCGAAAATGTCTGATATCAAATAAAACAAGAATGAACGTTGCAGTTGGACGTAATAATACATAATAACATAATACTCTGATACAATTAAAACAGCTAAAAACGGGTGGAACAGAACCTTTACGTAGGTGTACAAAATTTGATTACCCATCTTTAGAGGGGGCGAAAAAAAAATACACTTTCAAAGTTTGATAACTCTAGCTGTAAGATATTCGAGTGGGGTTGGCTGACCAGGGTGCTCTATTAGGCAGTAATATTAATTACAAGTGTTGGGGACTTTAGCTTAAAAATTGTGAAAATAAGTACATGTGTTATCGATTTGTATATTCAGGTTTATTGATTTTTACGATTACGGGGAGGAAGGATCGCAAAATTATTTCTGTGATTCGTTGGGGAGACTACCAGTAATATAAATTCCATATATAATATGGCGACTCTAGCTCTTGAACTGTGGGAGGTGTAAGCATGTCCAATTACTTTTGGAGGGAGGGCTGTTGAACGTGGAAGAGAAACTTTAGATTCTACAGACAGAGAAACGTACACCCTGCGGATATTGCACAAACTCAATATACTATGAATACCTTAGGTAATATAGTATAAAACAAGTGGGGAAGGATTATCTTCGGCGTGCCGAAGATTTTATACTCTTTTCGAACCTTTAGACAATTTTCACTCTGCCAACTGCAGCACTTTCATTAGCTGTAAAAATTGATATCATATGAATTTAAATTTTCTATTGAAATATTAAATTTATTTCCAGTTGTATGGCAACTATAAGATATAGTGGTCCGATCCGGCTGGTTCCGACCAATGTGCTGTACATTTGAATAATAAGTGTCTGTGCAAAGTCTCATTGCGATAGCTCAAAAACTGAGTTACTGGATCCCACCATACATACAGACAGATAGAGGGACATGGCTAGATCAATTTGTTTTGTCATTCTATGTATACTGGCAGTAACTTTTAAGGGTCTCTGACGCTTCCTTCTGTGCGTTTCAAACTTCAGCACAAACTTAATATACTATTTTCATCGAAAAGACTTCGAAAATAATTGTAGGCAAAGGATAAATTCATCTGATACCAATGTCTTAGAACAAAAGCAATTCCACGCGAAAAAACGCTCACTATAATCGAGCTTGTCAGCATTTCTCGAAAGGGTTTGAGGGTGTAAGTAAAGTGGTAAGTCGATGCGCTGACACACGAGAGGTCATGGGATCGAATCCCGGTCGCGACATAATTTATTTCTCACTATTCTCCAATTCTTTTTTGTCGATATTAACTAAAATTGTAATTCATATGTTACCAATGTCGTTGAACAAAAAAAAACTAAAACCCATACGAAGAACACGATCTTTTACAGCATATGAAATTTCGGTGGTCCAGTTGGTAGAGTGAAAATTGCCTAAAGTTTCGAAAAGTATATAAAATCTCCGTAGATAATTCTTCCCCACTTGTTTTTAAACCCTGAACCCATTAAAAATGGGTAAAAAGGGTATAATTAAGTTGTGCAAAAGTATGTAACAGGCATAAGGAACCATCTCCGACCATATAAAGTATATATATATGCTTGATGAGTATTTTTTTATTTTTGTTATCTTTTTGGCTCATTTATTTGTTTTCAATAATAGGTTGTAATTCGAAAATGTCTGATATCAAATAAAACAAGAATGAACGTTGCAGTTGGACGTAATAATACATAATAACATAATACTCTGATACAATTAAAACAGCTGAAAACGGGTGGAACAGAACCTTTACGTAGGTGTACAAAATTTGATTACCCATCTTTAGAGGGGGCGAAAAAAAAATACACTTTCAAAGTTTGATAACTCTAGCTGTAAGATATTCGAGTGGGGTTGGCTGACCAGGGTGCTCTATTAGGCAGTAATATTAATTACAAGTGTTGGGGACTTTAGCTTAAAAATTGTGAAAATAAGTACATGTGTTATCGATTTGTATATTCAGGTTTATTGATTTTTACGATTACGGGGAGGAAGGATCGCAAAATTATTTCTGTGATTCGTTGGGGAGACTACCAGTAATATAAATTCCATATATAATATGGCGACTCTAGCTCTTGAACTGTGGGAGGTGTAAGCATGTCCAATTACTTTTGGAGGGAGGGCTGTTGAACGTGGAAGAGAAACTTTAGATTCTACAGACAGAGAAACGTACACCCTGCGGATATTGCACAAACTCAATATACTATGAATACCTTAGGTAATATAGTATAAAACAAGTGGGGAAGGATTATCTTCGGCGTGCCGAAGATTTTATACTCGTTTCGAACCTTTAGACAATTTTCACTCTGCCAACTGCAGCACTTTCATTAGCTGTAAAAATTGATATCATATGAATTTAAATTTTCTATTGAAATATTAAATTTATTTCCAGTTGTATGGCAACTATAAGATATAGTGGTCCGATCCGGCTGGTTCCGACCAATGTGCTGTACATTTGAATAATAAGTGTCTGTGCAAAGTCTCATTGCGATAGCTCAAAAACTGAGTTACTGGATCCCACCATACATACAGACAGATAGAGGGACATGGCTAGATCAATTTGTTTTGTCATTCTATGTATACTGGCAGTAACTTTTAAGGGTCTCTGACGCTTCCTTCTGTGCGTTTCAAACTTCAGCACAAACTTAATATACTATTTTCATCGAAAAGACTTCGAAAATAATTGTAGGCAAAGGATAAATTCATCTGATACCAATGTCTTAGAACAAAAGCAATTCCACGCGAAAAAACGCTCACTATAATCGAGCTTGTCAGCATTTCTCGAAAGGGTTTGAGGGTGTAAGTAAAGTGGTAAGTCGATGCGCTGACACACGTGAGGTCATGGGATCGAATCCCGGTCGCGACATAATTTATTTCTCACTATTCTCCAATTCTTTTTTGTCGATATTAACTAAAATTGTAATTCATATGTTACCAATGTCGTTGAACAAAAAAAAACTAAAACCCATACGAAGAACACGATCTTTTACAGCATATGAAATTTCGGTGGTCCAGTTGGTAGAGTGAAAATTGCCTAAAGTTTCGAAAAGTATATAAAATCTCCGTAGATAATTCTTCCCCACTTGTTTTTAAACCCTGAACCCATTAAAAATGGGTAAAAAGGGTATAATTAAGTTGTGCAAAAGTATGTAACAGGCATAAGGAACCATCTCCGACCATATAAAGTATATATATATGCTTGATGAGTATTTTTTTATTTTTGTTATCTTTTTGGCTCATTTATTTGTTTTCAATAATAGGTTGTAATTCGAAAATGTCTGATATCAAATAAAACAAGAATGAACGTTGCAGTTGGACGTAATAATACATAATAACATAATACTCTGATACAATTAAAACAGCTGAAAACGGGTGGAACAGAACCTTTACGTAGGTGTACAAAATTTGATTACCCATCTTTAGAGGGGGCGAAAAAAAAATACACTTTCAAAGTTTGATAACTCTAGCTGTAAGATATTCGAGTGGGGTTGGCTGACCAGGGTGCGCTATTAGGCAGTAATATTAATTACAAGTGTTGGGGACTTTAGCTTAAAAATTGTGAAAATAAGTACATGTGTTATCGATTTGTATATTCAGGTTTATTGATTTTTACGATTACGGGGAGGAAGGATCGCAAAATTATTTCTGTGATTCGTTGGGGAGACTACCAGTAATATAAATTCCATATATAATATGGCGACTCTAGCTCTTGAACTGTGGGAGGTGTAAGCATGTCCAATTACTTTTGGAGGGAGGGCTGTTGAACGTGGAAGAGAAACTTTAGATTCTACAGACAGAGAAACGTACACCCTGCGGATATTGCACAAACTCAATATACTATGAATACCTTAGGTAATATAGTATAAAACAAGTGGGGAAGGATTATCTTCGGCGTGCCGAAGATTTTATACTCGTTTCGAACCTTTAGACAATTTTCACTCTGCCAACTGCAGCACTTTCATTAGCTGTAAAAATTGATATCATATGAATTTAAATTTTCTATTGAAATATTAAATTTATTTCCAGTTGTATGGCAACTATAAGATATAGTGGTCCGATCCGGCTGGTTCCGACCAATGTGCTGTACATTTGAATAATAAGTGTCTGTGCAAAGTCTCATTGCGATAGCTCAAAAACTGAGTTACTGGATCCCACCATACATACAGACAGATAGAGGGACATGGCTAGATCAATTTGTTTTGTCATTCTATGTATACTGGCAGTAACTTTTAAGGGTCTCTGACGCTTCCTTCTGTGCGTTTCAAACTTCAGCACAAACTTAATATACTATTTTCATCGAAAAGACTTCGAAAATAATTGTAGGCAAAGGATAAATTCATCTGATACCAATGTCTTAGAACAAAAGCAATTCCACGCGAAAAAACGCTCACTATAATCGAGCTTGTCAGCATTTCTCGAAAGGGTTTGAGGGTGTAAGTAAAGTGGTAAGTCGATGCGCTGACACACGTGAGGTCATGGGATCGAATCCCGGTCGCGACATAATTTATTTCTCACTATTCTCCAATTCTTTTTTGTCGATATTAACTAAAATTGTAATTCATATGTTACCAATGTCGTTGAACAAAAAAAAACTAAAACCCATACGAAGAACACGATCTTTTACAGCATATGAAGTTTCGGTGGTCCAGTTGGTAGAGTGAAAATTGCCTAAAGTTTCGAAAAGTATATAAAATCTCCGTAGATAATTCTTCCCCACTTGTTTTTAAACCCTGAACCCATTAAAAATGGGTAAAAAGGGTATAATTAAGTTGTGCAAAAGTATGTAACAGGCATAAGGAACCATCTCCGACCATATAAAGTATATATATATGCTTGATGAGTATTTTTTTATTTTTGTTATCTTTTTGGCTCATTTATTTGTTTTCAATAATAGGTTGTAATTCGAAAATGTCTGATATCAAATAAAACAAGAATGAACGTTGCAGTTGGACGTAATAATACATAATAACATAATACTCTGATACAATTAAAACAGCTGAAAACGGGTGGAACAGAACCTTTACGTAGGTGTACAAAATTTGATTACCCATCTTTAGAGGGGGCGAAAAAAAATACACTTTCAAAGTTTGATAACTCTAGCTGTAAGATATTCGAGTGGGGTTGGCTGACCAGGGTGCGCTATTAGGCAGTAATATTAATTACAAGTGTTGGGGACTTTAGCTTAAAAATTGTGAAAATAAGTACATGTGTTATCGATTTGTATATTCAGGTTTATTGATTTTTACGATTACGGGGAGGAAGGATCGCAAAATTATTTCTGTGATTCGTTGGGGAGACTACCAGTAATATAAATTCCATATATAATATGGCGACTCTAGCTCTTGAACTGTGGGAGGTGTAAGCATGTCCAATTACTTTTGGAGGGAGGGCTGTTGAACGTGGAAGAGAAACTTTAGATTCTACAGACAGAGAAACGTACACCCTGCGGATATTGCACAAACTCAATATACTATGAATACCTTAGGTAATATAGTATAAAACAAGTGGGGAAGGATTATCTTCGGCGTGCCGAAGATTTTATACTCGTTTCGAACCTTTAGACAATTTTCACTCTGCCAACTGCAGCACTTTCATTAGCTGTAAAAATTGATATCATATGAATTTAAATTTTCTATTGAAATATTAAATTTATTTCCAGTTGTATGGCAACTATAAGATATAGTGGTCCGATCCGGCTGGTTCCGACCAATGTGCTGTACATTTGAATAATAAGTGTCTGTGCAAAGTCTCATTGCGATAGCTCAAAAACTGAGTTACTGGATCCCACCATACATACAGACAGATAGAGGGACATGGCTAGATCAATTTGTTTTGTCATTCTATGTATACTGGCAGTAACTTTTAAGGGTCTCTGACGCTTCCTTCTGTGCGTTTCAAACTTCAGCACAAACTTAATATACTATTTTCATCGAAAAGACTTCGAAAATAATTGTAGGCAAAGGATAAATTCATCTGATACCAATGTCTTAGAACAAAAGCAATTCCACGCGAAAAAACGCTCACTATAATCGAGCTTGTCAGCATTTCTCGAAAGGGTTTGAGGGTGTAAGTAAAGTGGTAAGTCGATGCGCTGACACACGTGAGGTCATGGGATCGAATCCCGGTCGCGACATAATTTATTTCTCACTATTCTCCAATTCTTTTTTGTCGATATTAACTAAAATTGTAATTCATATGTTACCAATGTCGTTGAACAAAAAAAAACTAAAACCCATACGAAGAACACGATCTTTTACAGCATATGAAGTTTCGGTGGTCCAGTTGGTAGAGTGAAAATTGCCTAAAGTTTCGAAAAGTATATAAAATCTCCGTAGATAATTCTTCCCCACTTGTTTTTAAACCCTGAACCCATTAAAAATGGGTAAAAAGGGTATAATTAAGTTGTGCAAAAGTATGTAACAGGCATAAGGAACCATCTCCGACCATATAAAGTATATATATATGCTTGATGAGTATTTTTTTATTTTTGTTATCTTTTTGGCTCATTTATTTGTTTTCAATAATAGGTTGTAATTCGAAAATGTCTGATATCAAATAAAACAAGAATGAACGTTGCAGTTGGACGTAATAATACATAATAACATAATACTCTGATACAATTAAAACAGCTGAAAACGGGTGGAACAGAACCTTTACGTAGGTGTACAAAATTTGATTACCCATCTTTAGAGGGGGCGAAAAAAAATACACTTTCAAAGTTTGATAACTCTAGCTGTAAGATATTCGAGTGGGGTTGGCTGACCAGGGTGCGCTATTAGGCAGTAATATTAATTACAAGTGTTGGGGACTTTAGCTTAAAAATTGTGAAAATAAGTACATGTGTTATCGATTTGTATATTCAGGTTTATTGATTTTTACGATTACGGGGAGGAAGGATCGCAAAATTATTTCTGTGATTCGTTGGGGAGACTACCAGTAATATAAATTCCATATATAATATGGCGACTCTAGCTCTTGAACTGTGGGAGGTGTAAGCATGTCCAATTACTTTTGGAGGGAGGGCTGTTGAACGTGGAAGAGAAACTTTAGATTCTACAGACAGAGAAACGTACACCCTGCGGATATTGCACAAACTCAATATACTATGAATACCTTAGGTAATATAGTATAAAACAAGTGGGGAAGGATTATCTTCGGCGTGCCGAAGATTTTATACTCGTTTCGAACCTTTAGACAATTTTCACTCTGCCAACTGCAGCACTTTCATTAGCTGTAAAAATTGATATCATATGAATTTAAATTTTCTATTGAAATATTAAATTTATTTCCAGTTGTATGGCAACTATAAGATATAGTGGTCCGATCCGGCTGGTTCCGACCAATGTGCTGTACATTTGAATAATAAGTGTCTGTGCAAAGTCTCATTGCGATAGCTCAAAAACTGAGTTACTGGATCCCACCATACATACAGACAGATAGAGGGACATGGCTAGATCAATTTGTTTTGTCATTCTATGTATACTGGCAGTAACTTTTAAGGGTCTCTGACGCTTCCTTCTGTGCGTTTCAAACTTCAGCACAAACTTAATATACTATTTTCATCGAAAAGACTTCGAAAATAATTGTAGGCAAAGGATAAATTCATCTGATACCAATGTCTTAGAACAAAAGCAATTCCACGCGAAAAAACGCTCACTATAATCGAGCTTGTCAGCATTTCTCGAAAGGGTTTGAGGGTGTAAGTAAAGTGGTAAGTCGATGCGCTGACACACGTGAGGTCATGGGATCGAATCCCGGTCGCGACATAATTTATTTCTCACTATTCTCCAATTCTTTTTTGTCGATATTAACTAAAATTGTAATTCATATGTTACCAATGTCGTTGAACAAAAAAAAATAAAACCCATACGAAGAACACGATCTTTTACAGCATATGAAGTTTCGGTGGTCCAGTTGGTAGAGTGAAAATTGCCTAAAGTTTCGAAAAGTATATAAAATCTCCGTAGATAATTCTTCCCCACTTGTTTTTATACCCTGAACCCATTAAAAATGGGTAAAAAGGGTATAATTAAGTTGTGCAAAAGTATGTAACAGGCATAAGGAACCATCTCCGACCATATAAAGTATATATATATGCTTGATGAGTATTTTTTTATTTTTGTTATCTTTTTGGCTCATTTATTTGTTTTCAATAATAGGTTGTAATTCGAAAATGTCTGATATCAAATAAAACAAGAATGAACGTTGCAGTTGGACGTAATAATACATAATAACATAATACTCTGATACAATTAAAACAGCTGAAAACGGGTGGAACAGAACCTTTACGTAGGTGTACAAAATTTGATTACCCATCTTTAGAGGGGGCGAAAAAAAAATACACTTTCAAATTTTGATAACTCTAGCTGTAAGATATTCGAGTGGGGTTGGCTGACCAGGGTGCTCTATTAGGCAGTAATATTAATTACAAGTGTTGGGGACTTTAGCTTAAAAATTGTGAAAATAAGTACATGTGTTATCGATTTGTATATTCAGGTTTATTGATTTTTACGATTACGGGGAGGAAGGATCGCAAAATTATTTCTGTGATTCGTTGGGGAGACTACCAGTAATATAAATTCCATATATAATATGGCGACTCTAGCTCTTGAACTGTGGGAGGTGTAAGCATGTCCAATTACTTTTGGAGGGAGGGCTGTTGAACGTGGAAGAGAAACTTTAGATTCTACAGACAGAGAAACGTACACCCTGCGGATATTGCACAAACTCAATATACTATGAATACCTTAGGTAATATAGTATAAAACAAGTGGGGAAGGATTATCTTCGGCGTGCCGAAGATTTTATACTCGTTTCGAACCTTTAGACAATTTTCACTCTGCCAACTGCAGCACTTTCATTAGCTGTAAAAATTGATATCATATGAATTTAAAATTTCTATTGAAATATTAAATTTATTTCCAGTTGTATGGCAACTATAAGATATAGTGGTCCGATCCGGCTGGTTCCGACCAATGTGCTGTACATTTGAATAATAAGTGTCTGTGCAAAGTCTCATTGCGATAGCTCAAAAACTGAGTTACTGGATCCCACCATACATACAGACAGATAGAGGGACATGGCTAGATCAATTTGTTTTGTCATTCTATGTATACTGGCAGTAACTTTTAAGGGTCTCTGACGCTTCCTTCTGTGCGTTTCAAACTTCAGCACAAACTTAATATACTATTTTCATCGAAAAGACTTCGAAAATAATTGTAGGCAAAGGATAAATTCATCTGATACCAATGTCTTAGAACAAAAGCAATTCCACGCGAAAAAACGCTCACTATAATCGAGCTTGTCAGCATTTCTCGAAAGGGTTTGAGGGTGTAAGTAAAGTGGTAAGTCGATGCGCTGACACACGTGAGGTCATGGGATCGAATCCCGGTCGCGACATAATTTATTTCTCACTATTCTCCAATTCTTTTTTGTCGATATTAACTAAAATTGTAATTCATATGTTACCAATGTCGTTGAACAAAAAAAAATAAAACCCATACGAAGAACACGATCTTTTACAGCATATGAAATTTCGGTGGTCCAGTTGGTAGAGTGAAAATTGCCTAAAGTTTCGAAAAGTATATAAAATCTCCGTAGATAATTCTTCCCCACTTGTTTTTATACCCTGAACCCATTAAAAATGGGTAAAAAGGGTATAATTAAGTTGTGCAAAAGTATGTAACAGGCATAAGGAACCATCTCCGACCATATAAAGTATATATATATGCTTGATGAGTATTTTTTTATTTTTGTTATCTTTTTGGCTCATTTATTTGTTTTCAATAATAGGTTGTAATTCGAAAATGTCTGATATCAAATAAAACAAGAATGAACGTTGCAGTTGGACGTAATAATACATAATAACATAATACTCTGATACAATTAAAACAGCTGAAAACGGGTGGAACAGAACCTTTACGTAGGTGTACAAAATTTGATTACCCATCTTTAGAGGGGGCGAAAAAAAATACACTTTCAAAGTTTGATAACTCTAGCTGTAAGATATTCGAGTGGGGTTGGCTGACCAGGGTGCTCTATTAGGCAGTAATATTAATTACAAGTGTTGGGGACTTTAGCTTAAAAATTGTGAAAATAAGTACATGTGTTATCGATTTGTATATTCAGGTTTATTGATTTTTACGATTACGGGGAGGAAGGATCGCAAAATTATTTCTGTGATTCGTTGGGGAGACTACCAGTAATATAAATTCCATATATAATATGGCGACTCTAGCTCTTGAACTGTGGGAGGTGTAAGCATGTCCAATTACTTTTGGAGGGAGGGCTGTTGAACGTGGAAGAGAAACTTTAGATTCTACAGACAGAGAAACGTACACCCTGCGGATATTGCACAAACTCAATATACTATGAATACCTTAGGTAATATAGTATAAAACAAGTGGGGAAGGATTATCTTCGGCGTGCCGAAGATTTTATACTCTTTTCGAACCTTTAGACAATTTTCACTCTGCCAACTGCAGCACTTTCATTAGCTGTAAAAATTGATATCATATGAATTTAAATTTTCTATTGAAATATTAAATTTATTTCCAGTTGTATGGCAACTATAAGATATAGTGGTCCGATCCGGCTGGTTCCGACCAATGTGCTGTACATTTGAATAATAAGTGTCTGTGCAAAGTCTCATTGCGATAGCTCAAAAACTGAGTTACTGGATCCCACCATACATACAGACAGATAGAGGGACATGGCTAGATCAATTTGTTTTGTCATTCTATGTATACTGGCAGTAACTTTTAAGGGACTCTGACGCTTCCTTCTGTGCGTTTCAAACTTCAGCACAAACTTAATATACTATTTTCATCGAAAAGACTTCGAAAATAATTGTAGGCAAAGGATAAATTCATCTGATACCAATGTCTTAGAACAAAAGCAATTCCACGCGAAAAAACGCTCACTATAATCGAGCTTGTCAGCATTTCTCGAAAGGGTTTGAGGGTGTAAGTAAAGTGGTAAGTCGATGCGCTGACACACGTGAGGTCATGGGATCGAATCCCGGTCGCGACATAATTTATTTCTCACTATTCTCCAATTCTTTTTTGTCGATATTAACTAAAATTGTAATTCATATGTTACCAATGTCGTTGAACAAAAAAAAACTAAAACCCATACGAAGAACACGATCTTTTACAGCATATGAAGTTTCGGTGGTCCAGTTGGTAGAGTGAAAATTGCCTAAAGTTTCGAAAAGTATATAAAATCTCCGTAGATAATTCTTCCCCACTTGTTTTTATACCCTGAACCCATTAAAAATGGGTAAAAAGGGTATAATTAAGTTGTGCAAAAGTATGTAACAGGCATAAGGAACCATCTCCGACCATATAAAGTATATATATATGCTTGATGAGTATTTTTTTATTTTTGTTATCTTTTTGGCTCATTTATTTGTTTTCAATAATAGGTTGTAATTCGAAAATGTCTGATATCAAATAAAACAAGAATGAACGTTGCAGTTGGACGTAATAATACATAATAACATAATACTCTGATACAATTAAAACAGCTGAAAACGGGTGGAACAGAACCTTTACGTAGGTGTACAAAATTTGATTACCCATCTTTAGAGGGGGCGAAAAAAAAATACACTTTCAAATTTTGATAACTCTAGCTGTAAGATATTCGAGTGGGGTTGGCTGACCAGGGTGCTCTATTAGGCAGTAATATTAATTACAAGTGTTGGGGACTTTAGCTTAAAAATTGTGAAAATAAGTACATGTGTTATCGATTTGTATATTCAGGTTTATTGATTTTTACGATTACGGGGAGGAAGGATCGCAAAATTATTTCTGTGATTCGTTGGGGAGACTACCAGTAATATAAA
This sequence comes from Drosophila flavopinicola, assembly GCA_035042425.1. Lineage (NCBI taxonomy): Eukaryota > Metazoa > Arthropoda > Insecta > Diptera > Drosophilidae > Drosophila > Drosophila flavopinicola. Next base: position 158,917 of record JAWNLL010000456.1, on the reverse strand, counting down.
TTCCATATATAATATGGCGACTCTAGCTCTTGAACTGTGGGAGGTGTAAGCATGTCCAATTACTTTTGGAGGGAGGGCTGTTGAACGTGGAAGAGAAACTTTAAATTCTACAGACAGAGAAACGTACACCCTGCGGATATTGCACAAACTCAATATACTATGAATACCTTAGGTAATATAGTATAAAACAAGTGGGGAAGGATTATCTTCGGCGTGCCGAAGATTTTATACTCGTTTCGAACCTTTAGACAATTTTCACTCTGCCAACTGCAGCACTTTCATTAGCTGTAAAAATTGATATCATATGAATTTAAAATTTCTATTGAAATATTAAATTTATTTCCAGTTGTATGGCAACTATAAGATATAGTGGTCCGATCCGGCTGGTTCCGACCAATGTGCTGTACATTTGAATAATAAGTGTCTGTGCAAAGTCTCATTGCGATAGCTCAAAAACTGAGTTACTGGATCCCACCATACATACAGACAGATAGAGGGACATGGCTAGATCAATTTGTTTTGTCATTCTATGTATACTGGCAGTAACTTTTAAGGGTCTCTGACGCTTCCTTCTGTGCGTTTCAAACTTCAGCACAAACTTAATATACTATTTTCATCGAAAAGACTTCGAAAATAATTGTAGGCAAAGGATAAATTCATCTGATACCAATGTCTTAGAACAAAAGCAATTCCACGCGAAAAAACGCTCACTATAATCGAGCTTGTCAGCATTTCTCGAAAGGGTTTGAGGGTGTAAGTAAAGTGGTAAGTCGATGCGCTGACACACGAGAGGTCATGGGATCGAATCCCGGTCGCGACATAATTTATTCCTCACTATTCTCCAATTCTTTTTTGTCGATATTAACTAAAATTTTAATTCATATGTTACCAATGTCGTTGAACAAAAAAAACTAAAACCCATACGAAGAACACGATCTTTTACAGCATATGAAATTTCGGTGGTCCAGTTGGTAGAGTGAAAATTGCCTAAAGTTTCGAAAAGTATATAAAATCTCCGTAGATAATTCTTCCCCACTTGTTTTTATACCCTGAACCCATTCAAAATGGGTAAAAAGGGTATAATTAAGTTGTGCAAAAGTATGTAACAGGCATAAGGAACCATCTCCGACCATATAAAGTATATATATATGCTTGATGAGTATTTTTTTATTTTTGTTATCTTTTGGGCTCATTTATTTGTTTTCAATAATAGGTTGTAATTCGAAAATGTCTGATATCAAATAAAACAAGAATGAACGTTGCAGTTGGACGTAATAATACATAATAACATAATACTCTGATACAATTAAAACAGCTGAAAACGGGTGGAACAGAACCTTTACGTAGGTGTACAAAATTTGATTACCCATCTTTAGAGGGGGCGAAAAAAAATACACTTTCAAAGTTTGATAACTCTAGCTGTAAGATATTCGAGTGGGGTTGGCTGACCAGGGTGCGCTATTAGGCAGTAATATTAATTACAAGTGTTGGGGACTTTAGCTTAAAAATTGTGAAAATAAGTACATGTGTTATCGATTTGTATATTCAGGTTTATTGATTTTTACGATTACGGGGAGGAAGGATCGCAAAATTATTTCTGTGATTCGTTGGGGAGACTACCAGTAATATAAATTCCATATATAATATGGCGACTCTAGCTCTTGAACTGTGGGAGGTGTAAGCATGTCCAATTACTTTTGGAGGGAGGGCTGTTGAACGTGGAAGAGAAACTTTAGATTCTACAGACAGAGAAACTTACACCCTGCGGATATTGCACAAACTCAATATACTATGAATACCTTAGGTAATATAGTATAAAAAAATACTCTTTTCGAACCTTTAAGCAATTTTCACTATTTTTCCGGGACTGCTTATTTAATTCGCAGATATTAATGTCGCATACATATACCCCTACATATAAAATAAAATATATAAAGGTATTCATGTAAACAGGGACGTTTCACTATCCGCAGCTCGTGGACGCGTCCCTTAGCATTCATAAGTGCTACCGAATTGAACAATAAACAAGTTTCAGTTTTTCCAAAAAGTCAAAACATATGTATACTACAATATACATACCAAATTTTGTGCCTGTTGCTCTTATACCTTTCAAGGCCGCTGTCGGAAATTGAATTGTCATAAAACTTAATCTGAACATACGAGAGCTTATATACAGAATTTGAGATCCATATTTTTTTTCGCGTGCCATTGGTTTTGCCAATGAATTAAAATTTTTCTTTTGAATTATTCTATTAAAGCTACTTTATGTAAAAAAAAAAAGAAACAATTTAGGAAATTGAAAATAAATGAATTTGATTACAGCTATTATATATTTGAAAAGATGAATAAGAAAAAATGAAAATAAATGACCAGTCGCCGCTGGCACTTGAACCCAGGACCTCTCGCTCACCAGTTCGCAACTTTCCCCCTAACGCCACAAGCCGTTTTGATGATCGCTGACAAAATCCCTTGAAGAGCAGACTGTCAAAAGCTTTCTTGTTTTGCTTTTTACTGCTTACACCAAGCAGTTTTAAGAATCGCTGACAAACTCGATTTATACTGAGCTTTTGTTTTTTCACGTGGCATTGTTTTTGTTCTAAGCCATTTAAAGCAAATGAATTTGATTACAGTTATTATATATTTGAAAAGAAGAATAAGAAAAAATTAAAATAAATGACCAGTCGCCGCTGGCACTTGAACCCAGGACCTCACGCTCACCAGTTCGCAACTTTACCCCTTACGCCACAAGCCGTTTTGATGATCGCTGACAAAATTGCTTGAAGAGCCGACTGTTACAAATTTCCTTGTTTTGTTTTCCTGCAACCTGCAACTCGCGTTTGACAGCATTTGTTTTTTCGCGTGGCATTGTTTTTGTTCTAAGCCATTGGAAGCAAATTAATTTGATTACAGTTATATATTTGAAAGGAAGAAAAAGAAAAAAGTATTAAATTAACAATCAGTCGCCGCCGAGGCTCGAACTTGCGAAACCTGCGTTCGTTAGCGCGGCTCTTTACGCCTTACGCCACAAACCGTTTCGATGATCGATGACAAAATACCTTGAAGAGCAGACTATCAAAAGCATTCTTGCGCTTGTTTTTGTTTGCTCATATGCACCTGTTTTTTAAAAATATTTAATGACGCATATCTTCGCTGTTTATAATTCAATCGATTTGCGATTTTACCCATTGATGAGTTATAAGGATGTTCAAGTGTACAAGGAAATTTAAGGCAATTGCTTTCAAAACATCGGATTTATGGCCAAAACCGACTTTGAGGTGTATGGCAGCTATAAGATATAGTGGTCCGATCCGGCCGGCTCCGACCAATGTGCTGTCCCCTTGAATAATAAGTGTCTGTGCAAAGTTGCATCGCGATAGCTCAAAAACTGAGGGACTAGTTTGCATACATACAGACAGACAGACAGACAGACGGACATGGCTAGATCAATTTGTTTTGTTTTTCTAAGCACACTGGCAGTAACTTTTGGGGGTCTCCGACGCTTCCTTCTATGCGTTACAAACTTCAGGACAAACTTAATATACTATTTTCTTCGAAAAGAGTATAACAAGTGGGGAAGGATTATCTTCGGCGTGCCGAAGATTTTATACTCGTTTCGAACCTTTAGACAATTTTCACTCTGCCAACTGCAGCACTTTCATTAGCTGTAAAAATTGATATCATATGAATTTAAATTTTCTATTGAAATATTAAATTTATTTCCAGTTGTATGGCAACTATAAGATAAAGTGGTCCGATCCGGCTGGTTCCGACCAATGTGCTGTACATTTGAATAATAAGTGTCTGTGCAAAGTCTCATTGCGATAGCTCAAAAACTGAGTTACTGGATCCCACCATACATACAGACAGATAGAGGGACATGGCTAGATCAATTTGTTTTGTCATTCTATGTATACTGGCAGTAACTTTTAAGGGTCTCTGACGCTTCCTTCTGTGCGTTTCAAACTTCAGCACAAACTTAATATACTATTTTCATCGAAAAGACTTCGAAAATAATTGTAGGCAAAGGATAAATTCATCTGATACCAATGTCTTAGAACAAAAGCAATTCCACGCGAAAAAACGCTCACTATAATCGAGCTTGTCAGCATTTCTCGAAAGGGTTTGAGGGTGTAAGTAAAGTGGTAAGTCGATGCGCTGACACACGAGAGGTCATGGGATCGAATCCCGGTCGCGACATAATTTATTTCTCACTATTCTCCAATTCTTTTTTGTCGATATTAACTAAAATTGTAATTCATATGTTACCAATGTCGTTGAACAAAAAAAAACTAAAACCCATACGAAGAACACGATCTTTTACAGCATATGAAGTTTCGGTGGTCCAGTTGGTAGAGTGAAAATTGCCTAAAGTTTCGAAAAGTATATAAAATCTCCGTAGATAATTCTTCCCCACTTGTTTTTATACCCTGAACCCATTAAAAATGGGTAAAAAGGGTATAATTAAGTTGTGCAAAAGTATGTAACAGGCATAAGGAACCATCTCCGACCATATAAAGTATATATATATGCTTGATGAGTATTTTTTTATTTTTGTTATCTTTTTGGCTCATTTATTTGTTTTCAATAATAGGTTGTAATTCGAAAATGTCTGATATCAAATAAAACAAGAATGAACGTTGCAGTTGGACGTAATAATACATAATAACATAATACTCTGATACAATTAAAACAGCTGAAAACGGGTGGAACAGAACCTTTACGTAGGTGTACAAAATTTGATTACCCATCTTTAGAGGGGGCGAAAAAAAAATACACTTTCAAAGTTTGATAACTCTAGCTGTAAGATATTCGAGTGGGGTTGGCTGACCAGGGTGCTCTATTAGGCAGTAATATTAATTACAAGTGTTGGGGACTTTAGCTTAAAAATTGTGAAAATAAGTACATGTGTTATCGATTTGTATATTCAGGTTTATTGATTTTTACGATTACGGGGAGGAAGGATCGCAAAATTATTTCTGTGATTCGTTGGGGAGACTACCAGTAATATAAATTCCATATATAATATGGCGACTCTAGCTCTTGAACTGTGGGAGGTGTAAGCATGTCCAATTACTTTTGGAGGGAGGGCTGTTGAACGTGGAAGAGAAACTTTAGATTCTACAGACAGAGAAACGTACACCCTGCGGATATTGCACAAACTCAATATACTATGAATACCTTAGGTAATATAGTATAAAACAAGTGGGGAAGGATTATCTTCGGCGTGCCGAAGATTTTATACTCGTTTCGAACCTTTAGACAATTTTCACTCTGCCAACTGCAGCACTTTCATTAGCTGTAAAAATTGATATCATATGAATTTAAAATTTCTATTGAAATATTAAATTTATTTCCAGTTGTATGGCAACTATAATATATAGTGGTCCGATCCGGCTGGTTCCGACCAATGTGCTGTACATTTGAATAATAAGTGTCTGTGCAAAGTCTCATTGCGATAGCTCAAAAACTGAGTTACTGGATCCCACCATACATACAGACAGATAGAGGGACATGGCTAGATCAATTTGTTTTGTCATTCTATGTATACTGGCAGTAACTTTTAAGGGTCTCTGACGCTTCCTTCTGTGCGTTTCAAACTTCAGCACAAACTTAATATACTATTTTCATCGAAAAGACTTCGAAAATAATTGTAGGCAAAGGATAAATTCATCTGATACCAATGTCTTAGAACAAAAGCAATTCCACGCGAAAAAACGCTCACTATAATCGAGCTTGTCAGCATTTCTCGAAAGGGTTTGAGGGTGTAAGTAAAGTGGTAAGTCGATGCGCTGACACACGAGAGGTCATGGGATCGAATCCCGGTCGCGACATAATTTATTTCTCACTATTCTCCAATTCTTTTTTGTCGATATTAACTAAAATTTTAATTCATATGTTACCAATGTCGTTGAACAAAAAAAACTAAAACCCATACGAAGAACACGATCTTTTACAGCATATGAAATTTCGGTGGTCCAGTTGGTAGAGTGAAAATTGCCTAAAGTTTCGAAAAGTATATAAAATCTCCGTAGATAATTCTTCCCCACTTGTTTTTATACCCTGAACCCATTCAAAATGGGTAAAAAGGGTATAATTAAGTTGTGCAAAAGTATGTAACAGGCATAAGGAACCATCTCCGACCATATAAAGTATATATATATGCTTGATGAGTATTTTTTTATTTTTGTTATCTTTTTGGCTCATTTATTTGTTTTCAATAATAGGTTGTAATTCGAAAATGTCTGATATCAAATAAAACAAGAATGAACGTTGCAGTTGGACGTAATAATACATAATAACATAATACTCTGATACAATTAAAACAGCTGAAAACGGGTGGAACAGAACCTTTACGTAGGTGTACAAAATTTGATTACCCATCTTTAGAGGGGGCGAAAAAAAATACACTTTCAAAGTTTGATAACTCTAGCTGTAAGATATTCGAGTGGGGTTGGCTGACCAGGGTGCGCTATTAGGCAGTAATATTAATTACAAGTGTTGGGGACTTTAGCTTAAAAATTGTGAAAATAAGTACATGTGTTATCGATTTGTATATTCAGGTTTATTGATTTTTACGATTACGGGGAGGAAGGATCGCAAAATTATTTCTGTGATTCGTTGGGGAGACTACCAGTAATATAAATTCCATATATAATATGGCGACTCTAGCTCTTGAACTGTGGGAGGTGTAAGCATGTCCAATTACTTTTGGAGGGAGGGCTGTTGAACGTGGAAGAGAAACTTTAGATTCTACAGACAGAGAAACTTACACCCTGCGGATATTGCACAAACTCAATATACTATGAATACCTTAGGTAATATAGTATAAAAAATACTCTTTTCGAACCTTTAGCAATTTTCACTATTTTCCGGGACTGCTTATTTAATTCGCAGATATTAATGTCGCATACATATACCCCTACATATAAAAAAAATATATAAAGGTATTCATGTAAACAGGGACGTTTCACTATCCGCAGCTCGTGGACGCGTCCCTAGCATTCATAAGTGCTACCGAATTGAACAATAAACAAGTTTCAGTTTTCCAAAAAGTCAAAACATATGTATACTACAATATACATACCAAATTTTGTGCCTGTTGCTCTTATACCTTTCAAGCCGCTGTCGGAAATTGAATTGTCATAAAACTTAATCTGAACATACGAGAGCTTATATACAGAATTTGAGATCCATATTTTTTTTCGCGTGCCATTGGTTTTGCCAATGAATTAAAATTTTTCTTTTGAATTATTCTATTAAAGCTACTTTATGTAAAAAAAAAAAAAGAAACAATTTAGGAAATTGAAAATAAATGAATTTGATTACAGCTATTATATATTTGAAAAGATGAATAAGAAAAAATGAAAATAAATGACCAGTCGCCGCTGGCACTTGAACCCAGGACCTCTCGCTCACCAGTTCGCAACTTTCCCCCTAACGCCACAAGCCGTTTTGATGATCGCTGACAAATCCCTTGAAGAGCAGACTGTCAAAAGCTTTCTTGTTTTGCTTTTTACTGCTTACACCAAGCAGTTTTAAGAATCGCTGACAAACTCGATTTATACTGAGCTTTTGTTTTTTACGTGGCATTGTTTTTGTTCTAAGCCATTTAAAGCAAATGAATTTGATTACAGTTATTATATATTTGAAAGAATAAGAAAAAATTAAAATAAATGACCAGTCGCCGCTGGCACTTGAACCCAGGACCTCACGCTCACCAGTTCGCAACTTTACCCCTTACGCCACAAGCCGTTTTGATGATCGCTGACAAAATTGCTTGAAGAGCCGACTGTTACAAATTTCCTTGTTTTGTTTTCCTGCAACCTGCAACTCGCGTTTGACAGCATTTGTTTTTTCGCGTGGCATTGTTTTTGTTCTAATCCATTGGAAGCAAATTAATTTGATTACAGTTATATATTTGAAAGGAAGAAAAAGAAAAAAGTATTAAATTAACAATCAGTCGCCGCCGAGGCTCGAACTTGCGAAACCTGCGTTCGTTAGCGCGGCTCTTTACGCCTTACGCCACAAAACGTTTCGATGATCGATGACAAAATACCTTGAAGAGCAGACTATCAAAAGCATTCTTGCGCTTGTTTTTGTTTGCTCATATGCACCTGTTTTTAAAAATATTTAATGACGCATATCTTCGCTGTTTATAATTCAATCGATTTGCGATTTCATTGATGAGTTATAAGGATGTTCAAGTGTACAAGGAAATTTAAGGCAATTGCTTTCAAAACATCGGATTTATGGCCAAAACCGACTTTGAGGTGTATGGCAGCTATAAGATTAGTGGTCCGATCGGCCGGCTCCGACCAATGTGCTGTCCCTTGAATAATAAGTGTCTGTGCAAAGTTGCATCGCGATAGCTCAAAAACTGAGGGACTAGTTTGCATACATCAGACAGACAGACAGACAGACGGACATGGCTAGATCAATTTGTTTTGTTTCTAAGCACACTGGCAGTAACTTTTGGGGGTCTCCGACGCTTCCTTCTATGCGTTACAAACTTCAGGACAAACTTAATATACTATTTTCTTCGAAAAGTATAACAAGTGGGGAAGGATTATCTTCGGCGTGCCGAAGATTTTATACTCGTTTCGAACCTTTAGACAATTTTCACTCTGCCAACTGCAGCACTTTCATTAGCTGTAAAAATTGATATCATATGAATTTAAGGTTTCTATTGAAATATTAAATTTAAGTTGTATGGCAACTATAAGATAAAGTGGTCCGATCCGGCTGGTTCCGACCAATGTGCTGTACATTTGAATAATAAGTGTCTGTGCAAAGTCTCATTGCGATAGCTCAAAAACTGAGTTACTGGATCCCACCATACATACAGACAGATAGAGGGACATGGCTAGATCAATTTGTTTTGTCATTCTATGTATACTGGCAGTAACTTTTAAGGGTCTCTGACGCTTCCTTCTGTGCGTTTCAAACTTCAGCACAAACTTAATATACTATTTTCATCGAAAAGACTTCGAAAATAATTGTAGGCAAAGGATAAATTCATCTGATACCAATGTCTTAGAACAAAAGCAATTCCACGCGAAAAAACGCTCACTATAATCGAGCTTGTCAGCATTTCTCGAAAGGGTTTGAGGGTGTAAGTAAAGTGGTAAGTCGATGCGCTGACACACGAGAGGTCATGGGATCGAATCCCGGTCGCGACATAATTTATTTCTCACTATTCTCCAATTCTTTTTTGTCGATATTAACTAAAATTGTCATATGTTACCAATGTCGTTGAACAAAAAAAACTAAAACCCATACGAAGAACACGATCTTTTACAGCATATGAAATTTCGGTGGTCCAGTTGGTAGAGTGAAAATTGCCTAAAGTTTCGAAAAGTATATAAAATCTCCGTAGATAATTCTTCCCCACTTGTTTTTATACCCTGAACCCATTAAAAATGGGTAAAAAGGGTATAATTAAGTTGTGCAAAAGTATGTAACAGGCATAAGGAACCATCTCCGACCATATAAAGTATATATATATGCTTGATGAGTATTTTTTTATTTTTGTTATCTTTTTGGCTCATTTATTTGTTTTCAATAATAGGTTGTAATTCGAAAATGTCTGATATCAAATAAAACAAGAATGAACGTTGCAGTTGGACGTAATAATACATAATAACATAATACTCTGATACAATTAAAACAGCTGAAAACGGGTGGAACAGAACCTTTACGTAGGTGTACAAAATTTGATTACCCATCTTTAGAGGGGGCGAAAAAAAAATACACTTTCAAAGTTTGACTCTAGCTGTAAGATATTCAGTGGGGTTGGCTGACCAGGGTGCTCTATTAGGCAGTAATATTAATTACAAGTGTTGGGGACTTTAGCTTAAAAATTGTGAAAATAAGTACATGTGTTATCGATTTGTATATTCAGGTTTATTGATTTTTACGATTACGGGGAGGAAGGATCGCAAAATTATTTCTGTGATTCGTTGGGGAGACTACCAGTAATATAAATTCCATATATAATATGGCGACTCTAGCTCTTGAACTGTGGGAGGTGTAAGCATGTCCAATTACTTTTGGAGGGAGGGCTGTTGAACGTGGAAGAGAAACTTTAGATTCTACAGACAGAGAAACTTACACCCTGCGGATATTGCACAAACTCAATATACTATGAATACCTTAGGTAATATAGTATAAAAAAATACTCTTTTCGAACCTTTAAGCAATTTTCACTATTTTTCCGGGACTGCTTATTTAATTCGCAGATATTAATGTCGCATACATATACCCCTACATATAAAATAAAATATATAAAGGTATTCATGTAAACAGGGACGTTTCACTATCCGCAGCTCGTGGACGCGTCCCTTAGCATTCATAAGTGCTACCGAATTGAACAATAAACAAGTTTCAGTTTTTCCAAAAAGTCAAAACATATGTATACTACAATATACATACCAAATTTTGTGCCTGTTGCTCTTATACCTTTCAAGGCCGCTGTCGGAAATTGAATTGTCATAAAACTTAATCTGAACATACGAGAGCTTATATACAGAATTTGAGATCCATATTTTTTTTCGCGTGCCATTGGTTTTGCCAATGAATTAAAATTTTTCTTTTGAATTATTCTATTAAAGCTACTTTATGTAAAAAAAAAAAAGAAACAATTTAGGAAATTGAAAATAAATGAATTTGATTACAGCTATTATATATTTGAAAAGATGAATAAGAAAAAATGAAAATAAATGACCAGTCGCCGCTGGCACTTGAACCCAGGACCTCTCGCTCACCAGTTCGCAACTTTCCCCCTAACGCCACAAGCCGTTTTGATGATCGCTGACAAAATCCCTTGAAGAGCAGACTGTCAAAAGCTTTCTTGTTTTGCTTTTTACTGCTTACACCAAGCAGTTTTAAGAATCGCTGACAAACTCGATTTATACTGAGCTTTTGTTTTTTCACGTGGCATTGTTTTTGTTCTAAGCCATTTAAAGCAAATGAATTTGATTACAGTTATTATATATTTGAAAAGAAGAATAAGAAAAAATTAAAATAAATGACCAGTCGCCGCTGGCACTTGAACCCAGGACCTCACGCTCACCAGTTCGCAACTTTACCCCTTACGCCACAAGCCGTTTTGATGATCGCTGACAAAATTGCTTGAAGAGCCGACTGTTACAAATTTCCTTGTTTTGTTTTCCTGCAACCTGCAACTCGCGTTTGACAGCATTTGTTTTTTCGCGTGGCATTGTTTTTGTTCTAAGCCATTGGAAGCAAATTAATTTGATTACAGTTATATATTTGAAAGGAAGAAAAAGAAAAAGTATTAAATTAACAATCAGTCGCCGCCGAGGCTCGAACTTGCGAAACCTGCGTTCGTTAGCGCGGCTCTTTACGCCTTACGCCACAAACCGTTTCGATGATCGATGACAAAATACCTTGAAGAGCAGACTATCAAAAGCATTCTTGCGCTTGTTTTTGTTTGCTCATATGCACCTGTTTTTTAAAAATATTTAATGACGCATATCTTCGCTGTTTATAATTCAATCGATTTGCGATTTTACCCATTGATGAGTTATAAGGATGTTCAAGTGTACAAGGAAATTTAAGGCAATTGCTTTCAAAACATCGGATTTATGGCCAAAACCGACTTTGAGGTGTATGGCAGCTATAAGATATAGTGGTCCGATCCGGCCGGCTCCGACCAATGTGCTGTCCCCTTGAATAATAAGTGTCTGTGCAAAGTTGCATCGCGATAGCTCAAAAACTGAGGGACTAGTTTGCATACATACAGACAGACAGACAGACAGACGGACATGGCTAGATCAATTTGTTTTGTTTTTCTAAGCACACTGGCAGTAACTTTTGGGGGTCTCCGACGCTTCCTTCTATGCGTTACAAACTTCAGGACAAACTTAATATACTATTTTCTTCGAAAAGAGTATAACAAGTGGGGAAGGATTATCTTCGGCGTGCCGAAGATTTTATACTCGTTTCGAACCTTTAGACAATTTTCACTCTGCCAACTGCAGCACTTTCATTAGCTGTAAAAATTGATATCATATGAATTTAAATTTTCTATTGAAATATTAAATTTATTTCCAGTTGTATGGCAACTATAAGATAAAGTGGTCCGATCCGGCTGGTTCCGACCAATGTGCTGTACATTTGAATAATAAGTGTCTGTGCAAAGTCTCATTGCGATAGCTCAAAAACTGAGTTACTGGATCCCACCATACATACAGACAGATAGAGGGACATGGCTAGATCAATTTGTTTTGTCATTCTATGTATACTGGCAGTAACTTTTAAGGGTCTCTGACGCTTCCTTCTGTGCGTTTCAAACTTCAGCACAAACTTAATATACTATTTTCATCGAAAAGACTTCGAAAATAATTGTAGGCAAAGGATAAATTCATCTGATACCAATGTCTTAGAACAAAAGCAATTCCACGCGAAAAAACGCTCACTATAATCGAGCTTGTCAGCATTTCTCGAAAGGGTTTGAGGGTGTAAGTAAAGTGGTAAGTCGATGCGCTGACACACGAGAGGTCATGGGATCGAATCCCGGTCGCGACATAATTTATTTCTCACTATTCTCCAATTCTTTTTTGTCGATATTAACTAAAATTGTAATTCATATGTTACCAATGTCGTTGAACAAAAAAAACTAAAACCCATACGAAGAACACGATCTTTTACAGCATATGAAATTTCGGTGGTCCAGTTGGTAGAGTGAAAATTGCCTAAAGTTTCGAAAAGTATATAAAATCTCCGTAGATAATTCTTCCCCACTTGTTTTTATACCCTGAACCCATTAAAAATGGGTAAAAAGGGTATAATTAAGTTGTGCAAAAGTATGTAACAGGCATAAGGAACCATCTCCGACCATATAAAGTATATATATATGCTTGATGAGTATTTTTTTATTTTTGTTATCTTTTTGGCTCATTTATTTGTTTTCAATAATAGGTTGTAATTCGAAAATGTCTGATATCAAATAAAACAAGAATGAACGTTGCAGTTGGACGTAATAATACATAATAACATAATACTCTGATACAATTAAAACAGCTGAAAACGGGTGGAACAGAACCTTTACGTAGGTGTACAAAATTTGATTACCCATCTTTAGAGGGGGCGAAAAAAAATACACTTTCAAAGTTTGATAACTCTAGCTGTAAGATATTCGAGTGGGGTTGGCTGACCAGGGTGCTCTATTAGGCAGTAATATTAATTACAAGTGTTGGGGACTTTAGCTTAAAAATTGTGAAAATAAGTACATGTGTTATCGATTTGTATATTCAGGTTTATTGATTTTTACGATTACGGGGAGGAAGGATCGCAAAATTATTTCTGTGATTCGTTGGGGAGACTACCAGTAATATAAATTCCATATATAATATGGCGACTCTAGCTCTTGAACTGTGGGAGGTGTAAGCATGTCCAATTACTTTTGGAGGGAGGGCTGTTGAACGTGGAAGAGAAACTTTAGATTCTACAGACAGAGAAACGTACACCCTGCGGATATTGCACAAACTCAATATACTATGAATACCTTAGGTAATATAGTATAAAACAAGTGGGGAAGGATTATCTTCGGCGTGCCGAAGATTTTATACTCTTTTCGAACCTTTAGACAATTTTCACTCTGCCAACTGCAGCACTTTCATTAGCTGTAAAAATTGATATATTATATTGATATATTTATTTCCAGTTGTATGGCAACTATAAGATATAGTGGTCCGATTCGGCCGGCTCCGACCAATGTGCTGTCCCTTTGAATAATAAGCCTCTGTACAAAGTTTCATCGCGATAGCTCAAAAACTGAGGTAGAAGTTGGCATATATACAAACAGACAGACACACAGACGGACATGGCTAGATCAATTTGTTTTGTCATTCTAAGCATACTGGCAGTAACTTTTGGGGGTCTACGACGCTTTCTTCTATGCGTTACACACATCAGCACAAGCTTAATATACTATTTGCTTCGAAAAGAGTATAAACACCAACCGCTTACAACTGATTAAAATCAGACCACATTTGGGTTTCTACATATCATTAAACTACGATATCCAAAAGGTCTGAGCAAAAGGTAGTAAATCCGGAAAACCAGATGCGTCTGTACCTTCAACAGCACTCGCAAGTTTTTGAACAAAAAGTCGTCAGAATATAAGCCACATTCCTCAAGACGAAAGTAATGACAACTATGAAATTCAATCACAATCTAAAGCAGCAGCGCTCGATGATGACTTGTCAAAAGTTGAAAGTTGGAATTTTTAGGGGAAACTCCCGTTTATCACACGTACAGTTGCAGGGCATACCTTAAGACTTCTGTTTGATACAGGAGCATCCACAAATTATATAACACCACTTTCCTTGTGCTGTCGACAACCCATTCCAGGTAAAGTCAATACATGAGCACACAACAAATTAATAAAAAGGGTCACAAACTAAAACGTTTGATACTTGATTTTCGTTAAGTACTAAGTCAATAAACAACGGTTGACAAATATCCGATCCCATTTGTTTCGACAAAATTGTGTAATATGGGCGAGACACATCGTTTTACAACATTGGACCTCAAATACGGCTTACACTAAATATATTTTAGGAAAAAGTCAGAGAGCCCGAATTTTCTGTTAATAACGGGAATTATGAATTCTGCACTTTCCATTTTGCTGAAAAACGCTAAAATAAAAAAGAGCCCGCAACCTCCAAAAACCTTTTTCAGTTTCAAATAATTATTGGGGTTAGCAAGCTATTATTACATGAGGACCCTAACGGACGTCCCAAAGTATGAAATTGGGAAAATCAGCAACAATCATTAAAGGAAAATAAAACTTCAACTGACACCATAACAGCTAAAAGCTTTTAGCGGACGCCCTATAATTCTTAATTACCTGATCATTGCGCGATAATGGAGTAAATTACCTTAAAATGTATAAGAGCTTGAGGCCCCAAATTTGCTACATATAATCTCGAATAGCTTACACATGTAACAAATATTTCACATTTGGATACCACCCCAAAATCTCCCCTAAAGTAAAAAAACACATTTTTGAATGCTTGATCTTCCAATTTGGCTTGGTCACAAATTTTATTGCCAATTTTATGCCCAAAAAAATATCAATAAGATCAGAAAATAAATAAAATAAGTTTAAGATTTCACTTTCCACAATGAAGAAGCAAGATAACTGATAAAACTGCTTGCACTGATTGTACTGCTTGCAGCATGTGTGTATTTGTATGTATGCATACTGATAGGATAGTATGAATGAATGTAAGGACTAGGTTCAGGGTATCTCCTATTCGGGCACTCCCGACTAGAGCACTCTTACTTGTTTTATAAACTTCTTAATTCAAATTACGAAATCTTATTGATATTTTTTAAAAATATGAATCTTTCTGGTGGGAGCCGCAGTCAGTTTAAAAACAAATTTATACTCTCTAGCCAAGTTGATTTTACAAAACAATGTTCCTTAGTAGAATGGAATATTTTTATATTATTCATACTACATTATTTTTTTAAATTTATTGCTATAATGTTAGGATCTCTGAGAGGTTGAGCATTACGAAATCTTATTGATATTTTTTAAAAATATGAATCTTTCTGGTGGGAGCCGCAGTCAGTTTAAAAACAAATTTATACTCTCAAGCCAAGTTGATTTTACAAAACAATGTTCCTTAGTAGAATGGAATATTTTTATATTATTCATACTACATTATTTTTTTAAATTTATTGCTATAATGTTAGGATCTCTGAGAGGTTGAGCATTGTGACGATCTTCTGAGAAGCATGATACTTTTGACGTATTTTACTAGTATACTAGGAGCCTTTATCCTGTTCAAACATCAATTCTTGTATGTTTCCTAACTAGAATTTATCGCAAAACATCCTTTAATATTTAAATGATCACTAATTGGAATACCATAGATGGAAAGTATAGGGCGAAGGTTTACGACAAGCAGCGCCATACCATAATATTCAGTCCCCCACTCTAAATCACCTAAAAATATACTATTTGGAACAGTTCATAATACTTCTCTCACCATTTAAGTCAACCACATGACCTTTTTTTTAAATTTATTTACGTATCCACATAGTCTGGTGTCAAAACAGGAAGAAGTATGGATCTTTCCGTACTTAAATTATATGAGATAGGTCGATGACAAATAATTGGAGTACTGACTACCAGACTAGGATCCCTTTTAATCAAATTTGGGAGCTCCAAGGGGATGTTCTCCCTATATCGCAGTTTCTTTGTAAAGTTTCTAACGCCTAGAATTAAAAAGCATTTTAAATTTCCTGGTAGGTGTGAATATGGTTCTTTGCCCAAACTCACTCCTCAATGGAAAAATGTTCCCATCTATACCACAAAAAAGGAAGAGTACCCAGAAGTCATTAACTTTATATTAGAACAACTGGGAAAGGATTATCTTCGGCGTGCCGAAGATATTATACTCTTTTTGAACCTTTAGTAAATTTTCACTCTGCCAACTGCAGCACTTTCATTAGCTGTAAAAATTGATATCATAAGAATTTAAATTTTCTATTGAAATACTAAATTTATTTCCAGTTGTATGGCAGCTATAAGATATAGTGGTCCCATCCGGTCGGTTCCGATTAATGTGATGTATGCTTGAATAATAAGTATATGTGCAAAGTTTCATCGCGATAGCTTTGAAAACATGGGATATATTATCAAAACCGACTTCCAGTTGTAAGGCAGCTAAAAGATATAGTGGTCCGATCCGGCCGGTTCCAATCAATGTGACGTATGTTTGAATAATAAGTATATGTGCAAAGTTTCATCGCGATAGCTTTGAAAACATGGGATTTATGGTCAAAAACTGAGGACTAGTTTGCATACAGACACACAGACAGACAGACAGACGTACATGGCTAAGCATACTGGCACAAACTTTTCAAACTTCAGCACAAACTTAACGTTATATTTTCTTCGAAGAGAGTATAAATATTAAATAACGTTTACCAACAACAAGTTTTGTGTAATTTTATGATTTTCTAACATATTTCTGCTAAGCACTACTATTTTAATGAACAGTCGGGCAAATCTTAAAACGCATCATAAAAGCACAAGCCGAAACAAAAGCACATGAACCTTTTTTGGTTTTTCTGAACCTAACATTCTCATCTATAACAAGTAAGAGTGATCTAGTCGGGAGTGCCCGACTACGAGATACCCTGAACCCAGTCCTTACAATCATTCATACTAATCTAAGCACACACATGCTGCAGTACAAGCAGTGCAAGCGGTTTAAGCAGTTAGCTTGCTTTTTCGCTGAGCCCCACACAATGGAAAGTTAAATCTTAAATAACTTCTGTGTTTATTGTCCGATCTTATGGAAATTTTTGGGGCAAACAATTATCAATAATTTGTGTGACCAAACCAAATTGCAAGGTCGTACCTTCAAAAATGCGTTTTTTGAACTATTGGGGGTTAGGGGAGTGGTATCCAAAAAGTGAAATATTTGTTACATGTGTATGCTATTCCAGATTATACATGCCAAATTTGGGGCCTCTAGCCTTTATAACTTTGAAGCTATGTCCCAAAAACGCAAGTCTCATTTTTAATGGGTTCAGGGTATAATAAATTACACGCGATTAAACGATTTTTTACATGCGTATGCTATTCGAGACTATACATATCAAATTTGGTGCCTTTAGCTCTTAAAGATATCAAGTTATGGCCAAAACACTTGCATTAAATCGAAACTTATCGATAACTCTTGAATGGGACGAGTTAACCCATTAAAAACGGGTAAAGAGGGTATTATGATTTTGTGCAAAATTATGTAATAGGCATAAGGAAGCATCTCCGACCATATAAAGTATATATATTCTTGATCAGTATCAATAGCCGAGTCGATCTAGCCATGTCCGTCTGTCTGTCTGTATGAACACGCGGATATCAGAAACTATAAGAGCTAGAGACTTCATATTTGGAATATAAGTTCTCGTAGTCCCGGGAATTTTATCAATAGTTCTTTTCGTTCAAAAGTTATCGATAAATATCCTTTCTGACTAGCGTTTTTGGACCATAACCTAAAAGTTATAAAAGCTAGAGGCCCCAAATTTGGCATGTATACTCTCGAATTTAATTTACATGTAACAAGCATTTCACTTTTTGGATACCACCCCCCAATCCCCCCAAATATTTTTGGAGTTATGACCTTGCAATTTGGTTTGGTCACACATTTTATAGCCAATGTTATGTCCTAAAAAGAAAGAAAGATCGGACAATAAACACAGAAGTTATTTCAGATTTTACTTTCCATTGTGTGCTTGTACTGCAGCATGTGTATGTTTGTATGTATACACACTGATAGATTAGTATGAATGTAAGGACTTGGATCAGGGAATCTCCTAGTCGGGCACTCCCGACTACAGCACTCTTACTTGTTTTATTATATATTTTTCAGATATCTTCAGATTACTTACTATTAAATCATCCTTATAAATGCTGTTGTCCGTGTAGAACACCAAAAGCTCTGCTGACAGTGCTCGACTGCTGGGCTCACGTAGTTTGGAAGCAAGCAATAAGCAAGCGGCCGCTAATATTTGAAGGTGAGTTTTTCGCACAGATTTTGTTGACAAAAAGCGATCCAAGTAAATTAGCGCAAGCAAAACGACCTCTTCCTGACACTTCTCTTCAGCACACACCTTAAACGATATAGAAAATAATCAAATATAAAATAATTCTGCCGATTATATCAAGTCGATTTATCTAGTTTAACCTGATTTTGGCAATTTTCTGGCGCCGATTATGCTTGTTAGCTAAAGACGGGTGCACTAGCAGCAAAAAAATATATGAATGTACTGAATGTATTTCTTTTATGGGTTAACAGGGTTTATTATTCTGCAAAAGTATGTAACAGGCAGAAGGAAGCTTCTCCGACCATAAAGCCGAGTCGACTTAGCCAAGTCAATCTAAGTAACGCGCTGCCTAATCAGATAAAGTTTGTTTCATTATACTATTTTCGAAGAAAATTCTATATTAAGCTTGTACTGAAGTTTGTAACGCATAGAAGGAAGCGCCGGAGACCCCCAAAAGTTACTGACAGTAGGCTTAGAATGACAAAACAAATTGATCTAGCCATGTCCGTCTGTCTGCCTTTATGTATGCAACAGAGAACTGCAATAAGCCACCGGCACTTAAGGTGCACTGGGTAAATGTAAAGTGATTTTAACACCCTTGTGTGTTCAATCACCGGACAACTGACCATAATCGCTCGCCTTTCAATAAAGTATGAGTGTTTTGCAAAAAACTACCTACTTACTTTTGTTGATTGTGTGCGTATGGCATACGTAGGCGCATCGGCGTCGAAAGAAGGATGGTTGAAAAGGGAAGCACAAAAATTGAGACAAAATGTATTGAGTGTCTTGGGTGTTAAGGTTTATTTTGTTCAAGCCTTCGCTTGTGTTGCTTTTTTTAGTACCTGCTGCTGCTTCGCTTGTGTTGCTTTTTATACCCTGAACCCATTAAAAATGGGTAAAAAGGGTATTATGGTTTTGTGCAAATGTATGTAACAGGCATAAGGAAGCATCTCCGACCATATAAAGTATATATATTCTCGATCAGTATCAACAGCCGAGTAAAAAAAAATTTGGAAGGTATGACGTTGTAATTTGGTTTGGTCACACATTTTATTGCCCAGTTTGTGCCCAACAAATTTCAATAAGATCGGGCAATAAACACAGAAGTTTTTAAGGATTTAACTTTCCATTGTGTAAAGCTCAGTAAAGAAGCAAGCTTACTGCTCGCACTGCTTGTAGCATGAGTATGTTTGTATGTACGTACATTCGTTTTGAGTGTGAGCGCGACCGGCACGCGTTGCCAAAAATGCCTGGGTGCACGCAAAAAAAAACGGGACATTGTGTGAGCGAGTGCGTAGGATTGCCGTCACTCGCAGCACACACAAAACTTTTGATAAGTGAATGTTTTTGCTTTGCTTAGCCGGCCCTGAGTGGCACCGGGGCACACATTTCATAAGGTGTGAGTAGGGTGGCAAAAAGTGATACATTTGCAGTTCTCTGGTATGCAAACTAGTCCCTCAGCTTTTGAGCTGTCATGATCAAACTTTGCACATAGACTTATTATTTAAAGGGACAGCACATTAATCGGAGCCGGCCGGATCGGACCACTATATCTTTTAGCTGCTATTCAACTGGAAATAAATTTAATATTTCAATAGAAAATTTAAATTCATATGATATAAATTTTTACAGCTAATGAAAGTGCTGCAGTTGGCAGAGTGAAAATTGTCTAAAGGTTCAAAAGGGTATAAAATCTTCGGCACACCGAAGATAATCCTTTCCCACTTGTTTTATCATTCGATTACTCGTCGCTAAAAAATATATCATGAAATAAATTCGCTGAGCCCGATACAATGGAAAGTTAAATCTCAAATAACTTGTGTTTATTGTCCGATCTTACTGAAATTTTTGGGACATACAATTGTCAATAATATGTGTTACCAAAACAAATTGCAGGGTCGTACCTTTTCAACTTTTGGGGGGATTGGGGGGTGGTATCCAAAAAGGGAAATTTGGGGTCTCTAGCTCTTATATCTTTGAAGTTATGTCCCAAAAACGCTAGTCTAAAATCGAAATTTATCGATAACTTTTGAATGCGACGAGTTATCGATCAAATGAAATAAACTTGATCTGTCCCGGGATTAGGAGAACTTATATTCCAAATATGAAGTCTCTAGCTCTTGTAGTCTCTGATATACGCGTGTTCATACAAACGGACGGACAGACAGACAGACGGACATGGCTAAATTGACTCGGCTATTGATACTGATCAAGAATATATATACTTTATATGGTCGGAGATGCTTCCTTATGCCTGTTACATACTTTTGCACAAAACTATAATACCCTTTATACCCATTTTTAATGGGTTCAGGGTATAAACCATATTTTTGTGCACGTGCGGTGTACACGCGTGATTTAGTTTGTAACTGCCAAAGGCAAGATGCCAAAGCAAAATGTTCCAAACCTTAATAGCTGCTTAGCAGATACTGAAACTACAACAACATTAACCGATGATGGATGTCTAATGCTCACTGCCTCGAATCGATGGTTCTCAATAGAGGCAAGCAATTCCTCGAAGCTGTTGCCTAAGATTCAACCATAGCACTGCAGCATCGTTTCACACTACATCTAATGATGGCGAAGCTCCACATTTTAATCTATTCTTATGAAGTCTGCATGAAGTCCCCCGACCAACTTCTTTACTGCTAAAAGCTGCGCAAACAATACTCTCAGCGTGGTGACTAGAACAGCATATGCAAATCCTTACTGATGCAAATGCCCGCCCACTAGTTCTATTCTCAGCTTAAACTGGACAAAGGTATTTATTCGAGGCTTTTACAACCAAACTGTTCCTGTGGCTGGTTATTCTGCTCGAATTTTGTACAACCCTATCAAACAACAAGTAAGAGTGCTCTAGTCGGGAGTGCCCGACTAGGAGATACCCTGAACCCAGTCCTTACAATCATTCGTACTACTCTAAACTCACACATGCTGCAGTACAAGCAGTGCAAGCGGTTTAAGCAGTTAGCTTGCTCTTTCGCTGAGCCCCACACAATGGAAAGTTAAATCTTAAATAACTTCTGTGTTTATTGTCCGATCATATTGAAATTTTTGGGGCAAGCAATTGTCGATAATATGTGTTACCAAACCAAATTGCAAGGTCGTACCTTCAAAAATGGGTTTTTTTACTTTTGGGGGGTTTGGGGGCTGGTATCCAAAAAGTGAAATATTTGTTACATGTGTATGCTATTCGAGATTATACATGTCAAATTAGGGGCCTCTAGCTCTTTTAACTTGTAAGTTATATCCAAAAAACGCTGGTCTGAAATCGAAATTGATCGATAACTTTTGAACGGGACGAGCTATCGATAAATTTTAATAAACTTGATCTGTCCCGGGATTAGGAGAACTTATGTTCCAAATATGAAGTCTCTAGCTCTTGTAGTCTCTGATATCTGTGTGTTCATACAGACAGACAGACGGACAGACAGACGGACATGGCTAGATCGACTCGGCTGTTGATACTGATCAATAATATATACACTTTATATGGTCGGAGATGCTTCCTTATGCCTGTTACATACATTTGCACAAAACCATAATACCCTTTTTACCCACTTTTAATGGGTTCAGGGTATAAAAATTTTCAATAATACGATTACACTCTATGATACTGTAATAAGCTGCCCAACGGTGGTAAATATGCTGGCATGCACAACACCATTGAATGTACGACGGAACGAAGATGGCCTCCGTTATTATGTGGCAACTGAATTCACATATTGCTTGTCAGCGAGTCTGAATTTAATAGCCACTCGTTTGTCTGCAAAGCTCTGACTTTAAGGATCTTCTGCAGCAACTTGTGGAAAAATACATTTTTGCTGGGTATTTCTATGACAGCATCCGCTCAGGGGTTCACATGCCATTGCAGAGACGTGACAGTGCTCTCACGGATTATTTCAGCGTTAAAAGTTTTGATACCACTGCCACTGTCGGTCTAACTCATTACCCATATACCACAAAAAACTTATCAGCAATTGACTTTGTAGTATTTTCATGCGGATCATGTGGATTTCAGTTCTGATCGAATGACACGTGATTGATTTTTCTTACTCTGTGTTTTTTACGCCACTAAATTCCCCATTTTACGCTTTCTGAAAAGCAAAATCAATGTCAAAATGGAACTTCATAAACCTGAAGGGGCAAAAAAAGGTCTGGCATTAATGTCTAGAAGAATACGCATAAAATAAAAAGTTAGCCTCTTCTGAATTCTCCTGTTCAAGACAGCAATGGGGATTGGTGCTACTCCATTCTTGAAAAGGCAAATGATTTTTCCCATAACCTTGCTAGCCCTTAAGCTGACCTAGCTGGCACCAGGATGTCCTAGCCGTACCTAGACGATATTTCTCTTTGCCACGTTACACCTACGTTCATGGCCAATGGAAGCCTACGAGGCCGACACACCTTGTTAGGTCTCACAAACTAATAAGCGTATTGCTTTCGATGGTTTTTGAAAAAATACTTCTGAGTACAATGCTGATATAACTTTACCTGTACCTAAGCTAACCACCAATTTAAATTAGGCAAGGTCACGGCACTCTGGAACACGCAAACAGGATTGTCATAATCATTCATCATGGGGATTATGGATTATCAAAACCATAATTCCTGTCAGCTAAACATATGGCCCACTTCTGGGTACGTGCTGCAAATACTAGCACTAAGCGGGTGCAAACGGAATTAAATAAAGAAACCCAGCATTGCATCACGACATCAGCGCCAACTCTGCTGGAGAAAAATGATCTTCACAGTAGCGGATTAAATGGCGCATTATCTGATCTATCCAACCAAATATGTTGGCGCGAAGGCTACGATACAATACATATACATGGTCAAAACAGGAGTGCTTTATTCGGGAGTGACCGACTAGGAGAAACTAGTTCTTACATTCGCAAAGTTGCATCGCGATAGCTCAAAAACTGAGGGACTAGTTTGCATACATACAGACAGACAGACAGACGGACATGGCTAGATCAATTCGTTTTGTTTTTCTAAGCATACTGGCAGTAACTTTTTGGGGTCTCCGACGCTTCCTTCTATGCGTTACAAACTTCAGCACAACCTTAATATACTATATTCTTCGAAAAGAGTATAACAAGTGTCAATAGATTATGGTCGGCGTGCCGGATCTTATACTCCTTGCGAATCTGCGGACTAGACAGACTTCACTAGCTTTTATTTGCGTTTATACATATGCTATATAATAGTTCGCGACTAATTTGCAGATATTCTGCTGCACATGTTTCTTTCAAAATAGCATAAATTAAAAAAATAATTGAAATATGAAAAAATTTTCATCAATTTCTCTAGCCGTCTCCCAAGACAGAATGCACTCTCCGCAATATCCCAATTAACAGAACATAACAAAGACAAAGAACATTGATAAAAAGTACACCAAACTGTGCGGTCGTACGTTCACATACATATGTATATACATATGTACATTCGAATCAATTTGCTATTGTACGAACATTTTTGCGCTCCCGAAGTGGACATCCTTAGTTAGATAATTTGGACATCGATTGCGTAGCACTCGGACTATGCATGACTTTTCATACATTTGTATTGCTTTGGAAAATGCCCAGGTAAAATTGTCACGGAAATCAGGAAAGTTAAAAAATTATATAACATTTGCTGGCATAGCTGCTGGAGCCAATCCACTCCAATATACAGTGGCTCACAGATTATTTCAACCAGCAACTCAAAAAAATTTTAGGCATGTATCGAATCTAAACTAAAAGAGATATCAAAATAATTTAAGAGCTATTTGTTAGTCTGATGCTTTAACTTATAAAATATTACATCATTTATTTTTCAAATATTTTTAAATCATTTTATATTAATTAAAAACTAAAAAATCAACCAAAATCAATGCCACAGCTTATTTCAACCACATACTTTGCAGCTGAGCAAAGATCCGTTATTTTACAATGCAACGGTAGTATCTTTTTCTATGCTTTAGTCATTGTTTTCGGAGTATGGTGAAATATATTTCTGCTGAATTTTGACAGTGGATCTTGCAGAAAAGTGTATTTATCGAAATGGGACCACGCACAACTAATGAGCAGCGAGAACTTGTTCTCAGGCATTTTAAAACGGGCTGCTCGCGCAGGAAAATTGGTGAGATGGTTGGACTAAGTGATTCCACAGTCCAGAGCATCATTTACCGATTTGTCCGAGAAAATAGAACCCATGATAAGGGTAGAATTGCTCCGAACAAAATTTTCAATTCTACGGACGAGCGCTATATTGTCCGGAAAATACGGGATAATCCAAGGCTATCGGCTCCAAAACTGGCCAGTGATGTTGAGGCAGAGTTGGGCAAGTCATGCCACCCAGAAACGATTCGCCGTGTGCTTCGGGAGCATGACTTCAAGGCCAGAATAGCGAGCAAGAAGTTTTTTAAAAGCGACAAAAATAAGATGTGTCGCCTAAAGTTTGCCCAGGAGCACTTGCACAAGGATAATGGTTTCTGGAATACAGTGTTATTCTGTGACGAGTCCAAATTTAATATTTTTGGGTCAGATGGAGCCTCATATCTGTGGCATAAGCCAAACACAGAACTGGAAGCAACAAATTTATGGGCTACAGTTAAGCATGGCAGTGGTAACGTTATGGTGTGGGCCTGTATGTCGGCAACCGGTGTCGGAAACTTGAAGTTTATTGAGACGACAATGGACAAAACTAAACATCTTGAAATTTTTAAGTCCAATTTGATGGAAAGTGCTGGGAAACTGAGCTTTAGGGACGTCAACAGATTATACCAGGACAATGCCCCGAAACATACGGCAGACATTGGGAAGACCTGGCTGATCTGCAACTGTCCGCATGTTATGAAACCACCAGCCCAGTCACCAGACATGAATGTTATTGAAAATTTGTGGGCCATTTTGGATACAAATATCCGAAAACGCAATATTTCTAACAAATCTGACCTTAAAGCTGCATTGCTTGACGAAAGGGCCAAGATTACACCACAAGTTACACAAAAGTTGGTCGAATCCATGCCAAAAAGGCTCAAAATGGTGGTTGACCAAATGGGTGGTCATAGCAAGTATTAATTTTTGTTGTTTGATGAAAAACATAGTTTTAACAATATAATTTCTAAAGTGGTTGAAATAAGCTGTGACATTGATTTTGGTTGACTTTTTAGTTTTTAATTAATATGAAATGATTTAAAAATATTTGAAAAATAAATGAAGTCATATTTTATAAGTTAAGGCATCAGACTAACAAACTGCGTTTAAATTATTTTGATATCTCGTTTAGTTTAGATTTTATACATGCCTAATTTTTTGAGGTGCTGGTTGAAATAAGCTGTGAGCCACTGTATGTATAATAAAAATTGCTTGCGTGACCTTATTCAATATGGCCTCATCAAATTTTGCATCAGCTCAAGTTCATTGCGCACAGCTAGTTGTTACTTGGTGTTTTTGTTTTGTTTTAATTTTGCCGTTGCTGCGCTGTACAACAGTTATTGAATGAACTGTTTCGAGAAGTCGCCAAAGCACACACACATACAAACTTACACAGAAACAGCCCAGCTTCTGCATCGCTTGACACTTGATTTCGGTTACTGCATTCTCTCTTCCTCTGCCAGCGATTGCGTCACTGCAGCCCTCACTACTCGCCCTTATCGTTGCTACGTTGTTAAGTGATTTTGTCTGCCAGTAGACTGCGTCGCTGCATTTAGAACACAAGCAAATATTGTTGTTGCTTAATAGTTGCGCTGCCGACGATAAAATTAGCTTCCCACAAATGTTATTGCTGTTTTATTAAGTTACAAAGCCAGCGGTCAAGTAACTTCGTGTGTCTTATGAACCTTTGGTGTGGGTGCTTTGTCGTTGCTCCGCTGCCGCAGTCCTGATCATCTCCAATGCTTTTCAGCTGCACTTTTGCCTTTTGCAGCTATCTTTGCTGCTAAGTTGAGTGCCAGTCACAGAGTCACTATTTGAAATGTGGGTTCAACAGGTCGAACGATCACTTTATAAGAGTTTGACCCTTGCACGAATGCTTTAAGTTTGTTAAAGATTGTTCACTGTGCATCAACTGCCTAAGGGTCATAAGCCAAATAGTTTCAGCTGTTTCCGACGAAGTCATATTGGTAACTGCAGTTATTTGCGTAAGAGATAGGTCTGGTAATTTCCAGTTGACTAGTGCTCTGGAAATCGCAAGTCCGCAGTGCGTCATGTAGAATTGATGATTGAGTTTGCCGTTTTGGGAAACGTTGATTGGCGTTATTGTTGGCGTCGGTACATTGAATTGTCTGATACGCAATTCCACCATCCTCAGCGCATTAATCTGCAGCTTGGAGCAGATGTATTTTTCGATTTGCTTAAGGAAGGACATGTGAAAGGAAACAGCGAGTCGCAAACATGGTGGATTGTAGCCAGGCGTTGTTGAATTACTGTCTCCCTAGACTAGCTCGACATCATTGTGAGTGTCAGTAGACTCCTTTTCAAACCAAGATTCATGTTCGTTGGCTGCTCTTGCTCGAAAGTTTTAGGAGGTTAGAAAAATTACCTAACTTAAATAATTTGAATATTATATACCCCAGAACAGTTGCTTGCGAGATGGCCTACCGCCAGGTCGTCTGTCTCTCATTGCCTTTCAAATAGAGCCCACGTTGCCGTTGTGCATCGTACGATACGGCTAAGAGGCACTCTCTGTCATTAGAAAGAAGAATTACACTCAGCTTGAGTGTAATTGACGTGTTTTATTGTGCTCTGCAACTTTTAATCATTGTCTCAATATTGTGGTCAAGTGATAACGCTTTGGTTTTAGTGCAAGGTATTATCAGCTGTGCATCGAATAGCAAATTTTCAATTTATTAACGCGGCGTCAGTTCTGCACTTGTTGTTTGTGTTCTTTTTATACCCTGAACCCATTAAAAATGGGTAAAAGGCTATAATGAAGTTGTGCAAAAGTAGTAACAGGCATAAGGAAGCATCTCCGACCATATAAGGTATATATATTATTGATCAGTATCAACAGCCGAGTCGATCTAGCCATGTCCGTCTGTCTGTCTGTATGAACACACAGATATCAGAGACTACAAGAGCTGGAACAGATCAAGTTTATTTCATTTGTTCGATAACTCGTCGCATTCAAAAGTTATCGATAAATTTCGATTTTAGACTAGCGTTTTTGGGACATAGCTTCAAAGATATAAGAGCTAGAGACCCCAAATTTGACATGCATAATCTCGAATATCATACACATGTTTCACTTTTTGGATACCACCCCTCAATCCCCAATCCCCCTAAAAGTTTAAAAACCGCATTTTGGAAGATATGACCTCACAGTTCTTTTGGAGTAAATATTACTTGTAGCCGTACAAGCAGTGCAAACGGTTTAAGCAGTTAGCTTGCTTTTCACAGAGCCCCACACAATAGAAACTTAAATCTTAAATTTCTTCTGTGTTTATTGTGCGATCTTATTGAAAGTTGTTGGGCATATAATTGGCAAAAAAAATGTGTGACCAAACCAAATTGCAAGGTCGTACCATAAAAAATGGGTTTATTCAAATTTGGGGGGAATCGGAGGTGGTAGCCAAAAAGTGAAAAAGTTATAGCCTAAAAACGCTAGTCTGAAATCGAAATGTATCGATAACTTTTGAATGAGTCGAGCTATCGATAAAATGAAATAAACTTGATCTGTCCCGGGACTACAAGAACTAATATTTCAAACATAAAGTCTCTAGTTCT
Organism: Drosophila flavopinicola; assembly: GCA_035042425.1. NCBI lineage: Eukaryota > Metazoa > Arthropoda > Insecta > Diptera > Drosophilidae > Drosophila > Drosophila flavopinicola. Next base: position 130,613 of record JAWNLL010000456.1, on the reverse strand, counting down.
TATAGTCTCTGATATACGCGTGTTCATACAGACAGACCGACAGACGGACGGACAGACACAGACGGACATGGCTAAATCGACTCGGCTGTTGATACTGATCAACAATATATATACTTTCTATAGTCGGAGATGCTTCCTTATGCCTGTTACATACTGTTGCACAACTTCATAATACCCTTTTTACCTATTTTTAAGAGGTTCAGGGTATAACAAGTGGAAAAGCAATATCTTCGCCGTGCCGAAGATTTTATACTCTTTTCGAACCTTTAGGCAATTTTCACCCTGCCAACTGCACCACTGAAATTCCATATGCTGTAAAAAATCGTTTTGTCTCGTAACTTTTTTTTTTTTTTTCTAAGAATATTTATTTTATTGCCATTGTGCTGTCCCTTTAAATAATAATTCTCTGTGTAAAGTTTCATCCCGATAGCTGAAAAACTGAGGCACTAGTTTGCATACATATGTACATACAGACAGACAGACGGACATGGCTACACCAATTTGTTTTGTCATTCTAAGCATATTGGCAGTAACTTTTGGGCTCCGACGCTTCATTATGTGTTACAAACTTCAGCACAAACTGAATATACTATTTTCTTCGAAAAGAGTATAAAAATATAAAAAAGTATTTGCTAAGATGGTGAAATACTTGGGTTTATGCTCCATATGCTAAGCAATGAATACTTTAGTGAGTCACTGTAACTAGTTCCATATTGATCCTGTGCGAAGCCCGGTTATACATTCAAATGGCCACAAAAATTATTATGTAGGAACTTATAAAAACTCACCTCCATCATCCATTCTGCAACAATTTTGCGCATCGGCGGGGTGATGTCCTTTTGTATAGTTTTGAAATATGTTTCGACAATCTGCGGATTCTTTTCTTCCGACTTAAGCGCATTTTGTAAACAGCGATCCGATTTGAAAATGGGATCTGTAACCACATGTGCATGCACATACTGAAAATGCTTATCGGCAACAGCTTCTGTTGTATTTATTACTGTTGTTCGAGTCACTTTGTGGGTGTGTCTATATTGTTTTTGCGGGAGACTCTGGTCCATTGATTGATAACTAATTGCCTGTGCTTGTTGTAGCTGTATTGTTGATTTTGTAGCACTCGCTGCGCTTGCGACTGAAGCGAATACGTACACCAACTTACTTTTATTGCATGTAATAGGAACGGTGGCAGAGCATACTGTGCCACTATTGGCTCTAACATCTGCTGCAGTAGAGGCTTTTGAAGAGCAAGAAAAGGAGCTCCTAATGTAGAAAGGCTTTGTGCTTTTTCGTGTAACATGCGATTGCTCTTTATACCTATAGAACTGTTCGGAATGAGTAACGATGGTTTCTGTACACAGTAAATCCATATTTCATCGACGCAATCACTTGTTCATTGTTTGAAGAAAAAAGCAAACTTTGTATATATGCTATACATATGTACATATGTATGTATGTACATATATAGTTAAGGTTTAAGTTTGCAGCTTCTGCTGAAAAATTCGGAACTAAAATAATGAGAAAAATGTTTAGTTTAAGTAAAATCACTTAAAGTAATTTGCATACAACATTTACAGCTGCTTTTTAAGTTTTGTTAAACATTTTAAATGCAACATAAAGTGGCCTTCCCTGACGTATTATCCCTTCACTAGAATTAAGCCAATATTTTATACTATTTTTGAGCTGAAGTAATGTGTGTACACGTGTAATGATTTATTGGTCCTATAAATTCTATTTATCTCTTTAGATTCATATCGAAGAAAATTTCATATGTATGGCGCAAAACACTAATTTTACAGAGGCGCTTTTTGATTTTCGTTGCATTAATTGGCATCTTGGATAGCAAGTTCCAAATGTGGTATGACTATTTTAACTGAAATACAGACTTTTTTCCAGAAAAACAAAGAATTTAAGCACAAAACAAAATTGTTGCCCAACAAAAAGAACAATGTCACGATAAAAATGATGTCAAGTTAGCGACGGGCAATTAGCATCGAATATCGAAACTGCTGCTACTTTGGAAGCCGCATTTTGTTCCTCAATCAAAAGAATTAAGTTATCTTTTCGAAGAAAATAGTATATTAAGTTTGTGCTAAAGTTTGTAACGCATAGAAGGCAGAGTCGGAGACCCCCAAAAGTTACTGCCAGTATGCTTAGAATGAAAATACAAATTGATCATGTCCGTCTGTCTGTCTGTCTGTCTGTCTGTCTGTCTGTATGCAAACTAGTCCCTCAGTTTTGGAGCTATCGCGATGCAACTTTGCACAGAAACTTATTATTCAACGGCACAGCACATTGGTCGGATCCGGCCGGATCGGACCACTATATCTTATAGCTGCCATATAACTCAAAGTCGGGTTTGGCCATATATCCCATGTTTTTTAATCTATCGCGATGAAACTTTGCACTGATACTTATTATTGAAAGATACATCACATTGGTCGGAGCCGGCCGGATTGGACCACTATATCTTATAGCTGGCATACAACTGGAAGTCGGGTTTGGTCATAAATCCGATTTTTCAAAGAAATCCTTATCATCAATGGGTAAAATTGCAAAATGATTGAGTCATAAATAGCGACGATATGCGTCATTAAATAATTTGAAAAAACAGGTGCATATGAGCAATCTGCTCTTCAAGGGATTTTGTCATCGATCATTGAAACGGCTTGTAGCGTTAGGTGTTAAGTGACGCCCTAGCAAACGAAAGGTGCCGAGTTCGAGTCTGAGCGGCGACTGGTCATTTATTTTATTTTTTCAAATATATATCAAATAGCTTTAATTCAATTATTTAAAAGGAAAATTTTAATTCATACGATACCAATTCTTAGAGCAAAAAAATAAATGCCACGCGATAAATCGATGTTTTAATACTTTTGAAATTTCAGTGGTGAAGTTGGCAGAGAGAAAATTGCCTAAAGTTTCGAAAAGAGTATAGAATCTTCGACATGATGATGATTGATTTTGTCCATATTATGGGCTTACGAAATAAAGCTCTTACATTTCTTACAATATCTCACAAAAGCTATATCGGTTACCATACTCGTATATGGTATTATGGCTTCTAAATTAATCTCAAAATATGCACAAACCTCCCAAAAGAACCACACACCAATTCCACTAATGGAATGCTATCGAAATGAAAGAGATTTCATACTTTATTCGAGCCTTTGGGCGGATTAAATAAGCTTATATTTTAAATATATGCGTACAAATGCGAATGCAAGCAGCACAACAAGTTTATGCAGGGTAAATTCTTCACAAGGCCACACACTATGGAAAGGTAAATCTAAAATAACTTCTTTGAAATTTCCAGGACATTGGCTTTAAAAGGGGTCATCAAACCAAATTGCAAGGTCATACCTTCAATAATGAGTGTTTTTCACATCTGGGGAATAGGGGTACGGGTATGTTAGATGTGTATGCTATTCGAGACTAAACATACCTCATTTGGTGCCTTTAGCTCTTAAAACATTCAAGTTATTGCAAAAAAACACTGGTCTGAAATCGAAATTGATCGATAACTTTTAAATGGGTCGAGCTATCGATAAAATGAAATAAACTTGATTTGTCCCGGGACTTTGAGAACTTATATTCCAAATATGAAGTCTCTAGCTCCTGTTGTCCTTAATAGCCGCGTGTCCATGCAGACGGACATGGCTAAATCGACTCGGCTGATGATACTGATCAAGAATATATATTCTTAATATGGTCGGAGGTTCTTCCTTACGCCATACTTTTGCAAAACTTCATTATACCCATTTTAATGGGTTCAGGTTATAAAATTCAGGTTCAGGTTATTTATTAGCTGAGCCACACATACCTACGCATCAGACAACGGCAGCGGTGCTTATTTTCAGTACTTCTAGTATACTCGTAAAAAATGCGGTTGCGGTAGTACCAAAACCACAAAATATTGGGTGGTATTCAAATATACACTAATTGCTTGTGGGTTTTTCTTTACGCAGCAGCTATGGTACTCTGTTCTGATCTTCATTTACTTCATTCATGCAGCACAGCTATGATTTTTTACAAATGTGTTATGGCACTTGCACTGCATGCGGTTGACCGAAAGTACCGTAAAGCACAATATGCAAAATGAGTCGCGCATAACACTCACATAATAATGTACAGTTAGACACATTTGCAGCATTTATGTTAGTCTCTGTCGTTTGCCTTTATTTTCGTGTAGTCTTTCGTTGAATATAAAATAGCTTCAATTTAATATTTCAAAAGATAAATTAAAATGCATTTGATACCAACGTCTTAGAATAATAAAAAAAACAAGTGAGAACGTTGCAGTCGGGCGGAGGGGCGTTGTCGATCTTAAGAGGGGGTAACCAGAAGTCTATTTTCCAAATTATGTGATTTTAGCTCTAAAACTGTGGAAGATATACATTTTCGCGATTTTTGGGGGTGGGAGGGGGCGTGGCAAAAAAATTTGTTCCGATCTTTAGAGGGGGTGAAGTCTACTTCCAATTTTGGAGACTCTAGCTCGAAAACTGTGGAAGATATAAGCTTTCGCGACTTTTGGGGGCGGGAGGGGGCGTGGCCCCAAAATTTTTCCGGTCTTTAGAGGGGGTGACATGAAGTCTATCTTCCAATTTTGGTGACTCTAGCTCTAAAACTGTGGAAGATATAAGCTTTCGCGATTTTTGGGTGCGGGAGGGGGCGTGGCCCCAAAAATTTTGGCCGATCTTTAGAGCGTGTGACAAGAAGTCTATCTTACAAATTCCTAGACTCTAGCTCTAAAACTGTGGAAGATATACATTTTCGCGATTTATGGGGGCGGTAGGGGGCGTGGCCCCAAAAATTTTGGCCGATCTTTAGAGCGTGTGACAAGAAGTCTATCTTACAAATTCCTTGACTCTAGCTCTAAAACTGTGGAAGATATACATTTTCGCGATTTATGGGGACGGGAGGGGGCGTGGCCCCAAAAATTTTGGCCGATCTTTAGAGCGGGTGACAAGAAGTCTATCTCACAAATTTGGTGACTCTAGCTCTAAAACTGTAGAAGATATAAGCTTTCGCGATTTTTGGGGGCGGGAGGTGGCGTAGCCCCAAAAATTTTGGCTGATCTTTAGAGGGGGTGACAAAAAGTCTATCTCACAAATTTGGTGACTCTAGATCTAAGACTGTGGAAGATATAAATTTTCGCGATTTTTGGGGGCGGGGGGGGGCGTTCCGAAATTTTTTGGCCGATCTTTAGGGGACTTGGCCAGAAGTCTACCCTCAAAGTGTGGTGGCTCTAGCTCTTAAACTGTGCAAGATATAGGCTTCCGTGTTTCGTGTGGGCGGGGTGGCTGGGGGGCGTTCTAGTGGGTGTGGCAGGAAAATCCTGGACGGAATCTTTTGGGGTGGTCAGCCCTTGTCTAAATTCCAAATTTGGGGACTCTAGCTTCAAAATGGCGGGAAATATTCACGTGTTATCGAATTGTGTATTCATGTATATCGATTTTCGCGATTACGGGGGCGGGAGTGGGCGTGGTCGAAATTTTATTTCTGTGATCTGTAGAGGAGCATTTATATAGATTCCAAATATGGTGACAGCTCTAAAACTGCTGGAGATATAAGCATTTCATATTAACTTTGGAGGAGGGGCTGGTGGGCGTAAACCTAGCATTCAATTTTGCCTACCAAATTTGATTGCTCTAGCTTCAAAATTGTGGGAGATATTCACGTTTAATTGATTTGTGATTTAAGGTGTATCGACATGTTATCGATTTGCCAGCTTCCCAGTGGGCGTGGCATAAATTTGAAACAAACTTGATCTGAAGCAGTTAGCTATAATCATAACACAAAAGATTTCAAGAGTCTATCTAATATCGTTTCGGAAATACGTGCGTTCATCCAGACTGACGGACGGCCTGACGGACATCCGACAAAACCAATATACCATGAGTACCTTCGGCATCAGAGTATAAAAAATTAAAAGCAATAAGTCGCGGCTGGGATTTGAACCGTGTTCTGCCGTTTGTCAGTGCAGCACTCTAATACATACGCCATCAAGCAGTTTTAAAATGCGCTGACAAGCTCGATTATACTGATCTTTTCTTTCGCGTTGTATAGTTTTTGTTCTAAGGCATTGGTAGCAAATGAATTTGATTACAGTTATTTTATGTTTGAAAACAAGAATAAGAAAAAAGTGAAAATAAATGCCCAGACTCGTAGCCATGACCTTTCGTTTGTTAGCGCGCCACTTTACCCCTTACGCCAGAAGCAGTTTTGATGATCGATGACAAAATCGCTTGAAGAGCAGACTGTCAAAAGCTTACTTGCGCTTGGGTTTGTTTGCTCATATGCACCTGGTTTCTTAAAAATAGTTAATGACGCATATCTTCGCTTTTTATGACTCAATCGCTTAGCAATTTTTCCCATTGATGAATTATATGGATGTTCAAGTGTACAAGTAAAAGTGTACAAGGAAATTTAAAGCAATTGCTTTGAAAACATCGGATTTATGGCCAAAACCGACTTCGAGTTGTATGGCAGCTATAAGATATAGTGGTCCGATCCGGCCGGCTCTGACCAATGTGCTGTCCCTTTGAATAATAAGTCTCTGTGCAAAGTAGCATCGCGATAGCTCAAAAACTGAGGGTCTAGTTTGCATGCATACAGACAGACAGACGGACATGGCTAGATCAATTTGTTTTGTTATGTTTTGCATACTGGCAGTATTTTTTGGGGGTCTCAGACGCTTCCTTCTATGCGTTACAAACTTCAGCACAAACTTAATATACTATTTTCTTTGAAAAGAGTATAAAAACTATCTCAATATGACAGAGGCATATTTGCCACCGGGTGAAGCAAACACACACAAAAAGACATCAGTTAAGGAACTCACATTTTGTGTGCGGTGTTTGCAATACTCGTGTATATAAAATACAGTGTACTTTTGCAGTGTACTTGTTGCGGTGCACCGTTGCTACACATATAACCGCTAAAAAATATAAGTGAAAGAATATTATCGACATTGTGGATATTTATTGCAATTTTGGTGCCCATACGTACGCATAGACTGCGAGTAGGATTGTTATATATTTATTTATTTGTTTAATATGTTGCAATTAATTGTTATATATTATTTATTATACTTTTTTTCGAATAAAATAGTATATATTCATTATTCTTAAAGGTAGGCGTAGTATACTGGGCTTGTGCAATAAGCGTCAAGCTTTCCGTGTCACGCCCACTAGGAGGCAGGAAAAATTTGAGAGCTTTGGCTCAGATTGTTACACTATGTCATATCATTTTTTTAAGTAAGAGGAACAAATTCAAAGGATCAAATTAAGATCGAACAATAGAATATTTTTAGAAGTCAGATGCCTGATTTCCTTAGCTTTTTATATTCGCGAGACTTAATATATTTGGCTTACTTATAACAGACCATAGGAGGACACAGACTGGCAGATTATAGGAACATAGACGTTGATGACGTCAAAAATGTTTTTGTAAAATGCATTAGTAGTAGCATTAGTTTATGACCCGAAAAGAGATTAAGAAAGTCCAATCTAATTGCGATAAAACGATCGAAAATGTTGAGTTGGCCTTGACTCAGCTAAGTTGTCAACGAAATATTGCTGATCGGATAGAAGGAGTTGATTTAGTTCATTAGAGGGATCAAGGAAATATTAGAAAGGTTAATGTCACACATAGCAATTAAACGGTCAGCGTCCTGCAGCGAGGACATAAATAACTAGAAACCTGTGATATGACGCAAATAAGTAAAAAGCTCAGAGTAAGGAGGAATGTATAAGCAGGATATATTAATATCCACAGATTTATAATGAAATTTCAAATCATCATGCACATCAAAGCTAATTAGTTGGGAAGGCCATAAAGGTACGAGCAACAATCAACACGCAACCACCACGGTATTTATCAGTAAGGATTTCATGATATTGATATTGATTGGCTGAGCCAAGTCTCAGAAAGAATACGGGAAATAAAAATCGATTTTCAGATGGAAACTCCTGTAAAAAGGGTAGCTGACGGATTCATAGGATCTATAGAATTTTTGGTATATTGCAAAGGTAACGCATTAATCATAAGTGGTGTATTGTTAGAGTCGGCATTGTTCCAGCAGGAGGAAAGATATCGTTACAAAATTACAGATTCCATAGTACCATCATATTCAGGAATAACCTCAGATGGCGCCACAACTGAAGGTGGCAATGAAACGCATTCAGTAGGGCACTCAACCAGCAATGAAGTGGTAAAAGCACGAGATAATGGTGCACCACAATCTGGAATATAAAGGTGTTGAGCGGATAATGAGATACAATTTTTTTCGATTTGCTGATTTATGGAAAATCCTTAGGGATCTAAGATCGGTTTTCATAGCGAGAAATTTAGCTTGAAGATCACGGAATCCACGGAAAAAATATAAATAATAAATATAAATAAGATAAGATATATATATGCATATCGATTACAAGCAGCAGCTATGCATATGTAAATATGTAACTACATGCAAGTACATGCAGCCAGAAAACAATTCGATGTACTCAAATACGCTCGAATCAATTTACTCAACCTTATATGAAGAGCAAAGTGTTATAAAGAGCACCATAGAGTGCTCAGCTGCAAACGAACTCAGCACAAATGAAAACGAATAACGAAAAGTCACAAGCACGAAATATATATGCACATACATACAAACATATGCTTTGTATGACGAATTGAACGACGCAACGGAGAGCGCTTGAAGTTCACAACAATAAGCAAACGGGAGCGCGTCAGCTGATGCACTTACGTAAACCAAATACAAGAAAATCAGAGGGCATTCAACATAAATTAGCAAGTTGATACGGCTATATTTACTACTATACACAAAACACGAAACTTAGCAAACGGCTAATCTGCACACAGGAGCTAATTAAAGTACATATGTACTTTCCTTAAATATGCGAAAATAAATTAATGATGCGGAGCGAAAGAAAACAATACAAAAATTCATGAAGTGGTGCATCCGTAGTATGGCTAATGAAAAGCACATCGATTAGCGTAGTGAAATTGACGCTAAAGGAGTGTCAAAATAAGAAAGTTTTAGACGCTTGTGAGATGAAAACGTCCTACAATACGATATTTTAACACAATAAGCTAAAAATAACAACAAGATATTTATTTTAAAAATTTACATACATAATAACAAGTATGAGTGCTCTAGTCGGGAGTGCCCGACTAGGAGATACCCTGAACCCAGTTCTGACATCCATTCATACTTGCCTAATAGTGTGCATACATACAGACACACACATACTGCATAGGTTGCTTTTTCACTGAGCCCCACACAATGGAAAGTAAAATCTTAAATTACTTCTGGGTTTATTGTCCGATCTTTCTAAAATTTATAGGACATAACATTGGCTATAAAATGTGTGACCAAACCAAATTGCAAGGTCATACCTTCAAAAATGAGTTTTTTGAATTTTTGGGGGGATTGGGGGGTGGTATCCAAAAAGTGAAAAATTTGTTACATGTGTATGCTATTCGAGATTATACATGCCAAATTAGGGGCCTCTAGCTCGTATAACTTGTAAGTTATAGCCCAAAAACGCAAGTCTGAAATCGAAATTTATCGATAACTTTTGAATGGGTCGAGTTATCGATAAAATGAAATAAACTTGATCTGTCCCGGCACTACGAGAACTTATATTCCAAATATGAAGTCTCTAGCTCTTGTAGTCTCTGATATCCGCGTGTTCATACAGACAGACGGACGGACGGACGGACGGACGGACGGACGGACGGACGGACGGACGGACGGACGGACGGACGGACAGACAGACAGACGGACATGGCTAAATCGACTTGGCTGTTGATACTGATCAAGAATATATATACTTTATATGGTCGGAGATGCTTCCTTATGCCTGTTACATACTTTTGCACAAAACCATAATACCCTTTTACCCATTTTTAATGGGTTCAGGGTATAAAAACAAGTAAGAATGCTCTAGTCGGGATTGCCCGACTAGGAGATACCCAAAATCCAGTCCTTCCATTCATTCCTTCCATTTTTCATACTTTAACTTTTGGGGGGATTGGGGGTACGTTATCCAAAAAGTTAAAATATTGTTACATGTGTATGCTGTTCCATTTTATATTTGCCATTTGGCGCCTCGAGCTCTTATAACTTTTAAGTTATGTCCTAAAAACGCTAGTCTCAAATCGAAATTTATCGATAACTTTTTAATGGGGCAAGTTATCGATAAAATGAAAAAAACTTGAACTGTCCCGGGACTACGAGATCTTGAAATATGAAGTCTCTAGCTCTTGTCTCTGGTATCCGCGTGTTCATACAGACAGATGGACATGGCTAAATCAACTCGGCTGTTGATACTTATCAATACTATATATATATTATCTTGGTCTGAAGAACTAATGGGATGATTCGGATGGGGCTATGTTGCGGGTAGCAAACGTCCTTCCTTCGTGCAGGGCAGCTGCGAATAGCGAGATTCCTCAAATAAGCAGTCGCGGACAAGCAGCAGTTGCAATGAAGCACATCATACTGACAAGGCGCATGTGTAGCAGCATTAAAAGCATAGCCTCGCACACTCCCAAACTCCAGATTCTAGCTCTAAGACTGCGGGAGACATAGGCATTTCAAATTACTTAGCGGAGGACACCGACAACATACCTACCAAGTTTGATGACTCCAGCTTCAAAATTGTGGGAAATGTTTACGTTTTAACGATTTGTGATATCAGGTGTATCGACATGTTATCGATTTGCCAGCCTCCCAGTGGGCGTGGCACAAAATTGGAAAATAGCAACAAGTATAACAGTCCAAGTTTCAAGTCTCTGTCTATATTGTTTCGGAAATACGTGCGTTTATACAGACGGACAGACAGACATTGACGGACAGACAGACATTGCACAAATTGAATACCTTCGGTATTGGAGTATAAACAGAGGGACTTTCCAGCTCTAAAAATCGCCAGGCCTGGATGGATAGTACAAGCATTTTTAACGAGTGCAGAATGAACCCCTATCCATTATAGAGAAAACCCTGGTAAGCAGCATATCACTCGTTCATATACCGAGTGCTTGAAGTAGAGCCAGGGTTGTCTTCAACACCAAGGCAGGGAAGAAAGACATCACCGGCACCAGGTCCTTCAGACCCTTTAGCTTGACGTAGATTTTACTGAAAACGCTTTAAAAGCTAGCTGCACTATCAAATTTGAAGCACTTTGCTCATACATATTCCTCTGCAAAAAAAGCATACAGGACGAGTCGTTCGAAGACGAAATATTCGAAATAAATACTAGAAACGATATTAAATGTCGAGGCTATGCCAATGACATAGCTTTCAAAGGAAAATTTAAAAAATCACTCTGTGATATAATAAAGTTAGGACTAACGAGGACTCGCGATTGCTGTTCGGCGGTTGGCCTTAACCTAAGCCGGTTGTTTGGACGAGGACCAAACAAAATTCAACTCAACGATTACTCATGCTATTGTACTCTTTATTGCTTGGCAGCACTTTTGCTATGCTCAAGCTGAATTGCTGCATCATCTGCCGCTCAGCTAATCAATCGTTTTTTGTCTTTGGCACGAGTCGCATATCACTCGCTTGCACAATTGAAGTTATAATAGTTAACTTTACTGGGCATCATTTGCGCCAAGCTTACAGTTATTTATAGGTATTGCATTGGCTACCTGGTGGCAGTCTGCAGACTTTTAAATACAAAATATTGCACTGATCAAGTTTGCTCAGCTGCTTAAATAAACCTGTGAAACGAAATTGTGAATTTAATTACAAAGTGAAGGAACATTTCCTAAAGGGCAAGAAAAGGCCGTTGTGTCCACACCGGTCATAGATTTCTTTACTAGAAGATATAAATTACTGGGAATGTAAAAGTAAAAGAAACAAGCAAAAAGTTATGCACCTTACAGCTGCGTTTGACAATAAGTTTAACTTTGAGCCACATTTTCGAAATACGGTAGATAAGTGTTCAAGAGCTATGCATGTCGTCGCATAGCCGGAAGGTCATTGGTCACGTCACTGAAAATATTTAGGTGGCCAAACCTAATGGTAGTAAAGCCCATGTTCTATCACGCATCCCTGGGGAAATACAACAGTATATTTCCGGCAGAAGTATGAGCACTTGAGAGGTTTGTAGACTTCCACATATAATGCAACTATCGATACAGGGATATTTACATTCTCTTTGATATTCAAGCGGCACTTAGTGCACTAATGAAGACAGAAATAACGTCTAACTTGCTCGAAATCACTGAAATCAGAACTAAGTGCTATTTCACCCATTAAAAATGGGCAAAAAGAGTGTGGACCGGAACGGACCACTATATCTTATTGCTGTCATACAACTAAAAATAAATTTAATGTTTCAAAAGAAAAATTTAAATTCAAATAATTTCCATTCTTAAAACAAACAAAAAACAAATGAGAACGTTGCAGTCGGGCGGAGCCGACTGCGTAATACTCTGATACCATTTTAAGAACAGCTGAAAGCAAGTGAACAGAACATTTTTGCTGGTGTATGGGTGACCCGAAATCGGCCTTCCAAGTTTTTAGGGACGGGAGGGGCTTGTCGATCTTAAGAAGGGGTGACCAGAAGTCTATTTTCCAAATTTTGTGATTTTAGCTCTAAAACTGTGGAAGATATAAATTTTTTAAATTTGGTGGTGGGAGGGGGTGTGGCCTGTAGAGGACGTAACCAGTAATATATATTATAAATATGGTGACCTTAGCTCTAAAACTGCGAGAGATATAAGCATTTCAAATTAATTTTGGAGGGGGGGCTGGTGGGCGTAATAATGGGCGTGGCCGATAAACCTAGCATCCAATTTCGGGAGGTCACCGGCAATATACTTACCAAATTTGACTACTCTAGCTTCAAAATTGTGGGAGATATTCACGTTTAATCGATTTGTGATTTGAGGTGTATCGACATGTTACCGATTTGCCAGCCTCCCAGTGGGCTTGGCATAAATTTGAAACAAACTTGATCTGAAGCAGATAGCTATAATCATAACACAAAAGATTTCAAGAGTCTATCTAATATCGTTTCGGAAATACGTGCGTTCATCCAGACAGACGGACGGCCTGACGGACATCCGACAAAACCAATATACTATGAGTACCTTCGGTATCAGAGTATAAAAATAAATGCAAATGAAAGTGCGGCAGTTGGCAGAGTGGAAATTGTCTAAAGGTTCGAAAAGAGTATAAAATCTTCGGTAAAATCTTCCACACTTGTTTGTTGCAGACAGTTTCATCACATACGGTTGTGTTAAGGGTTGTTTGAAGTATATCGTTTATTTTCGGAGCAGAAAAATGTGCCGTTAGTGCCACCAAAATGGGATTTGAGCGTGATCAATTTATGTTTCAACAAAATATCGACCCAAAACACACTGATTGGCAGTACAACTGGGGATTTTATGCAACACCAAATAATCACAAACTCCCCCACAGAGTCCCGACACAAGTCCCATTGAGAATCTATAGACATATCTTAAGCTAAAAATTAAAGAGCACCATATTTCTTTAAAATTAGTGTTGAAGCAGGTGCTGCTGGATGAATGGTCCAAAATAAGTCCCGAATATTGCCGTAAATTGGTGGAATCGATGCTGTTTCCCAAGAAAATAGTATATTAACCTTGTGCTGAAGTTTGTAATGCATAGAAGATAGCGTCGGAGACCCCCAAAAGTTACCTCCAGTGTGCTTAGCATGACAAAACAAATTGATCTAGCCATGTGCGTATGTCTGTTTGTATGGTAGCTAGCCCTCAGATTTTGAGCTATCGCGATGAAACTTTGCACAGTTATTATTCAAATGTACAAATGGATTGAACCAGCCGGATCACACCTTATAGCTGCCATACAACTGAAAGTTGGTTGTGGCCAAATTGTTTGTGTTTATTGCCGATTTGTTTATTTTTTTCACTTAAAAATTTTTAGGTATGTTAGTTTAGCAGATATGAAATTATCGCCAAAGTGATGACTTTTTTATAAAGCTTTAATATTTTGGGGAAAAGAGCGCATAAGCGTACTTTATTACGCCACTTTTATGTTGATTTGTACTTTCCACAAAGTTTTTGATTTATTCGATCATAAAAAAATACACTTCATACTCACGTGTATTTTTTTATGATCGAATAAAGCGCAGCTTTGGCACACGGTATTTGGAATATATATGTATTTCGAAAGTCCATGTATCAGACAGCTTTAGAGCTAGAGTCCCCAAACTTTAATTGTAGATTACTGTCAGCTTACTCAACGGTCAATCCACGCCCACGAACATAAATGCCCTCACCTACATATATAGCAGCAAGATGCTTCTGTTATCAGCAACTCTTTCAGTGGAATTATAGTATTACGCAGTCTGTAACGTCTTACTAATTCTCTATCTGTTTATATAATGTTATTTGATGCAAATCGGACGAAAACTAAAAGTTGACACCATTTTTCACCCACGTTTTTCACAAAGATTTTCGAACAGTTGTTTTTAGTGAATTTTTATAATTTCAGAGCACATGGCATTCAATTTGGTATATATAGTCTAGAATAGCATACACTTGTACAAATTATTTAACTTTTTGTATACCGTACCCCCATCCCCCTAAAAGTGAAAAGCACTAAAGTTTAATTTTATAGCCAATCTTATGTCCTTAAAATTTCACAAAGATCGGACAATAAACACAGAAGCTATTTAAGATTTACCTTTGAATAGTGTGGGGCCTTGTGAAGAAGTTAGCCTGATTAAACTGTGTGTTTGTAGGGATGTGCATTGATAGATTTGTGTGAATTTGTGTAAGGACTGTGTTCAGGGTATCTCCTAGTTGGGCACTCTTACTTGTTTATATATATGTATAAAGAATATATTTATACTCTGATACCGAAGGTACTCATTATACTCTGATACCGAAGGTACTCATAGTATATTGGTTTTGTCGGATGTCCGTCAGGCCGTCCGTCTGTCTGTCTAGCTGAACGCACGTATTTCCGAAACGATAGAGCAAGAGCAATCAAATTTGGTAGGTATATTGCTGGTGACCTCCCGAAAAAATTGGATGCTAGGTTTACGCCCACCAGCCCCCCCTCCCAAAATAATTTGAAATGGTTATATCTCCCGCAGTTTTGGAGCTAAGGTCACCATATTTGGAATATATATTACTGGTGACGTCCTCTACAGATCACAGAAAAAAATTTCGACCACGCCCACTCCCGCCCCCGTAATCGCGAAAATCGATATACATGAATGCACAATTTGATAAAACGTGTATATTTCCCGCAATTTGGAAGCTAGAGTCCCCAAATTTGGAATGTAGACTAGGGCTGACCACCCCAAGAGATTCCGTCCTGGATTTTCCGCCCACGCCCACTAGAACGCCCCCCAGCCACCCCGCCCCCACGAAACACGGAAACACGGCCTATATCAGTTATCAGTATACCAGTTTTAGAGCTAGAGTCACCAAATTTGTAATTTGGCCACGCCCCCAAAAATCACGAAAACTTATATCTTCCACAGTTTTGGAGCTAGAGTCACCAAATTTGTGAGATAGTCTTCTTTGCACTCCCTCTAAAGATCGGCCAAAATTTTTGGGGGCCACCCCAAAAATCGCGAAAATGTATATCTTCCACAGTTTTAGAGCTAGAGTCAAGAAATTTGTAAGATAGACTTCTTGTCACTCCCTCTAAAGATCGGTTAAAATTGTTGGGGCCACGCCCCCTCCCGCCCTTAAAAGTCGCGAAAATGTATATCTTCCACAGTTTTAGAGCTAAAATCATCAAATTTGGAAAATAGACTTCTGGTCACCCCCTCTTAAAATCGACCACGCCCCTCGGCTCCGCCCGACTGCAACGTTCTCACTTGTTATACCCTGAACCCATTAAAAATGGGTAAAAAGGGTATAATGGTTTTGTGCAAATGTATGTAACAGGCATAAGGAAGCATCTCCGACCATATAAAGTATATATATTATTGATCAGTATCAACAGCCGAGTCGATCTAGCCATGTCCGTCTGTCTGTCCGTCTGTCCGTCTGTATGAACACCGAGATATCAGAGACTACAAGAGCTAGAGACTTCATATTTGGAACATTAGTTCTCCTAATCCCGGAACAGATCAAGTTTATTAAAATTTATCGATAGCTCGTCCCGTTCAAAAGTTATCGATAAATTTCGATTTCAGACCGGCGTTTTTTGGATATAACTTACAAGTTATAAGAGCTAGAGGCCCCTATTTTGACATGTATAATCTCGAATACCATACACATGTAACAAGTATTTCACTTTTTGGATACCACCCCCCAAACCCCCCCAAAAGTTAAAAAAACCCATTTTTGAAGGTACGACCTTGCAATTTGGTTTGGTAACACATATTATCGACAATTGTTTGCCCCAAAAATTTCAATATGATCGGACAATAAACACAGAAGTTATTTAAGATTTAACTTTCCATTGTGTGGGGCTCAGCGAAAGAGCAAGCTAACTGCTTAAACCGCTGGCACTGCTTGCAGTATGTGTGTGTTTGTATGTATGCACACTATTAGGCAAGTATTAATGGAAGTCAGAACTGGGTTCAGGGTATCTCCTAGTCGGGCACTCCCGACTAGAGCACTCTTACTTGTTTTATTTTGCATTTGTATATACATTGGATTTATTAATATAAATACACACATCTGTAATAGGTTTGTAGGTCAAAAAAATCCATTTGAATGAAGTTGTGTCTTAGATCTTGACACTAACGCCGGGATATCCTCTGGCATTGAGACCAGTCACCTTGTAGGTGGTTCCGGCTGGCTTTGGCTGATCGAATTTGGCCGCTGTGGTTACGTAGAGGATATCCAGATTAGGTCCACCAAAGGCAACCGAAGTGATCTGCTTGGTTGGCAGCTTAATCTTTAGCAGTTCTTTACCAGTGCTTCAAGTGGGAAAAATTAGAAGGAGTAATATATATAGACTTAGCGGTATATACATTTCAGGCATACCTTGGATTAACCTTATAAATGGTGGCACCATTGAACGTGGCTACATAAAGGTTGCCCTCAGTGTCAATTGTCATGCCATCAGGCAGCAGATGATCATCAGGACTGGTGGGATTGCTAACGACACCCGTATCAAAATTATAATCATACGATTTTACCTCATAGTCAGTGGTATCAATGTAGTAAAGCTTATTGGCTTTCTCATCCCAGGCGAGTCCATTGGAAATGCCCACATCACTCTTCACCAGCGTCACATTGCCACCGGTCTCCCATTTATACAGCTCCCCATGACGATGCAAAAACTCATCACCAATGTAGCGCATGGTGCCGCCAAAGAGACGACCCTGTGGATCAGTTTTGGCATCATTGAGACTATTCGCCTCATACTCCGGCTGCACCTCGAACAGAGTGCGAACCACCTTCGCCTCGGGTGAGACACCATCCCAGTTGACAATCACAACGCGTCTTCCGCAACCTACGGCAAATTCTTCTGAATTGCCAGAAACGGGCAACACAAAGCTGGCAAGAGTTTCACCCATAATTTGTGTCTTGTACATTTTGTTATACTTGTAGTCGTAGCGCATGAGGCAGCCAGCCTCCAGGTCAACCATGTACAGGCTCTGTCTGGCCTCATCCCAATGCGGTCCCTCACCCAGGCCAGCATAGGAATCAGGTAGTGGCTCTACTTTGTATGACATCTGGAAATATTCTGTACGTACGTTTTAAAAATGGATCAGTTTAAAGACAAAGAGAAACAAGTAAGAGTGCTCTAGTTCTTACAATCATTCATACTAATCTAAGCACACACAAGCTGCAGTACAAGCAGTGCAAGCGGCTTAAGCAGTTAGCTTGCATTTTCACTAACTTCTGGGTTTATTGTCCGATCTTTCTGAAATATTTAGGACATAACATTGGCTTTAAAATGTGTGAACAAGCCAAATTGCAAAGTCATACCTTCAAATATGAGTTTTTTTTAACATTTGGGGGGATTGGGGGTGGTATCCAAAAAGTGAAATATTTGTTACATGTGTATGCTATTCGAGATTATACATGACAAATTTGGGGCCTCTAGCTCATATAACTTTGAAGTTATGTCCCAAAAACGCTAGTCTGAAATCTAAATTGATCGATAACTTTTGAACGGGACGAGTTATCGATAAAATAAAATAAACTTGGTCTGTCCCGGCACTACGGGAACTTATATTCTCTAGCTTTTTTAGTCTCTGATATCCGCGTGTTCATACAGACAGACAGACGGACATGGCTAAATCGACTCGGCTATTGATACTGATCAAGAATATATATACTTTATGTGGTCGGAGATGCTTCCTTATGCCTGTTACATACTTTTGCACAACTTCATTATACCCTTTTTAACCATTTTTAATGGGTTCAGGTTATAAAAATAAATAATGGTTTGAAAAGAGTATAAAATCTTCGGTACGCCGAAGATAATCCTTCCCCACTTGTTTTAAGAACTTTTGGGTCTCAATTAGCTACAATTATAAATTCGAATTTGGAGTGATTGCGAAACAGCTTTAAGTCGTAGATATCAGCACCTTTCTGCTAAACATGCAGTAAATACATTGTCCGATAGCTCTAAGTCGGAGTCAAAGGCTGTTTCCAAAAATAATTAAGATAATTTTCGTGTTCTGTGGCTAAGGTTAGAAACAACTATGTGACCCCAAAATGCTTATAATGTGATAGCAATAATAATAATATAGCAATAATAGCTTGCTCAGCATGTTAGTACATCAGTTCGCTAAAGCGGCTCGTTTATGCATAATTGCCTTTAGAAGGGCCACATTGTTACCAGATGTAAGGCAAGCACGCGCAGAGTATGCAATCTTTCCCATAATATACTGCTGCATTGATACTCTGCCGTTTCTAACGCCCGAGCGCTACCACCAATCCTTGACTTCGCACAGGTTTAACCATTGACCTCACATGCTATGCATGCGAATGTGTCTGATCGTGTAATCCTAGCTACAGTAGTTGGCGTCAAAACGAAAAGTGGCGATTTCGTTTTGATAAGGGATTTACATGATTCTGGCTCACAAATTAATTTTGTAACAGACGAGCTAGCACAACGATTGCAGCTGCGTAGAGAAAAGGCGAGTATCAGCTTACTTGGGACTGCACAATGCAATATGCAACTAAAGTAGAAGATACATACAGTGATAGAAGTCGCATATCAATTGCAGCAAGTTCTCACTAGATATGTGGATTTTAAAGACAATCTCTGGGTACCAGACTGACCACACATTCAATGTAAGTGGTTGGAAGACGCCTGAGAACCTGCAATTGGCTGACATGCTTAAGTTAAACAATGTCCGAATTGTCCGATTCTGCAAACAACACTTGTGGGTTGGATTGTCTAAGGGTGCTACACGCCGACATATTCCAAGAAGACCCATGTTGTCAATCTTAGTTGACGGGAGCAACACTTTGCAAAAATTCTGGTCATGGGAAGAATTACCCTCCTCCAAAAAGGTATTAACAGTAGAACAGGAGTTAGGCTAGAGCCATTTTCTAGACAATTTGGAAATTTCCGTCAGGTCGATTAAAGTAAGATTGCCATTTAAATCAGATCCCGATCAGCTTGTTAACTCCTTTGAGGTTGCTAAGCGGCTGTTTTTGTCGCTTATTTTGAGATTCCGAACTTAAGCGTATCTACTTGGAATTCATGAAATAATATGATTTATTAGGTCAAATGTCTGAATTAGGCAGCCAGATTCCAAGTACATCACTCTATTTCATTCCGCATCAGTGTGTCTGTGTGTCTTCGTCTCAAGTTGCTTTGAATGTTCTTATGGTTTGACTGACCAATCAAGAGGAGCTATATTCGACTGTGCTTTAGATTCCACAAGTATGCATTGACGGTTGACATCAAAAAGGAGGAAGAACCCGTCCTTCAGGTTAAACACCATAATTTCCGGCACTGCGCCTGCCCCTTTTTGGCAATACGGTGTTTGACAAAGCTAAGTCATCACACCCAAAAGCTGCTGACGTTACCAAGCACGATTTTGATGTTGTCGATGAGTTACTTATTGGTGCTGCATGCGTCGAGAACCTTCAGACAATTAAGTCTGAAGTATTGCAAATCCTGTTAAGCGCAGGTTTTGAACTAACCAAATCGTTTTCGAATTATTCTGAGTTATCCGCAACAAACGCAGCCAAGCCGATAACGATCTCAGAGTGGGACACTACCAAAACACTTGGCGTGTTGTTGCTGCCCAATGAAGACGTCTTCTAATTTAAGTTAGACGATTCGTTCAATCAAACTTAACATTCTATTAAGTCCTCTGATTATCAGGGCAAAGATTCTGCTCCCTTTGAGATTTAACCACTCGTGGCAGCAGCTGAAATCAACTTTGATTAGCCTCGCACACTCCCAAACTCCAGATTCTAGCTCTAAGACTGCGGGAGACATAGGCATTTCAAATTACTTAGCGGAGGACACCGACAACATACCTACCAAGTTTGATGACTCCAGCTTCAAAATTGTGGGAAATGTTTACGTTTTAACGATTTGTGATATCAGGTGTATCGACATGTTATCGATTTGCCAGCCTCCCAGTGGGCGTGGCACAAAATTGGAAAATAGCTACAAGTATAACAGTCCAAGTTTCAAGTCTCTGTCTATATTGTTTCGGAAATACGTGCGTTTATACAGACGGACAGACAGACATTGCACAAATTGAATACCTTCGGTATGGGAGTATAAACAGAGGGACTTTCCAGCTCTAAAAATCGCCAGGCCTGGATGGATAGTACAAGCATTTTTCTAACGAGTGCAGAATGAACCCCTATCCATTATAGAGAAAACCCTGGTAAGCAGCATATCACTCGTTCATATACCGAGTGCTTGAAGTAGAGCCAGGGTTGTCTTCAACACCAAGGCAGGGAAGAAAGACATCACCGGCACCAGGTCCTTCAGACCCTTTAGCTTGACGTAGATTTTACTGAAAACGCTTTAAAAGCTAGCTGCACTATCAAATTTGAAGCACTTTGCTCATACATATTCCTCTGCAAAAAAAGCATACAGGACGAGTCGTTCGAAGACGAAATATTCGAAATAAATACTAGAAACGGTATTAAATGTCGAGGCTATGCCAATGACATAGCTTTCAAAGGAAAATTTAAAAAATCACTCTGTGATATAATAAAGTTAGGACTAACGAGGACTCGCGATTGCTGTTCGGCGGTTGGCCTTAACCTAAGCCGGTTGTTTGGACGAGGACCAAACAAAATTCAACTCAACGATTACTCATGCTATTGTACTCTTTATTGCTTGGCAGCACTTTTGCTATGCTCAAGCTGAATTGCTGCATCATCTGCCGCTCAGCTAATCAATCGTTTTTTGTCTTTGGCACGAGTCGCATATCACTCGCTTGCACAATTGAAGTTATAATAGTTAACTTTACTGGGCATCATTTGCGCCAAGCTTACAGTTATTTATAGGTATTGCATTGGCTACCTGGTGGCAGTCTGCAGACTTTTAAATACAAAATATTGCACTGATCAAGTTTGCTCAGCTGCTTAAATAAACCTGTGAAACGAAATTGTGAATTTAATTACAAAGTGAAGGAACATTTCCTAAAGGGCAAGAAAAGGCCGTTGTGTCCACACCGGTCATAGATTTCTTTACTAGAAGATATAAATTACTGGGAATGTAAAAGTAAAAGAAACAAGCAAAAAGTTATGCACCTTACAGCTGCGTTTGACAATAAGTTTAACTTTGAGCCACATTTTCGAAATACGGTAGATAAGTGTTCAAGAGCTATGCATGTCGTCGCATAGCCGGAAGGTCATTGGTCACGTCACTGAAAATATTTAGGTGGCCAAACCTAATGGTAGTAAAGCCCATGTTCTATCACGCATCCCTGGGGAAATACAACAGTATATTTCCGGCAGAAGTATGAGCACTTGAGAGGTTTGTAGACTTCCACATATAATGCAACTATCGATACAGGGATATTTACATTCTCTTTGATATTCAAGCGGCACTTAGTGCACTAATGAAGACAGAAATAACGTCTAACTTGCTCGAAATCACTGAAATCAGAACTAAGTGCTATTTCACCCATTAAAAATGGGCAAAAAGAGTGTGGACCGGAACGGACCACTATATCTTATTGCTGTCATACAACTAAAAATAAATTTAATGTTTCAAAAGAAAAATTTAAATTCAAATAATTTCCATTCTTAAAACAAACAAAAAACAAATGAGAACGTTGCAGTCGGGCGGAGCCGACTGCGTAATACTCTGATACCATTTTAAGAACAGCTGAAAGCAAGTGAACAGAACATTTTTGCTGGTGTATGGGTGACCCGAAATCGGCCTTCCAAGTTTTTAGGGACGGGAGGGGCGTTGTCGATCTTAAGAGGGGGTGACCAGAAGTCTATTTTCCAAATTTTGTGATTTTAGCTCTAAAACTGTGGAAGATATAAATTTTTTAAATTTGGTGGTGGGAGGGGGTGTGGCCTGTAGAGGACGTAACCAGTAATATATATTATAAATATGGTGACCTTAGCTCTAAAACTGCGAGAGATATAAGCATTTCAAATTAATTTTGGAGGGGGGGCTGGTGGGCGTAATAATGGGCGTGGCCGATAAACCTAGCATCCAATTTCGGGAGGTCACCGGCAATATACCTACCAAATTTGACTACTCTAGCTTCAAAATTGTGCGAGATATTCACGTTTAATCGATTTGTGATTTGAGGTGTATCGACATGTTACCGATTTGCCAGCCTCCCAGTGGGCTTGGCATAAATTTGAAACAAACTTGATCTGAAGCAAATAGCTATAATCATAACACAAAAGATTTCAAGAGTCTATCTAATATCGTTTCGGAAATACGTGCGTTCATCCAGACAGACGGACGGCCTGACGGACATCCGACAAAACCAATATACTATGAGTACCTTCGGTATCAGAGTATAAAAATAAATGCAAATGAAAGTGCGGCAGTTGGCAGAGTGGAAATTGTCTAAAGGTTCGAAAGAGTATAAAATCTTCGGTAAAATCTTCCACACTTGTTTGTTGGGAGCACCCTGCAGACAGTTTCATCACATACGGTTGTGTTAAGGGTTGTTTGAAGTATATCGTTTATTTTCGGAGCAGAAAAATGTGCCGTTAGTGCCACCAAAATGGGATTTGAGCGTGATCAATTTATGTTTCAACAAAATATCGACCCAAAACACACTGATTGGCAGTACAACTGGGGATTTTATGCAACACCAAATAATCACAAACTCCCCCACAGAGTCCCGACACAAGTCCCATTGAGAATCTATTGACATATCTTAAGCTAAAAATTAAAGAGCACCATATTTCTTTAGTGTTGAAGCAGGTGCTGCTGGATGAATGGTCCAAAATAAGTCCCGAATATTGCCGTAAATTGGTGGAATCGATGCTGTTTCCCAAGAAAATAGTATATTAACCTTGTGCTGAAGTTTGTAATGCATAGAAGATAGCGTCGGAGACCCCCAAAAGTTACCTCCAGTGTGCTAAGCATGACAAAACAAATTGATCTAGCCATGTGCGTATGTCTGTTTGTATGGTAGCTAGCCCTCAGATTTTGAGCTATCGCGATGAAACTTTGCACAGTCACTTATTATTCAAATGTACAAATGGATTGAACCAGCCGGATCACACCTTATAGCTGCCATACAACTGAAAGTTGGTTGTGGCCAAATTGTTTGTGTTTATTGCCGATTTGTTTATTTTTTTCACTTAAAAATTTTTAGGTATGTTAGTTCAGCAGATATGAAATTATCGCCAAAGTGATGACTTTTTTATAAAGCTTTAATATTTTGGGGAAAAGAGCGCATAAGCGTACTTTATTACGCCACTTTTATGTTGATTTGTACTTTCCACAAAGTTTTTGATTTATTCGATCATAAAAAAATACACGTGAGTATGAAAAGCGCAGCTTTGGCACACGGTATTTGGAATATATATGTATTTCGAAAGTCCATGTATCAGACAGCTTTAGAGCTAGAGTCCCCAAACTTTAATTGTAGATTACTGTCAGCTTACTCAACGGTCAATCCACGCCCACGAACATTAATGCCCTCACCTATATAGCAGCAAGATGCTTCTGTTATCAGCAACTCTTTCAGTGGAATTATAGTATTACGCAGTCTGTAACGTCTTACTAATTCTCTATCTGTTTAAATAATGTTATTTGATGCAAATCGGACGAAAACTAAAAGTTGACACCATTTTTCACCCACGTTTTTCAACAGTGAATATAATTTGTATGTGGTTTCAACAAAGATTTTCGAACAGTTGTTTTTAGTGAATTTTTATAATTTCAGAGCACATGGCATTCAATTTGGTATATATAGTCTAGAATAGCATACACTTGTAAAAATTATTTAACTTTTTGTATACCGTACCCCCATCCCCCTAAAAGTGAAAAGCACTAAAGTTTAATTTTATAGCCAATCTTATGTCCTTAAAATTTCACAAAGATCGGACAATAAACACAGAAGCTATTTAAGATTTACCTTTGAATAGTGTGGGCCTTGTGAAGAAGTTAGCCTGATTAAACTGTGTGTTTGTAGGGATGTGCATTGATAGATTTGTGTGAATTTGTGTAAGGACTGTGTTCAGGGTATCTCCTAGTTGGGCACTCTTACTTGTTTATATATATGTATAAGGAATATATTTATACTCTGATACCGAAGGTACTCATTATACTCTGATACCGAAGGTACTCATAGTATATTGGTTTTGTCGGATGTCCGTCAGGCCGTCCGTCTGTCTGTCTAGATGAACGCACGTATTTCCGAAACGATAGAGCAAGAGCAATCAAATTTGGTAGGTGTATTGCTGGTGACCTCCCGAAAAAATTGGATGCTAGGTTTACGCCCACCAGCGCCCCCTCCCAAAATAATTTGAAATGGTTATATCTCCCGCAGTTTTGGAGCTAAGGTCACCATATTTGGAATATATATTACTGGTGACGTCCTCTACAGATCACAGAAAAAAATTTCGACCACGCCCACTCCCGCCCCCGTAATCGCGAAAATCGATATACATGAATGCACAATTTGATAAAACGTGTATATTTCCCGCAATTTGGAAGCTAGAGTCCCCAAATTTGGAATGTAGACTAGGGCTGACCACCCCAAGAGATTCCGTCCTGGATTTTCCCACGAAACACGGAAACACGGCCTATATCAGTTATCAGTATACCAGTTTTAGAGCTAGAGTCACCAAATTTGTAATTTGGCCACGCCCCCTCCCGCCCCCAAAAATCACGAAAGCTTATATCTTCCACAGTTTTGGAGCTAGAGTCACCAAATTTGTGAGATAGTCTTCTTTGCACTCCCTCTAAAGATCGGCCAAAATTTTTGGGGGCCACCCCAAAAATCGCGAAAATGTATATCTTCCACAGTTTTAGAGCTAGAGTCAAGAAATTTGTAAGATAGACTTCTTGTCACTCCCTCTAAAGATCGGTTAAAATTTTTGGGGCCACGCCCCCTCCCGCCCTTAAAAGTCGCGAAAATGTATATCTTCCACAGTTTTAGAGCTAAAATCATCAAATTTGGAAAATAGACTTCAGGTCACCCCCTCTTAAAATCGACCACGCCCCTCGGCTCCGCCCGACTGCAACGTTCTCACTTGTTTTATTTTGCATTTGTATATACATTGGATTTATTAATATAAATACACACATCTGTAATAGGTTTGTAGGTCAAAAAAATCCATTTGAATGAAGTTGTGTCTTAGATCTTGACACTAACGCCGGGATATCCTCTGGCATTGAGGCCAGTCACCTTGTAGGTGGTTCCGGCTGGCTTTGGCTGATCGAATTTGGCCGCTGTGGTTACGTAGAGGATATCCAGATTAGGTCCACCAAAGGCAACCGAAGTGATCTGCTTGGTTGGCAGCTTAATCTTTAGCAGTTCTTTACCAGTGCTTCAAGTGGGAAAAATTAGAAGGAGTAATATATATAGACTTAGCGGTATATACATTTCAGGCATACCTTGGATTAACCTTATAAATGGTGGCACCATTGAACGTGGCTACATAAAGGTTGCCCTCAGTGTCAATTGTCATGCCATCAGGCAGCAGATGATCATCAGGACTGGTCTTTCGCAAATTGTAGATGATCTTGGGATTGCTAACGACGCCCGTATCAAAATTATAATCATACGATTTTACCTCATAGTCAGTGGTATCAATGTAGTAAAGCTTATTGGCTTTCTCATCCCAGGCGAGTCCATTGGAAATGCCCACATCACTCTTCACCAGCGTCACATTGCCACCGGTCTCCCATTTATACAGCTCCCCATGACGATGCAAAAACTCATCACCAATGTAGCGCATGGTGCCGCCAAAGAGACGACCCTGTGGATCAGTTTTGGCATCATTGAGACGATTCGCCTCATACTCCGGCTGCACCTCGAACAGAGTGCGAACCACCTTCGCCTCGGGTGAGACACCATCCCAGTTGACAATCACAACGCGTCTTCCGCAGCCTACGGCAAATTCTTCTGAATTGCCAGAAACGGGCAACACAAAGCTGGCAAGAGTTTCACCCATAATTTGTGTCTTGTACATTTTGTTATACTTGTAGTCGTAGCGCATGAGGCAGCCAGCCTCCAGGTCAACCATGTACAGGCTCTGTCTGGCCTCATCCCAATGCGGTCCCTCACCCAGGCCAGCATAGGAATCAGGTAGTGGCTCTACTTTGTATGACATCTGGAAATATTCTGTACGTACGTTTTAAAAATGGATCAGTTTAAAGACAAAGAGAAACAAGTAAGAGTGCTCTAGTTCTTACAATCATTCATACTAATCTAAGCACACACAAGCTGCAGTACAAGCAGTGCAAGCGGCTTAAGCAGTTAGCTTGCATTTTCACTAACTTCTGGGTTTATTGTCCGATCTTTCTGAAATATTTAGGACATAACATTGGCTTTAAAATGTGTGAACAAGCCAAATTGCAAAGTCATACCTTCAAATATGAGTTTTTTTTAACATTTGGGGGGATTGGGGGTGGTATCCAAAAAGTGAAATATTTGTTACATGTGTATGCTATTCGAGATTATACATGACAAATTTGGGGCCTCTAGCTCATATAACTTTGAAGTTATGTCCCAAAAACGCTAGTCTGAAATCTAAATTGATCGATAACTTTTGAACGGGACGAGTTATCGATAAAATAAAATAAACTTGGTCTGTCCCGGCACTACGGGAACTTATATTCTCTAGCTTTTTTAGTCTCTGATATCCGCGTGTTCATACAGACAGACAGACGGACATGGCTAAATCGACTCGGCTATTGATACTGATCAAGAATATATATACTTTATGTGGTCGGAGATGCTTCCTTATGCCTGTTACATACTTTTGCACAACTTCATTATACCCTTTTTAACCATTTTTAATGGGTTCAGGTTATAAAAATAAATAATGGTTTGAAAAGAGTATAAAATCTTCGGTACGCCGAAGATAATCCTTCCCCACTTGTTTTAAGAACTTTTGGGTCTCAATTAGCTACAATTATAAATTCGAATTTGGAGTGATTGCGAAACAGCTTTAAGTCGTAGATATCAGCACCTTTCTGCTAAACATGCAGTAAATACATTGTCCGATAGCTCTAAGTCGGAGTCAAAGGCTGTTTCCAAAAATAATTAAGATAATTTTCGTGTTCTGTGGCTAGGGTTAGAAACAACTATGTGACCCCAAAATGCTTATAATGTGATTCCGCAGACCATTCAATAATAGCTTGCTCAGCATGTTAGTACATCAGTTCGCATCAGCATCAGGCCACATTGTTACCAGATGTAAGGCAAGCACGCGCAGAGTATGCAATCTTTCCCATAATATACTGCTGCATTGATACTCTGCCGTTTCTAACGCCCGAGCGCTACCACCAATCCTTGACTTCGCACAGGTTCAACCATTGACCTCACATGCTATGCATGCGAATGTGTCTGATCGTGTAATCCTAGCTACAGTAGTTGGCGTCAAAACGAAAAGTGGCGATTTCGTTTTGATAAGGGATTTACATGATTCTGGCTCACAAATTAATTTTGTAACAGACGAGCTAGCACAACGATTGCAGCTGCGTAGAGAAAAGGCGAGTATCAGCTTACTTGGGACTGCACAATGCAATATGCAACTAAAGTAGAAGATACATACAGTGATAGAAGTCGCATATCAATTGCAGCAAGTTCTCACTAGATATGTGGATTTTAAAGACAATCTCTGGGTACCAGACTGACCACACATTCAATGTAAGTGGTTGGAAGACGCCTGAGAACCTGCAATTGGCTGACATGCTTAAGTTAAACAAGGTCCGAATTGTCCGATTCTGCAAACAACACTTGTGGGTTGGATTGTCTAAGGGTGCTACACGCCGACATATTCCAAGAAGACCCATGTTGTCAATCTTAGTTGACGGGAGCAACACTTTGCAAAAATTCTGGTCATGGGAAGAATTACCCTCCTCCAAAAAGGTATTAACAGTAGAACAGGAGTTATGCTAGAGCCATTTTCTAGACAATTTGGAAATTTCCGTCAGGTCGATTAAAGTAAGATTGCCATTTAAATCAGATCCCGATCAGCTTGTTAACTCCTTTGAGGTTGCTAAGCGGCTGTTTTTGTCGCTTATTTTGAGATTCCGAACTTAAGCGTATCTACTTGGAATTCATGAAATAATATGATTTATTAGGTCAAATGTCTGAATTAGGCAGCCAGATTCCAAGTACATCACTCTATTTCATTCCGCATCAGTGTGTCTGTGTGTCTTCGTCTCAAGTTGCTTTGAATGTTCTTCTTATGGTTTGACTGACCAATCAAGAGGAGCTATATTCGACTGTGCTTTAGATTCCACAAGTATGCATTGACGGTTGACATCAAAAAGATGTACACGCAGGTCATGGTCCACGAGCCCGATCGAGATTTTCAGCTCGTAGTGTGGAGGAAGAACCCGTCCTTCAGGTTAAACACCATAATTTCCGGCACTGCGCTTGCCCCTTTTTGGCAATACGGTGTTTGACAAAGCTAAGTCATCACACCCAAAAGCTGCTGACGTTACCAAGCACGATTTTGATGTTGTCGATGAGTTACTTATTGGTGCTGCATGCGTCGAGAACCTTCAGACAATTAAGTCTGAAGTATTGCAAATCCTGTTAAGCGCAGGTTTTGAACTAACCAAATCGTTTTCGAATTATTCTGAGTTATCCGCAACAAACGCAGCCAAGCCGATAACGATCTCAGAGTGGGACACTACCAAAACACTTGGCGTGTTGTTGCTGCCCAATGAAGACGTCTTCTAATTTAAGTTAGACGATTCGTTCAATCAAACTGAACATTCTATTAAGTCCTCTGATTATCAGGGCAAAGATTCTGCTCCCTTTGAGATTTAACCACTCGTGGCAGCAGCTGAAATCAACTTTGATTCAGTTGCAAAGAGTAAAGGTACCACGACGCTTCAATAAGAGCGCATGCGTATATATACGCAGCCAGACTACATAAGGTTGTCGCTTTTCGTTGTTGACATCCACATCAAAAGTAACCCCTCTCAAAACGAAGACTTTACCTAGACCTTCTCGCAGATCTCTGTCACCGATTAGGAAATCTTATAACATTACCGATTAAACGGACTGTTCTTTGGTGTGATTTTGAAGTCACAGTTCATTGGATTAAATCACATCCTTCGACGATAGCAACATTTGTATCAAATCGTGTGGCTGAAATCCAAGAGTGGACAGAGAACGCTGAATGTATCGAACCCATCAGATACTGTTTCAAGAGGATGCGATGTGGACGAGTTGTTCTCGTCAATTTGGTTCGATAGCCTTCATTTTTGAAGGAAACAAGAGAATCATGGCCGGTTAACCAACATCTAATTACAGATGAGATGCGTACCCTGGAGGTACTTAAAACAGCTGTTCAACCGGCAGCTGTGTTAGACCGATCAGATATCTTGGAAACTCTCAATAGTTTTTCGTCGCATGCTAGGCTGCTAAGAGAGTAAAAAATGCAGAAATAAATCAATAAGATTTGAAACTATCCCTATGGCACTCGAAAAAAAGAAGCTTTTGAGAAAATAGTTGAAGTCATCCAACGAGTTTAATTCAAGTATGACATAGATAGAACTCGGAAGGGCACGCGTGTAGGCCACAGCCTGCAGCATCTCAATCCATTTATACATGAGTCCAATGGATTTTTGTGCTCTTTATACCCTGAACCCATTAAAAATGGGTAAAAAGGGTATTATGGTTTTGTGCAAATGTATGTAACAGGCATAAGGAAGCATCTCCGACCATATAAAGTATATATATTATTGATCAGTATCAACAGCCGAGTCGATCTAGCCATGTCCGTCTGTCCGTCTGTCTGTCTGTATGAACACACAGATATCAGAGACTACAAGAGCTAGAGACTTTATATTTGGAACATAAGTTCTCCTAATCCCGGGACAGATCAAGTTTATTTCATTTGATCGATAACTCATCGCATTCAAAAGTTATCGATATACTTTGATTTTAGACTAGCGTTTTTGGGACATAACTTCAAAGTTATAAAAGCTAGAGACCCCAAATTTGGCATGTATAATCTCGAATAGCATACACATGTAACAAATATTTCACTTTTTTGATACCACCCCCCAAACCCCCAAAAGTTAAAAAACGCATTTTTAAATGCTTTGGTAACACATATTATCGACAGTTGCTTGCACCAAAAATTTCAATAAGATCGGACAATAAACACAGAAGTTATTTAAGATTTAACTTTCCATTGTGTGGGGCTCAGCGAAAAGCAAGCTAACTGCTTAAACCGCTTGCACTGCTTGTACTGCTTGTACTGCAGCATGTGTGTGTTTAGAGCAGTACGAATGATTGTAAGGACTGGGTTCAGGGTATCTCGTAGTCGGGCACTCCCGACTAGAGCACTCTTACTTGTTCGGTGATGAGAGTGGTGGGACGACTTGCAAATGCTCCTATTTCATATGATGCTAAGTTTCCTAAGCTCCTCACTAAAAGCTCGCAATTCGCAACAAGCCACATACGGTACCTTCACTTGACAAATTGTCATGCTGGCCCTAGAGCACTCGTGAGTCTTGTTCGTGAGCGTGAGGTTAGTTAACGCTCAAGAGGTCTGTCGTCAGACATTAACATTTTCTATTTGTGGCGTCCACTTAGCACGACCTTTAGAAAGCGTGGAAAGCCTACGTATAAGGCGTATATCGCACTATTTGTGTGCTTCGCCTCCAGAGTGGTTCACTTAGAACCAGTATCCGACTAATACATTCTTAATGGCTTATCAAAGATTCGTCGAGGAGTCCCATAGACCGTCCATTGCGACAACGCGACTAATTTCGTGGGAGCAAGTCGCCAATTGCTGGAGTTGTGAGCTCAAATCGAGGAAGAGGCGGACGCAATTCGCGAATTCGCATCAAAAATCGGATGTGAGCTTGCGCTCATACCACCAAGAGCTCCGCACTTCGGGGGTCTGTCGGAGGCAGGTGTGAAGTCTGCAAAGCACCTACTCTTACGGACGGTCGGAAGCCTGCTGCTCACGTCAGAGGAGCTGCAGACAACACTCCTCGCAGTGGAAGCCGTGCTAAGCTCCACGCCAGTGGGAGCACTCAGCGACGATCCCAACGACGGCGAGGCCCTAACGCCAGGCCATCTTCTAGTGAATTTTTAGTTTTTATACCCTGAGGTACCTAAAGGGTATATTGGTTTTGTGCAAAAGTATGTAACGGGCATAAGGAAGCATCTCCGACCAAAAAAATTTTGTATGTATAATCTCGAATAGCATACACATGTATGAAATATTTAACTTTTTGGATACCGTACCCCCATCCCGCCACAAGTGAGAACGTTGCAGTCGGGCGGAGCCGACTGCGTAATACTCTGATACCATTTTAAGAACAGCTGAAAGCAAGTGAACAGAACATTTTTGCTGGTGTATGGGTGACCCGAAATCGGACTTCCAAGTTTTTGGGGACGGGAGGGGCGTGGTCGATCTTAAGAGGGGGTGACCAGAAGTCTATTTTCCAAATTTGGTGATTTTAGCTCTAAAACTGTAGAAGATATAAATTTTCGCGATTTTTGGGGGCGGGAGGGGGCGTGGCCCCACAAATTTTGGCCGATCTTTAGAGGGAGTGCCAAGAAGATGGTTTGGTAACACATATTATCGACAATTGCTTGCCCCAAAAATTTCAATAAGATCGGACAATAAACACAAAAGTTATTTAAGATTTAACTTTCCATTGTGTGGGGCTCAGCGAAAAGCAAGCTAACTGCTTAAACCGCTTGCACTGCTTGTACTGCTTGTACTGCAGCATGTGTGTGTTTAGAGCAGTACGAATGATTGTAAGGACTGGGTTCAGGGTATCTCGTAGTCGGGCACTCCCGACTAGAGCACTCTTACTTGTTCGGTGATGAGAGTGGTGGGACGACTTGCAAATGCTCCTATTTCATATGATGCTAAGTTTCCTAAGCTCCTCACTAAAAGCTCGCAATTCGCAACAAGCCACATACGGTACCTTCACTTGACAAATTGTCATGCTGGCCCTAGAGCACTCGTGAGTCTTTTTCGTGAGCGTGAGGTTAGTTAACGCTCAAGAGGTCTGTCGTCAGACATTTACATTTTCTTTTTGTGGCGTCCACTTAGCACGACCTTTAGAAAGCGTGGAAAGCCTACGTATAAGGCGTATATCGCACTATTTGTTTGCTTCGCCTCCAGAGTGGTTCACTTAGAACTAGTATCCGACTAATACATTCTTAATGGCTTATCAAAGATTCGTCGAGGAGTCCCATAGACCGTCCATTGCGACAACGCGACTAATTTCGTGGGAGCAAGTCGCCAATTGCTGGAGTTGTGAGCTCAAATCGAGGAAGAGGCGGACGCAATTCGCGAATTCGCATCAAAAATTGGATGTGAGCTTGCGCTCATACCACCAAGAGCTCCGCACTTCGGGGGTCTGTCGGAGGCAGGTTTGAAGTCTGCAAAGCACCTACTCTTACGGACGGTCGGAAGCCCGCTGCTCACGTCAGAGGAGCTGCAGACAACACTCCTCGCAGTGGAAGCCGTGCTAAGCTCCAGGCCAGTGGGAGCACTCAGCGACGATCCCAACGACGGCGAGGCCCTAACGCCTGGCCATCTTCTAGTGGGTGGCCCATTGACCGCACTACCAGCGGAGGGGACCCCGGACCAGCAGGGTCTCACCTGCTTAAATTGATGGCGAGCTATCTCGTCGCTCAAGCAGCAGTTCACGCGGCGATGGTCGAAAGAGTATGTGCTGGGGTTCCAACAGCGAACCAAGTGGCACCATTGCCTGGACGTCGCCGTTGGAGAGCTGGTGGTCTTCGCGGAAGACAATTTGCCACCCCAGCAGTGGCTGATCGGCAGGATTACTGCGGTACACGCAGGAGAAGACGGCGACGCACTGGTCGTCAACCGTAAGACGACCAGTGGCGGCGTATTTAAGAGGCCGGTCCAGAAACTGGCGCGGCTTTGTATATGATGAAGCCCACATCGCTTTATGGGGGCCGGTGTTGGCGCATTCTTGAATTTTTAGTTTTTATACCCTGAGGTATCTAAAGGGTATATTGGTATATGGTATATTGTGCAAAAGTATGTAACAGGCATAAGGAAGCATCTCCGACCAAAAAAATTTTGTATGTATAATCTCGAATAGCATACACATGTATGAAATATTTAACTTATTGGATACCGTACCCCCATCCCGCCACAAGTGAGAACGTTGCAGTCGGGCGGAGCCGACTGCGTAATACTCTGATACCATTTTAAGAACAGCTGAAAGCAAGTGAACAGAACATTTTTGCTGGTGTATGGGTGACCCGAAATCGGACTTCCAAGTTTTTGGGGACGGGAGGGGCGTGGTCGATCTTAAGAGGGGGTGACCAGAAGTCTATTTTCCAAATTTGGTGATTTTAGCTCTAAAACTGTAGAAGATATAAATTTTCGCGATTTTTGGGGGCGGGAGGGGGCGTGGCCCCACATTGGCCGATCTTTAGAGGGAGTGCCAAGAAGACTATCTCACAAATTTGGTGACTCTAGCTCCAAAACTGTGGAAGATATAAGCTTTCGCGATTTTTGGGGGCGGGAGGGGGCCGTGGCCCCAAAAATTTTGACCGATCTTTAGGGGGGGTGACAAGAAGTCTATCTCAAAAATTGGGTGACTCTAGCTCTAAAACTGTGGAAGATATATAAGATATATATATATTGGCCATAAGTCTACCCTCAAAGTTTGGTGGCCATAGCTCTTAAACTGTGCGAGATATAGGCTTCCGTGTTCCGTGGGGGCGGGGTGGCTGGGGGGCGTTCTAGTGGGCGTGGCCGGAAAATCCAGGACGGAATCTTTTGGGGTGGTCAGCCCTAGTCTAAATTTAAAATTTGGGGACTCTAGCTTCAAAATTGCGGGAAATATAAACGTGTTATCGAAATGTGCATTCATGTATATCGATTTTCGCGATTACGGGGGCGGGATTGGTCGAAATTAATTTTCTGTGATCTGTAGAGGAGCATTTATATATATTCCAAATACGGTGACAGCTCTAAAACTGCTGGAGATATAAGCATTTCAAATTAATTTTGGAGGGGGGGCTGGTGGGCGTAATAATATTTCGATTTCATACCTAAGGTGTCGGACGCTCTCAACTTTGTATAAGAGCCAAGATCACAAATATTCATATTTTCAAGACAGGTTTTTTTATTTTAATTGTTATTAAAATCTCTGTTTGCATTCCAAATTTAGTGATCTTCCTGCAAGTCCTTTCGACGCAATGACAACAATTGTTGTTTTTCGTCGGTCGAACGGGACATCCAAATATGCGATAAGGCAATGCCAAAACTTACAGTTATTTACTGTCGCATAGTTTCTTATGCACTTTTTCTTTACACTCTTTACCTTTAGAAAGATTTTTAGAGAGCAAGAGTCAATGCATAATGTCTCTCTTTATAATATTTAATCAAAACAAAACATGCAGTAAAATGACCCAAATAAGAAAAATGGCGCTTGAGCGACTTTGCGTTCGAAAATCTCGAAGTGCGTTTTAAATAAACGCATTTTTTTTTTTAAATTAGTTAAATTTGATTGTTTTACTACGAAAATATGATAACACAAAGTGTTTTCAAGCACTTTTAATTTTTTGGTCTCGGTGGACCTCGCCGTGGAAGTGCCCATATACTTTATATGGTCGGAGATGCTTCCTTATCCCTGTTACATACTTATGCACAACTTTATTATACCCTTTTTCCTATTTTTAATGGGTTCAGGTTATATAAAAATAACAATTAAGTGCATTGCAAACATACGTTAGTACACAGACCCATGTACACACATATAACACCTAATAAAATTTTACTGCGCCAAATTTTGTTCAAGTTCATTGCGCTCAGTTGGTTGTTAATTGGTGTTTATACTCTTTACGAAGAAAATAGTATATTAAGTTTGTGCTGAAGTTTGTAACGCATAAAAGGAAGCGTCGGAGAATCTTATAGCTGCCATACAACTGGAAGTCGGTTTTGGCCATAAGTCGCATGTTTTCAAAGCTATCGCTATGAAACTTTACACAGATACATATTATTTAAACATACATCACATTCATCGGAGCCGGCCGGATCGGATCACTATATCTTAAAACTGCCATACAACTGGAAATAAATTTAATATTTCAATTCAAATTGATATGATATGATATAAATTCTTACAGATGAAAGTGCTGCAGTTAGCAGAGTGAAAATTGTCTAAAGGTTCGAAATGAGTATAAAAACTTCGGCACGCCGAACATAATCCTTTCCCACTTGTTTTGTTTCGCTTTCGTTTTGCCTTGGCTGTGGTGGTCAAAAATTTTTGCATGATCTGTTTCGGGCAGTCGCCGAAGGTCACGTATACAAACATACAAACAGACAGCCAAGCTTTCGCATCGCTTGACACTTGATTTCGGTTATTGCATCCTATGCTACTCTGTCAGCGCTCGCGTCACTTCATTTGGAATTCAAAACAATATTGTAGTTTAATAGTTGCGCTGCCATCGCAGTAGCTTTTGGAAATACTGATAGCACTAGCCCCATTTGTGTATCGCTTCGGTACTTTGAGTAGATTGGATTTGCTTACGCTCACTACTCACGGATGTCGTTGCTGTTTTATTGAGTGAGAAATTCTGCCAGCGGTCAAGCCGCTGCATTGGTTTTATTAGCATTTGGTGTAGTTGCTTTGTAATTGATCTTCAGCCACAGTCGCGATCATCTCTGCTGCTCTGCCGCGTCGCTCTACTCTTTCTCTTCGCACATATATGTACATAAGTCTTGTGAGGTCCTCTGCCAGCCATTGCGTCACTACATTTCGTGTAGCTTTGCTTGCACTCAATTTGGATTTGTGTGCGCTGCTTTGACGTTTGTTGTCAATATCGCTAGCAGCCAACAGAACAGTGCCGTCCCAATACATTAGTTCCATATACTTGCTATGTTAGTAGCAGTTACCAACAGGTACGTAATACATACGTTTAGTGCCGTCGCATAATATTAGATATTGTGGCACTATTTCCTTGCATCTATTGATTACTATCACCATGCAAAAGGTGCAAGAGCAATTATACCAAAAGGCTAGGCTATTGCCAAGAAGCCAACTCAATCAAGGCAGACATATTGTTACACAAATCTTGTGAAAGACGTTCTGCGCATAACAAAGTTTGTAAAGAAGTACCCATGCAAAATCGAGGCCTTGGAGCTTGATTGTAGGCTAGATATTTTGACTTGGTGTATTGATGATGCGTTCAATGTACAAAGGGATCTAGACGCAATTGACCTCGTTACCTTCAAAATCTGACTTAGAGATACTTTGCATCACCACTGAGTGACAATTGATGGGCAAGGGTAGTCTACCCAAGACTCAAAGTGAAGCTATCACAAATTCTACGATGTTTCTATCTATTCGCATATCAGACAACTGCAATTTGGTCGATGGTGATGCATCCATCTCAAACATAGAGAAGATCAAGCATCTGCTATCATGCTATCTTAGAGAAGGAAGTTTTAGGGACGGGACAGGCATATAAGATTACACACGACAACTATCCAAAAAAATTGGCAGTCTATGGCAATAGTTGTTTGTAGTTGTATCGGATACTATTGAAAAATTGTTCAATCTGCCTTCATCAACTTTCCGCTCACTAATCAACAATCGGACTAGTTTCGATTTCTAATTTTAGTAACGATTCACTGTGCATTAACTGAATAAAAAAGGGCCATACAACCAGCTCGTGCCAATCAAGTACATGCATAGTTTGCTCCAAGCCCATTCACACTCGCCTACACAAGTTTTTGCCCGACTCAGCAAATGCACCTATCAGGCAGTCATTGGTGGCCCAAACTGCAGCCCTAACGCAGTCTTCTTCCATCAATTACACGACAGTTGTTTCTTACTAAGTCATATTGGCAACTGCAGTTGTTCGTATAAAAGATTGATGACTGAGTTTGCCGTTTTGGGAAACGTTGATTGACGTTATTGTTGGCGTTGAAGTGCCTCGGTACATTAAATTGTCTGATCCACAATTTCACCTTCCTCAACGCATTGATCTGCAGCTTGGAGCAGATGTATTTTTCGATTTGCTTAAGGAAGGACATGTGAACGAAAATAGCGAGTCACAAACATGGTGGATTGTTGCCAGGCGTTGCCGGACTACCGTCTCACTAGACAAGTTCGACATCGATCTGAGTAGGTTCCTTTTCAAACCAGGAATCATATTCACATTGAATCGGCTGATCCGCAATTCCTTCCTTCACCAACACCTTCCACATCACATTGATCTGCTACTTAGAGCAAATGTATTTTTCGATTAGCTTAAGGAAGGACATATGATAGGAAATAGAGAGTCGCCAACATGGCGGTCCATACCCTTTGGCTTGTTTGTAGCTGGGCGTGGCCGAGCAACGGGCTCACAAAAGATTAGTTCCACATCGCATGTGACTGTGAGTCAAAACTCTATTTCAAACCAATAATCTTATTCGTTGGATGCACTTGTTCAAAATTTCTAGAAGTTGGAAGAAGTTGAAAATTCAAATATTTAAAATTTGTATACCCCACAGCAGTTGCTTTGCGACAAGTTATTTGCAAAAACTATTGCTCGTATACCGTCGGGTCGTCCCAGTCTCTCATTGCCTTTCAAATCGAGACCACATTGCCTTGGTGCATCGTACGAAACAGCAAAGAGACGCTTTATGACATTAGAAAGAAAAATTTGCAAGCAACCAAATATTCATGCCATGTATATTGACCTCATGAAGGAGTACATTTCTCGAGGCCACATGAACTCAGTCGACAATACGATCCCCAACGAGCCGCATTATTTCATTCCATATCAATGCATGCGCCTACCACAAAGCACATCCACTAAGTTGAGAGTTGTTTTTGACGCGTCCTGCAAAACGTCGTCACAAATATCTCTAAATGACATTCTCATGATTGGCCCCACTATACAGCCATGTCTATACTCAACTTTGTTGCGTTTTCGGCCCATTTGCATTGTCAGCTGATATTGCTAAAATGTATCGGCAAGTCGAAATCGATGAAACACAGCGCAAAATTCAACTAATTCTTTGCAGAGAAAAACATTCAGACACACTTCAAATATTTCAGCTGAACCTGTAACATATGGTACAGCCTCCGCCCTGTTTTTGGCAATTCGGTGCTTAAAATATTTGAGTGAGCTGCATCCAGAATTATATCCAGTAGCTTCAAAGGCAATAGCCAATGACTTTTATGTCGATGATTTGATATCTGGCGCAGGTACTGTGGAAGAATTCCGTCTGTTGTGTGAAGAGCAAATCAATTGTCATCACATTGTGAGCGTTTCGAAGCTCAGCCTGCTGATGAGGCAATTCTTATTGTCTACAGTACTACAGTCCGCAGTCAACTTATCGCTAGAAGTATTGCCTACCAAACGTGCCATTTTTTCCTTCATCTCTCGTCTGTGCGATCCGCTTGGACTATTATGCCTAATAGTAGCTCTAGCAAATATCTTAATGTAGGAATTTTGGCTGCAAAACATCGATTGGGATGACCAGATACCCAATAACTTGCTCAAGAAATTGCAAGACATTACCAAGTCCTTTGAAAAGATCGAATCAATTCGCATCATATCGATACGTTGGCATTGCAAAGGGCACGAATTGTAAAATTCATGGATTTGCTGACGCCTCGATGAGAGCATACGGGTGCTGCTTATATGTTCGACTTAAAAAAGTGAGCATGGCACATCCGTGCAGTTGTTAACCGTAAAATCCAAGGTTGCACCTTTAAAAAAAAAAGTCAGTTCTTCGCTTGGAACTTTGCACTGCACAGCTGTTGGCATCATTGTTGATCAATATAAACAGCCGAGTCGATTTAACCATGTCCGTCTGACCTTCTGTCCGTCTGTCTGTCAGTCCGTCTGTCTGTCTGACTGTCTGTATAAACACGCGGATATCAGAGACTATAAGAGCTAGATACTTCATAATTAGAATATAAGTTCTCGTAGTCCCGGGATAGATCAAGTTTATTTCATTTTATTGATAACGCGTCCCATTCAAAAGTTATCGATAAATTTAGATTTCAGGCTAGTGATTTTTGGCCATAACTTGAAATCTTTACAGCTAAAGGCACCATATTTGGTATGTATAGTCTCGAATAGCATACGCATGTAAAAAATTTTAAATTTTTGGATACCACCCTCCAAACCTCCCAAAAGTTGGAAAAACGTATTATTGAACATATGACCTGCAATTTGGTTTTGTTACACATTTTATTGCCAATTGTATGGCCACAAAATTTCAATAAGATCGAACAATAAACAAGTTGTTTAAGTTATAACTTTCCATAGTGTGGGGCTCAGTGAAAAAGCAAGCTAACTTGTGATACTGCTTGCATCATATGAGTGCTTGTATGTACACTGATAGATGAATATGAATGAATGTAAGGACTGGGTTCAGGGTATCTCCTAGTCGGGCACTCCCGACAAATTGCAAGGTCATACTATCAAAAATTAGTGTTTTCACTATGTAATCGAAACTTATCGATAAATTTTGAACGGTTCGAGCTATCGCTTAAGTGAAACAAACTTGTTCCGTCCCGGGACTACGAGAACTTATATTTCACATATGATGTCCCTAGCTCTTATTGTCTCTGATATCTGCGTGTTCATACAGACGGACTTGCAGATAGACAGACGGACAGACAGACGGACATAGCTTAATCGACTCGGCTGATGATACTGGACAAAAATATATGTACTTTATATAGTCGGAATTCCTTCGTTAAGCCTGTTATATACTTTTGCACAACTTAATTATACGCTTTTTACCCAATTTTAATGGGCTCAGGGTATAAAAAATGAAAATATATGATGTCGCGACCGGGACTCGGGTCACTTTACCACTTACACCACCAAACTGTTTCAAAGAACGCTGACAAACTCGATTATAGTTGCAAAACAATTAAGTCATAAGAACCGAAGATGTGCGTCATTAATTATGTTTGACAAATGAAGCCAAGTGTAAGTCAGTTTGGAAAAGACTGCTCGTTATGCGAGATTTTTATTGATCATGAAAACGTTTTGGTGGTATAAGTGGTAAAGTGATGAGATGACAAAAGCGTGGTCGCTGGTTCGAATCGCGCCCGCATCTTCATTTATTTTAAATTTTTTTCTAAGTCATGTTTTAAAATATAAAATATCTTGAATTTCGATAATCTATAGTCATATCTTAAGCTAAAAATTAAAGAGCACCATATTTCTTCAAAAGTAGTCTTAAAGCAGGTGCTGCAGGATGAATGGTCCAAAATAGGTCCCGAAAATTTCCGTATATTGGTGGAATCGATGCCAAGACGCTGGGAGGATATATATGACAGCGAGGGCACAAAATAAAAAATAACTTAAGCTGCACTACCTAAATTTTCGCAACATAATTAAACTTATATAAGAGCAATTAATACTTTTGTGAGATGAATATATGCTTTTTTCTAGTTTTGTTGCTCTATTTTGATAACTGTTAAAACATTACCGATTTTTTCTTTTGCATTGCCTTTCCTAAACATCATTCTACGAAAATTTTGTTGTTTTAAAAGCTTAAATTGAATAATCCAGTCTAGCTTATTTGCTCGTCTGTGGCTTAAAGTTAAACAAGTGAGGGAAGATTATCTTCGGCATGCTGAAGATTCTATGCTCACTTCAAATCTGTGGACAGCTTTCACTAGCTTATATCTGTTTTATGGATATGCTATAGAATAGCTTAAGTTGAAAAATAAACAAGTAAGACTGGTCTTGTCGGGAGTGTCCGACTAGGAGATACCCTGTACCCATTCCTCACAGCCATTTTTGGCGCTTTTGGGAGGGATTTGGTGTTTGTATCCAAAATATTAAATATTTGCTAAATACACTCGATAAATATACTTTTCTGCAAGATCCACTGCGAAAACAATGACTAAAGCTTATAAAAAGAATTTACCGTTGCATTGTAAAATAACGGATCTTTGCTTAGCTGCCAAGTATGTGGTTCATACTAATCTAAGCACACACATGCTGCAGTACAAGCGGTTTAAGCAGTTAGCTTGCTTTTTCACTGAGCCCCACACATTGGAAAGTTAGATCTTAAATAACTTCTCTGTTTATTGTCCGATCTTTCTGAAAACATAGCATTAACTATAAAGTGTGTGTCCAAACCAAATTGCAAGGTCGTACCTTCAAAAATACGTTTAAAGAATTTTTGGGGGGATCCAAAAAGTGAAATATTTGTTACATGGGTATGCTATTCGAGATTATACATGCCTAATTAAGGGCCTCTAGCTCTTATAACTTTTGAGTTATGGCCCAAAAACGCTAGTCTGAAATCAAAATTTATCGATAGCTTTTGAACGGGATGAGTTATCGATAAAATTAAATAAACTTGATCTGTCCCTGGATTAGGAGAACTTATGTTCCAAATATGAAGTCTCTAGCTCTTGTAGTCTCTGATATCCGTGTGTTCATACAGACAGACGGTCAGACGGACAGACAGACGGACATGGCTAGATCAACTCGGCTGTTGATACTGATCAAGAATATATATACTTTATATGGTCGGAGATGCTTCCTTATGTCTGTTACATACTTTTGCACAAAACCATAATACCCTTTTTACCCATTTTTGCTTACATACAGACAGACAGACGGACATGTCTAGATCAATTTGTATTGTCATTCTAAGCATACTGGCAGTAACTTTTGGGGGTCTCCGACGCTTCCATCTATGCGTTACAAACTTCAGCACAAACTTAATATACTATTTTCTTCGAAAAGAGTATAAAAATGTCAATAAGATAGGTCAATAAACACAAGTTATTTAAGACTTAACTTTCCCATGTGTGGGGCCTAGTGAAAAAGTAAGCTAAGTTTGTAATGCATAGAAGGAAGAAAGCATCGGAGACCTCCGAAAAGTTATATCCAGTACGCTTAGAATGGAAAAACTAATTGATCTAGCCATGTCCGTCTGTCTGCAAGTATGGTATCTAGTCGCTCTGTTTTTGAGCTATCGCGATGAAACTTTGCACTTTTACTCATTATTTAAATGTACAGAAAATTGATCGGAGCCTTCGGATCGGATTACTTAATCTTATAGCTGCCATACAACTCGAAGTCGGTTTTGGCCATATATCCAATATTCTTAAAACTATCTCGAGGAAACTTTGCACGTATACTTATTATTCAAAAAGACAGCACATTGGTCGGAGCCGGCCGGATCGGACCACTATATGTTATAGCTGCCATACAACTGGAAGTAATTTAATATTTCGAAAGGAAAATTTAAATTCACATGATACCAATTCTTAGAACAACAAAAATAAATGCCCCGCGATAAAACGATTTTTTACAGCATATAAAATTTCAGTGCTGCAGTTGGCAGAGTAAAAAAAGTCTAAAGGTTCGAAAAGAGTATAAAATCTTCTTCACGCCGACTTTTCCACTAATTATACCCTGAACCCATTAAACATGGGTAAAGGAAGCATCTCCAACCATGTAAAGTATACATACATATATATTCTTGATCAATATTAACAACCAAGTCGATTAAGCTTGGTCCGTCTGTCTGTCCGTTCGTCTCTGTGTCCGTCTGTATGAACACGCGGATATCAGAGACTACAAGAGCCAGAGCTACGTGGAATATAAGTTCTAGTAGACCCGGGACATATCTATCGGTAAATCGTGCCGTTCAAAAGTTATCGATAAATTTATATTAGAATAGCATTTTTGGGCTATAACTTAAAAGTTATAAGAGCTAGACGCCCCAAATTTGACATGTATAGTTTCGAATAGCATACACATCTAACAAATATTTCACTTTTTGGATACCGTACCACCATCTCCCCAAAAGTGAAAAACACTAATTTTTGAATGTATGGGGCCTTGCATAGTGTGGGGCCTTGTGAAGAATTTAGCCTGCTCAAACTGCTTGCAGTATGTGTGTGTTTGTATGGATGTGCATTGATTGGTAAGTATGACTGGATGTAAGGACTGGGTTCAGTGTATCTCCTAGTCGGGCACTCCAGACTAGAGCACTCTTACTTGTATTTTTAATGCTTTTGGCCACTTGTATTACATACCGTATGGGTTGCTAGTGAAATGTAACCAGTACTAGAAGGATAACCAGTAGGACACTGTGTGTTCAAACTTTGCGCGCGAACTAAGGCAAATGCAATCGGCAAGCTAGCTTTTTATAGTCGAATCTGGCAACAGAAACCGGTGTATGTGTTATATATATATACACTTGGACAAAATGACGTGCTTGACTTTGAAATGCATCCTCAGAGCATTATTTCATTCGACTAGCGCGATCTTTTATAATATTAGTAAATTAGTTCTTTCAATAAGTACACTTAGTTATGAAGCATTCATTTTCGTAAAAAATACAAGCTTGTTCTTGTAATTTGAACTCCTATTTCAATAAAGAATACACGTTAACGAAATAGCAGCCCTTTAAAAATGAAAAACCATTTAAGCGACCCAAGCTGTCGATTGATCTATTGGCGCAATAGTTCAGTGCGAAAATGCAGGCATTGTAAACTAAAGGTCGCGGGTTAAAATCGTAAGACTTTTCAAATTAAGTCATGTAAATATATAAACTTTCTTTAATGTTATTAGGTGAAATTATAAATTTTCCAAGTTAAATACTTTAATAACTGTAGAGCAATAATATTACGTAGATGTAAATACTCCCTCAAAATTTTGATATAATAGGTCTGTTTTGCTTGGAACGCCAGTATAAAAAAAACGTTCGTAGAATAAGGCATTTGTAAACATTTCCAACGGCATTTTCCCTGAGTGTATACAAACATATAATTCAACTTGTGTTTCGAGTGATAAGCATTGAGTGGAAACCTAAAGCCAGATAAGACATCCACACACATATATATATACAGTGACTCACTTAAGTATTCATTGCTAAGCATACGGAGCATGAACCCTAATATTTCACCATCTTAGCAAATACTTTTTATACTCTTTTCGAAGAAAATAGTATATTAAGTTTGTGCAGAAGTTTGTAAAGCATAGAAGGAAGCGTCTGAGACCCCCAAAAATTACTGCCGGTATGCTTACAAAAACAAAGAAATTAATCTAGCCATGTCCGTCTGTCTGTCTGTCTGTATGTATGCAAACTATTCCCTCAGTTTTTGAGCTATCGTGATAAAACCTTACACAGAGACTTATTATTCAAAGGGACATCACATTGGTCGGAACCGGCCGGATCGGACCACTATATCTTATAGCTGCCATGCAACTGGAGTCGGTTTTGGCCATCAATCCCATGTTTGCACAGCAATCGCTATGAATCTTTGCACAGATACTTATTATTCAAACATACATCACATTGATCGGAGCCGGCCGGATCGGACTACTATATCCTATAGCTGCCATACAGCATATGAAAGTGCTGCAGTGGGCAGAGTGAAAATTGTGTTAAAGTTCGAAAAGAGTATAAAATCTTTGGCACAC
Source organism: Drosophila flavopinicola (assembly GCA_035042425.1). NCBI lineage: Eukaryota > Metazoa > Arthropoda > Insecta > Diptera > Drosophilidae > Drosophila > Drosophila flavopinicola. The sequence goes on along the minus strand of JAWNLL010000456.1, from coordinate 85,644 downwards.
CGAAGATAATTTTTTCCCACTTGTTTCTTTTGCATTGCCTTTCGGAAACATCATCCTACGAATGCAGTAAAAAAAAATATAAAAAAATATTTGATAAGATGGTGAAATACTTGGGTTTTTGCTCCGTATACTTAGCAATTAATACTTTAGTGAGTCACAGTATATATATATATATATATATATATATACATATATTATATTAAAGAAAAACAAGTAAGGCTAGAGATCGCAATGCGCTCACAACGGGTGTCGGTAATATCGCAATCAGTATTTAACAAGTGAGAGTACTCTAGGAGGCAGTGCCCGCCTTGGTGACACCCTGAACCCAGAGCATGCATAAAAACACACACATAATGTGAGCAGTGCAAGCAGTTTAAGCAGTTGATTTGCTTCTTCAAAAGGCCCCACACTATGGAGAGGGAAATCTTAATCAACTTCTTTGCTCATTAACCGATCCTATTGAAATTTTTTGGAAATAAAATTAAATATAACAAGTAAGAGTGCTGTAGTAAAATCTTAAATAACTTCTGTATTTATTGTCCGATCTTTCTGAAATTTTTAGGACATAACATTGGCTATTAAATGTGTGACCAAACCAAATTGCAAGGTCATAACTTAAAAAATGCATTTTTCAACTTTTGGGAGGATTGGGGGGTGGTATCCAAAAAGTGAAATTTTGTAATATGTGTATAATATTCGAGATTATACATGCCGAATTTGGGGCCTCTAGCTCTTATAACTTTTAAGTTTTGTCCCAAAAACGCTGGTCTGAAATATATCGATAACTTTTGAACGGGAGGAGCTATCGATAAAATTAAATAAACTTAATCTGTCCCGGGACTCCGAGAAGTTATATTCAAAATATGAAGTCTGTAGCTTCTATAGTCTCTGAAATCCGCGTGTTGATACAGACAGACGGACGGACGGACAGACAGACAAACGGACATGGCTAGATCGACTCGACTGTTGATACTGATATATATTATATATATACTTTATATTTTCGGAGATGCTTTCTTATGCCAGTTACATACTTTGCACAACTTCATTATACCCTTTTTACCAATTTTTAATGGGTTCAGGGTATAATGACTTAGAATTTGTATCATCAAGTTGTAAAAATGTATGTAACTGGCATCAGGAAGCATCTCCGACTACATAAAGTATACATAATACTTTATCTTTATGTAATATTTATCAACAGCCAAGGCGATCCAACCATGTCCATCTGCCTGTTCGTCTGTATAGAAAAACCCCTGTCAGATCAAGAACATATGTTTCATTATATCGATAACGTTACAAAAATTTCAATATATTTCAGCTTTCGACTACTGTACAGCCAAGTCAATAGATCCATATCCTTCTCCATTGCTGTCCGTCTGTATGAGCACTCGGACCCAAACTCTATAAGAGCTAGAGACTTAAAATATTGGAACAGATGCAAATGAATTCTCAAGATAATTTCAGCGTTTTGTTAAAAGGATATAAGAAATTTATATTTTATGCTCTTATAATTATAGAAAGCAAAATAGGTAGGTAGATTTCTGGTGACCTTGGCAAAAATTGTGTTCTAGAATTCCTGACAACGCTAAAAGGGCCCCAGCGAATACCACGCCCCACCAAAAATGTATACATCTGCATATATTTCGTCCAATTTTGAAGCTTAACTCATAAATTTCAGCTGGAAAATTGATTGCTGACCACTGGCCGTTGTCAAGATAAAGAATGCTGAATCAGTCGATCGGTCATTCTGGGTATTAGTTGTACAAGTGGATGGCAGTGGATGCGATGAATACTGGACGGTACTGGTCCCAGACTGTGGAGCTTATCTGCAACAGCCTCCACATGATTTATTAAGTTGTTATTGGTTTTCATTTAAATGGGTCTTTAATTTATTTGCAACAAGATTTATGATCATATTCAAATTGTTCTCTGACTTAACATGTTAATAATAATTCACACGTTCCAGCACTATCTATAGAGAAATACTATATTGTACAATATTAATAAAATCTCTAGGCTCTTGCCGGGATACAGAAATTTCAGGGATTACAAGTGCTTTGAGCGCTTTTGCTTGATACATATGTATATAAGAAAAAGCACATTTCAAGAACAAACACATTTATTTGGGCTTTCGCAAATCATATAAAAAACTAGCCTTTCAAAGAATATTATTTTCTTCCTTATACTCTTTTCGAAAAAAAAATTAAGTTTGTGCTGAAGTTTGGAACGCATAGAAGGAAGCGTCTGAGGCCCCCAACAGTTATTGCCAGTATGCTTAGAATGACAATTCAAATTGATCTAGCCATGTCCGTCTGTCTGTCTGTCTGTCTGTCTGTCTGTCTGTCTGTCTGTCTGTCTGTCTGTATGTATGCAAACTAGTCCCTCAGTTTTGAGCTATCGCGATGCAACTTTGCACAGACACTTATTATTCAAGCTGCCATACACCTCAAAGTCGGGTTTGGCCATAAATCCGATGTTTTCAAAGCAATTGCCTTAAATTTCCTTGTACACTTGATCATCCTTATAGCTCATCAATGGGTAAAATCGCAAAACGATTGAATCATTAATAGCGAAGATATGCGTCATTAAATACTTTGAAAAAACAGGTGCATATGAGCAAGCAAACCCAAGCGTAAGTAAGTTTTTAACAGTCTGCTCTTCAAGCGATTTTGTCAGCGATCATCAAAACGGTTTGGGGCGTAAGGGGTAAAGTAACGCCCTGGCAAACGAAAGGTCGCTGGTTCGATTCCTAGCGGCGAATAATAATTATTTTAATTTTTTGTTATTCTTGTTTTCAAATATAAAATAACTGTAATCAAATTCATTTGCTACCAATGCCTTAGAACAAAAACTATACAACGCGAAAGAAAAAAGATCATATAATTGAGTTTGTCAGCGCATTTCAAAACTGCTTGGTGGCGTAGGTATTAGAGTGCTGCACTGACAAACGGGGAGACACGGTTCAAATCCCAGCCGCGCATTATTGCTTTTTATTTTTTTTCAAATACTTATCAAATGGCTTGAATTCAATAATTTAAAAGAAAAATTTAAATTCATATGATACCAATTCTTAGAGCAAAAAAACAAATGCCACGCGATAAAAAGATTTTTTACTACTATTGAAATTTCAGTGGTGCAGTTGGCAGAGTGAAAATTGCTTAAAGGTTCGAAAAGAGTATGAAATCTTCGGCACGCCGAAGATAATCCTTTCCCACTTGTTATACTCTTTTCGAAGAAAATAGTTTATTAAGTTTGTGCTGAAGTTTGTAACGCATAGAAGGAAGCGTCGGAGACCCCCAAAAGTTACTGCCAGTATGCTTAGAATGACAATACAAATTGATCTAGCCATGTCCGTCTGTCTGTCTGTCTGTATGTATGCAAACTAGTCCCTCAGTTTTTGAGCTTTCGCGATAAAACTTTGCACAGACACTTATTATTCCAGGGGACAGCACATTAGTCGGAGTCCGGCCGGATCGGAGCACTATATTTTATAGCTGCCATACAACATATATCCCATGTTTTTAAAGCTATCGCGATACAACTTTGCACAGATACATATTATTTAAAGAGACATCACATTGGTTGGAGCCGGCCGGATCGAATCACTATATCTTATAGCTGCTATACAACTGGCAATAAATTAAATATTCTTAGAACAAAAAAAAAAAAAAAATGTTACGGGACAGAACGATTTTTTACAGCTTATGAAATTTCAGTGGTGCAGTTGGCAGAGTGAAAATTGATTATAGGTTCGAAAAGAGTATAAGATCTTCGGCACGCCGCAGATAATCCTTCCCCACTTGTTATACTCTTTTCGAAGCAAATAGTATATTAAGTTTGTCCTGAAGATTGTAACGCATAGAAGGAAGCGTCGGAGACCCCCAAAAGTTATTGCCAGTATGCTTAGAATGACAATACAAATTGATCTAGCCATGTCCGTCTGTCTGTCTGTCTGTCTGTCTCTCTGTCTGTCTGTCCGTCCGTCTGTAGAGACTTCATATCTGGAATATAATTTATCGTAGTCCCGGGACAGTACAAGTTTGTTTCATTTTATCGATAACTCATCCCGTTCAAAAGTTATCGATAAATTTCAGACCAGTGTTTTTTGACAATAACTTGAAAGTTATTAAAACTAGAGGCACCAAATTTGGTATGTATAGTCTCGAATAGCATACACATTCAACAAATATCTAATTCTTTGGATACCGTTACCCCATCTCCCCAAAAGTGAAAAGAACTAATTTTTCAATGTATGACCCCTCAATTTGGTTTGATGACCCCTTTTATACCCAATGTTATGTCCTGAAAATTTCATAAAGATCGGGCCCTAAATAAATAAGTTATTTAAGATTTACCTTGCATAGTGTGGGGCCTTGCGAAGAAGATAGTCTGCTTAAACTGATTGCATTGCTTGCAGTATGTTTGTATGGATGTGCATTGATTGGTAAGCATGAATGGATGTAAGGACTGGGTGCATTGTATCTCCTACTCCTGCACTCCCGACTAGATTACTCTTACTTGTTTTTTAAATGATTTGCAAAAGCCCAAATAAATGTGTTTGTTCTTGAAAATGTGCTTATTTTATATACTTTTGTATCAAGCAAAAGCGCTCAAAGCACTTGTAATCCCTGAAACTTCTATATCCCGGCAAGAGACTAGAGATTTTATTAATATCTTTAGTATGATACTGAGTTTCACATCTTTTATTTAATATTGTACAATATAGTATTTCTCTATAGATAGCACTCGAACGTGTGAATTATTATTATCATATAAAATCAGAGAGCAATTTTAATATGATCATAAATCTTGTTGCAAATAAATTAAACACCCATTTAAATGAAAACGAATAACAACTTAATAAGTCATTTGGAGGCTGTGGCAGATAAGCTCCACAGTCTGGGACCAGTACCGTCCAGTATTCATCGCATCCACTGCCACTTGTACAACTAATGCCCAGAATGACCGATCGACTTATTCAGCATTCTCTATCTTGACAACGGCCAGCGGTCAGCAATAAATTTTCCAGCAGATTGTGCGACACTTCGTAAAATTTAAGAGTTAAGCTTCATAATTTGAAGAAATATATGCAGAGGTATACATTTTTAGTGGGGCGAGGTATTAGCTGGGGCTCTTTTAGAGTTGTCAGGAATTCTAGAATACAATTTTTGCCAAGGTCACCGGTAATCTACCTGCCTGTTTTGATTTCTATTATTATAAGAGCATGGTAAATATTTCCCCTTTTAAAAATCTGTGAAGAAGAAAACTTGCAATTGATACCTCGAAAAGGAATTCGTAACACTTATGGGCTGTAGGGGGAGGTAGTCAAAGAGTTGAATACTTTTCAGATCTGTATGCTATGCGATACAATACATACCGAATGTGGAGCCCGTAGCTATCATAACTTTCAAGTTAAGCGCTAGTCTGAAATATAAATTTCTTATGTCCTTTTAACAGAGCGCTTATCGATCAAATGAAATTATCTTGAGAATACGAGAACTTGCATTTGTTCCAATATTTAAAGTCTCTAGCTCTTATAGAGTTTGGGTCCGAGTGCTCATACAGTCGGACAGAAATGGAGAAGGATATGGATATAAATCGCCTTGGCTGCTGATAAATATGTATCAATATTATGTATACTTTATGGAGTCGGAGATGCTTCTTTATGCCAGTTACTTACATTTTACAACGTGATGATACAAATTCTAAGTCATTATACCCTGAACCCATTAAAAATGAGTAAAAAGGGTATAATGAAGTTGTGCAAAGTATGTAACTGGCATAAGGAAGCATCTCCGATCATATAAAGTATATATATAATATTGGTCAGTATCAACAGCCGAGTCGATCTAGCCATGTCCGTCCGTCTGCCTGTATCAAAACGCGGATTTCAGAGACTATAGGAGCTAGAGACTTCATATTCGGAATACAACTTCTCGGTGTCCCGGGACAGATCAAGTTTATTTAGTTTCCCGTTCAAAAGTTATCGATATATTTCAAACCAGCGTTTTTGGGACATAACTTAGAAATTATAAGAGCTTGAGGCACAATTTGATATATGTGCACTCCCATACTATTGAACGTGACCGTCGTACACCTTTAAAGTTGAATAAAAGTCAAAGTAGCACATATTTTGTTCTACCTTTTACATTAACTAGTATCACTTTGGTTGCTTTATTTTTAGTGGTAAGGTCAACAGGATACGTAATCCTGGTTTGAAGGTAAAAGCAAAACAAAACCCATTCGCATGTGACTAAAAATGGAAGTGGCTTCGTAAACATCTATAAAAATGCAGAAATAAGCGAAATCTGACAGAAATTTTGGATTTGACTGATTTCAAAATTTTTTTGAGGAATATTACTTTTTATTAAACATTGTTTGATAAAAAAATCTTTACAACTTTTTATACCCTGAACCCATTAAAAATGGGTAAAACGCGTATAATGAAGTTGTGCAAAAGTATGTAATAGGCATAAGGAAGCATCTCCGACCATATAGAGTATATATATTCGTGATCAGTATAAATAGCCGAGTCGATCTAGCCATGTCAAGTTTAGATCATGTTTATTTCATTTTATCGATAACTCGTCCCGTTCAAAAGTTATTGACAAATTTAGATTTCAGACTAGCGTTTTTTGGACTTAGCTTCAAAGTTATAAGAGCTAGATTCCCCAAATTTGGCGTGCATATCTCGAATATCATCACATGTAAAAATAAACAACAATTAAGAGTGCTCTAGTCGCAAATGCCCGACTAGGATATACCCTGAACCACGTCCTTACACTCATTCATGCTAACCAGTCAGTGTACGTACATACAAACATACACATGCTACAAGTAGTGCAATCAGTCTAAGCAGTTAGCTTGCTTCTTTACTAAGCTCTACACAATGGAAAGTTAAATCATTAAAAACTTCTGTGTTTATTACCCGATCTTATTGAAATTTGTGTGTGAAATGAAATGTGTGACCAAACCAAATTGCAAGGTCATAACTTCAGAAATGCGTTTTTTTTATCTATGAAATATTTGTTACATGTGTATGCTCTTCAAGAATATACATAACAATTGAAGCGTCTAGCTTTCATAAGTCTTAAGTTATGTCCAAAAACCGCAGGTCTGAATTCCAAATTAATCGATAACTTTTGACGGGAGCTATCGAGTTATCGATAAAACTGAATAAACTTGATATGTCCCGGCACTACGAGAACTTATATTCCAAATATGAAGTCTCTAGCTGTTGTAGTCTCTGATATTTGCGTGTTCATACCGACAGACAGACAAACAGACGGACAGACAGACAGAAGGACATGGCTAGATCGACTTGGCTATTGATACTGATCAAGAATATATATACTTTATATGGTCGTAGATGCTTCCTTATGCCTGTTACATAATTTTCCACAAAACCATAATACCCTCTTTAGCCGTTTTTAATGGGTTAACTCGTCCCATTCAAAAGTTATTGATAAATTTCGATTAAATGCTGGTGTTTTTGGCCATAACTTGATATCTTTAAGAGCTAAAGGCACCGTTACCCCATCTCCCCAAAAGTGAAAAACACTCATTTTCAATGTATGACCCCTCAATTTGGTTTGATGACCCCTTTTATATCCAATGTTATGTCCTGAAAATTTCATAAAGATCGGGCCCTAAATAAATAAGTTATTTAAGATTTACCTTGCATAGTGTGGGGCCTTGCGAAGAAGTTAGTCTTCTTAAACTGATTGCATTGCCTGCAGTATGTTTGTATGGATGTGCATTGATTGGTAAGCATGAATGGATGTAAGGACTGGGTGCATTGTATCTCCTACTCGTGCACTCCCAACTAGAGCACTCTTACTTGTTGTACCCTGAACCCATTAAAAATGGGTAAAAAGGGTATTATGGTTTTGTGCAAAAGTATGTAACAGGCATAAGGAAGCATCTCCGACCATATAAAGTATATATATTCTGGATCAGTATCAATAGCCGAGTCGATTTAGCCATGTCCGTCTGTCTGTCCGTCTGTCTGTCTGTATGAACACACAGATATCAGAGACTACAAGAGCTAGAGACTTCATATTTAGAACATAAGTTCTCCTAGTCCCAGGACAGATCAAGTTTATTTCATTTTATCGATAACTCGTACCGTTTAAAAGTTATCGATCAATTTCGATTTCAAACTAGAGCTTTTGGGACATAACTTCAAAGTTATAAGAGCTAGAGGCCCCAAATTTGGCATGTATAATCTCGAATAGCATACACATGAAACAAATATTTCACTTTTTGGATACCACCCCCAAATCACCCAAAAGTTCAAAAAACGCATTTTTGAAGGTAATTTGCAATTCGGTTTGGTCACACATATTATCGACAATTGCTTGCCCCAAAAATTTCAATAAGATCGAACAATAAACACAGAAGTTATTTAAGATTTAACTTTCCATTGTGTGGGGCTCAGCGGAAAAGCAAGCTAACCGCTTGCACTGCTTGTACTGCTTGTAGTGCAGCATATGTGTGTTTAGATTAGTATGAATGATTGTAAGGACTGGGTTCAGATTATCTCGTAGTCGGGCACTCCCGACTAGAGCACTCTTACTTGTTTTTTAAATGATTTGCGAAAGCCCAAAAAATGTGTTTGTTCTTGAAAATGTGCTTTTTCTTATATATGTATCAAGCAAAAGCGCTCAAAGCACTTGTAATCCCTGAAATTTCTGTATCCCGGCAAGAGACTAGAGATTTTATTAATATCTTTAGTATGATACTGAGTTTCACATCTTTTATTTAATATTGGACAATATAGTATTTCTCTATAGATAGCACTCAAACGTGTGAATTATTATTATTATATAAAATCAGAGAGAAATTTTAATATGATCATAAATCTTGTTGCAAATAAATTAAACACCCATTTAAATGAAAACGAATAACAACTTAATGAGTCATTTGGAGGCTGTGGCAGATAAGCTCCACAGTCTGGGACCAGTACCGTCCAGTAATCATCGCATCCACTGCCACTTGTACAACTAATGCCCAGAATGACCGATCGACTTCTTCAGCATTCTTTATTTTGACAACGGCCAGCGGTCAGCAATAAATTTTCCAGCAGATTGTGCGACACTTCGTAAAATTTAATGATGAGTTAATGAGTTAAGCTTCAAAATTTGAAGAAATATATGCAGAGGTATAAATTTTTAGTGCGGCGAGGTATTAGCTGGGGCTCTTTTAGAGTTGTCAGGAATTCTAGAATACAATTTTTGCCAAGGTCACCGGTAATCTACCTGCCTGTTTTGATTTCTATTATTATAAGAGCATGGTAAATATTTCCCCTTTTAAAAATCTGTGAACAAGAAAAATTGCAGGGTGATACCTCAGAAAAGGAGATCGTAACACTTATGGGCTGTCGGGGGAGGTAGTCAATGAGTAGAATACTTTTCAGATATGTATGCTATGCGATACAATACATACCGAATGTGGAGCCCGTAGCTATCATAACTTTCAAGTTAAGCGCTAGTCTGAAATATAAATTTCTTATGTCCTTTTAACAGAACGCTTATCGATCAAATGAAATTATCTTGAGAATACGAGAACTTGCATTTGTTCCAATATTTAAAGTCTCTAGCTCTTATAGAGTTTGGGTCCGAATGCTCATACAGTCGGACAGAAATGGAGCAGGATATGGATATAAATCGCCTTGGCTGCTGATAAATATGTATCAATATTATGTATACTTTATGGACTCGGAGATGCTTCTTTATGCCAGTTACATACATTTTTGCAACGTGATGATAAAATTTCAAGTCATTATACCCTGAACCCATTAAAAATGGGTAAAAAGAGTATAATGAAGTTATGCAAAGTATGTAACTGGCATAAGGAAGCATCTCCGATCATATAAAGTATATATAATATTGGTCAGTATCAACAGCCGAGTCGATCTAGCCATGTCCGTTTGTCTGTCTATCCGTCCGTCCGTCTGCCTGTATCAAAACGCGGATTTCAGAGACTATAGGAGCTAGAGACTTCATATTCGGAATACAACTTATCGGTGTCCCGGGACAGATCAAGTTTATTTAGTTTCCCGTTCAAAAGTTATCGATATATTTCAAACCAGCGTTTTTGGGACAGAATTTAGAAATTATAAGAGCTTGAGGCAAAATTTGATATATGTACACCTTTAAAGTTGAATAAAAGTCAAAGTAGCACATATTTTGTTCTACCTTTTACATTAACTAGTATCACTTTGGTTGCTTTATTATACCCTGAACCCATTAAAAATGGGTAAAAAGGGTATTATGGTTTTGTGCAAATGTATGTAACAGGCATAAGGAAGCATCTCCGACCATATAAAGTATATATATTATTGATCAGTATCAATAGCCGAGTCGATCTGGCCATGTCCGTCTGTCTGTCCGTCTGTCCGTCTGTCCGTCTGTCCGTCTGTCCGTCTGTCCGTCTGTCCGTCTGTCTGTCTGTATGAACACACAGATATCAGAGACTACAAGAGCTAGAGACTTCATATTTGGAACATAAGTTCTCCTAATCCCGGGACAGATCAAGTTTATTAAAATTTATCGATAGCTCGTCCCGTTCAAAAGTTATCGATAAATTTCGATTTTAGACCAGCGTTTTTTGGATATAACTTACAAGTTATAAGAGCTAGAGGCCCCTAATTTGACATGTATAATCTCGAATAGCATACACATGTAACAAATATTTCACTTTTTGGATACCACCCCCAAACCCCCAAAAGTTAAAAAAACCCATTTTTGAAGGTACGACCTTGCAATTTGGTTTGGTAACACATATTATCGACAATTGTTTGCCCCAAAAATTTCAATATGATCGGACAATAAACACAGAAGTTATTTAAGATTTAACTTTCCATTGTGTGGGGCTCAGCGAAAGAGCAAGCTAACTGCTTAAACCGCTGGCACTGCTTGTACTGCTTGTACTGCAGCATGTGTGTGTTTAGAGTAGTACGAATGATTGTAAGGACTGGGTTCAGGGTATCTCCTAGTCGGGCACTCCCGACTAGAGCACTCTTACTTGTTTTTAGTGGTAAAGTCAACAGGATACGTAATCCTGGTTTGAAGGTAAAAGCAAAACAAAACCCATTCGCATGTGACTAAAAATGGAAGTGGCTTTCGTAAACATCTATAAAAATGCAGAAATCAGCGAAATCTGACAGAAATTTTGGATTTGACTAATTTAAAAATGCTTTTGAGGAATATTACTTTGTATTAAACATTGTTTGATCAAAAAATCTTTACAACTTTTTATACCCTGAACTAATTAAAAATGGGTAAAAAGCGTATAATGAAGTTGTGCAAAAGTATGTAACAGGCATAAGGAAGCATCTCCGACCATATAAAGTACATATATTCTTGATCAGTATCAATAGCCGAGTCGATCTAGCCATGTCCGTCTGTCTGTCTGTCTGTCGGTATGAACACGCGGATATCAGAGACTAAAAAAGCTGAGACTTCATATTTGGAATATAACTTCTCGTAGTGCCGGGACAGATCAAGTTTATTTCATTTTATCGATAACTCGTCCTGTTCAAAAGTTATCGATAAATTAAGATTTCAGATTAGCGTTTTTGGGACTTAGCTTCAAAGTTATAAAAGCTAGATTCCCCAAATTTGGCGTGCATAATCTCGAATATCATCACATGTAACAAATATTTCACTTTTTGGATACCAACCCCCAAACCCCCAAAGTTCATTTTTTAAGGTACGACCTTGTAATTTGGGTTGGTCACACATTATTGACAATTGTTTACCCCAAAAATTTCAATAGGATCGGACAATAAACACAGAAGTTATTTAAGATTTATCTTTCCATTGTGTGGGGCTCAGCGAAAAAGCAAGCTAACCGCTTGCACTGCTTGTACTGCTTGTAGTGCCCCCGCCCGCCCCCAAAAATCGCGAAAATGTATATCTTCCACAGTTTTAAAGCTAGAGTCACCAAAATTGGAGGATAGACTTATTGTCAGCCCCCCTAAAGATCGGCAAAAAATTTTGGGGCCCCGCCCCCTCCCGCCCACAAAAATCGCGAAAGTTTATATCTTCCACAGTTTCAGAGCTAGAGTCATTAAACTTGGAAGATAGAATTCTGGTCAGCCCCTCTAAATATCGGTAAAAAAAAATTTGGGGCCACGCCCCCTCCCGCCCCCAAAAATCGCGAAAATGTATATCTTCCACAGTTTTAGAGCTAGAGTCAAGAAATTTGTAAGATAGACTTCTTGTCACTCCCTCTAAAGATCGGCCAAATTTTTTGGGGCCACGCCCCCTCCCGCCCCCAAAAATCGCGAAAGCTTATATCTTCCACAGTTTTAGAGCTAGAGTCACCAAAATTGGTAGATAGACTTCTGGTCACCCCCTCTTAAGATCGACCATGCCCCTCCCGTTCCCAAAAACTTGGAATGCCGATTTCGGGTCACCCAAACACCAGCAAAAATTTTCTGTTCACTTGCTTTCAGCTGTTCTTAAAATGGTATCAGAGTATTACGCAGTCGGCTCCGCCCGACTGCAACGTTCTCACTTGTTTTTTATTTATTTTTTTTGTGTGGTATGTTTTTTGTACTTATAGCTAAAATATGTTATTAATGTAATTATAACAATTATAAGTGTTGTTAGAGTTTTAATTTGGAATGTGTTATAATGTTTCGTTGGTTCTTGTATGATTTCTTTTGCTTGGATTATCTTCGGCGTGCCGAAGATTCTATACTCTTTTCGAACCTTTAGGCAATTTTCACTCTGCCAACTGCACCACTGCAATTTCAAAAGTAGTAAAAAATCTTTTATCGCGTGGCATTTATTTTTTTCTCTAAGAATTGGTATCATTTATTTATTTATTGTCGACTATTGACAGTCGATACAAAAGAATTTATATAAAATTATAAAACATTTAAATGTACATATATACAAAATTTACATAAAATTAAAAATATTAAATTAAAAATATAAAGTTAAAATTACGTTAAGTTCTGGGGATATCAATGGCAAAATTAAATCATTGGTAAAACATTTGTTGCAAGGATTGGGGAAAACCCACAAAAACCCAATCAAACCAAAAATCAATTAAAATTTGTTTAGTAGTTTGTTAATATTTAAAAGGAAAAAAGGATTTATAATAAGTTAGTATATACTATAAGAAAGTATTTTATAAAGTGAAAAATAGAAGATAGAGAGAGAATAAAGAAAAATATATATATAAAATAGCGAAATAAAGAAAGAAAAGGGAAAATAGATTTAACTAAACATGGGCAGAGGAGTCCCGGAAATACAAAAGAATATAAGATTTTATTAGTGGGAGAGAGAGCTCAACCGAGATTACATGGAACACTATGTTGTAGTTCTTGCAAATAACACGAAGAGGATTGAGCAAAGCGTAATTAGTCGTGCATTAAGGTAAAATCAAGGTAGTTTCTAGTTGGCCTACTAGGAACAAATAGTTTAGGCTAACAGAAAGGATGAATCTATGTTGCCGTTAATTAACTTGATTAGGAAGACAACACCAAGCGTTGTTCTACGGTTAAGTAACGACGGAAGATTAATAAGTAAAAGCCTACTGGAATACGATGGCAAACGGAGATTGGGATCCCAGTTAAGTCCACGTAAGGCACAGAGCAGAAATAGCTTCTGCACGGATTCTATTCGCTCTTGGAAGTTTTGGTACTGCGGACACCAAATACATGAGCAGTAATCAAGGATTCGACGAACTAGAGAACCATAGATCAGTTTTGTGGTGAAAGGATCGTTAAATTCTTTCGACCAACGCTTAATAAAGCCAACTGTAAAAATACGTTGCAATGGAACATTGTCAATCGTATAAGTGGTTAAGTGGGGTCTAGTTCGACTAAAAGTCATGAAAATACATTTTGAACAATTCAGATGCAGTTGATTGGCCGAACACCAACGTAGAACTCAAATCATATTGCAGATGAGTATGATATGGATCGGTGTACGAAAAAATGAATTTCACATCATCTGCGTATATAAGAATACGAGAGTGTGATATGATAGAAGGCAGGTCATTAATGAAGAGAGTAAACAATAAAAGTCAAAGATTACTACCTTGGGGTACACCAGAAGTAACTTGAACCATTTTCGAGGTAGTCGACCTAAGCAATACTCTTCGAGTGCGACCTTTCAAACAGGTGGCAATCCATAAAGCAAATGAGGGAGGGAATCCTAAACAATCAAGCTTATATAGCAATATATCATGGTTAACAGAGTCAAATGCTTTACTGAAGTTAGTATATATAACATCAGTTTGCATTTCCGATAGAAATGCATCATTTACCTTTGATGGGAATATTACTTTAACAGCAACAATTTCTACATCAGCGGGCATAGTAAAATTAATTTCCGATTGGAGCGTGGCTTTAATGGCAATTAGAACACCACCACCTATAGTCGGCCGGTCACGTCTATAGATATTAAAATTATTTGAAAAAATTTCGCAATCAGAAACAGTGCTGTTTAACCAAGTTTCAGAGAAAGCGATAATATCTGACTCAAAAGATGTGCTATTAGAGAATAGACTTTTAAGTTTAGACATAAGGCGTCTGACATTCTGATATTGAATGGTAGTTAAATCGGAATTTAGTTTTTTGAGAGATTGCTGGATGCCGAACTACCAGCTGGAAGTGAGACAGGTGGAGGGGTGTTTCGTTTTTTTGGTTTAAATTCATGAGCTATCATGTGTGGTGGCCAAAATTTCGGGTCACAAATTATGTGGAAAGTGTCTTTCGGAACACTTATTTTGAAAGAAGATATTTCACGAGGTCAAGAAAACTTAAATTTGGTAACTAATACGCTAGCGGTAGTTTTGCTAGCAATATATGAGACTATAGAGTCTGAAGTAGTATCAGAAGCAAGCCTAGATATAAAAACTTGCTTCCTAGGGGCAATGACATTTAAAACTGGTGGTTGCGCTGAAATTGCAATATTAGTATTGTTGCTAATTCCAGTTGTAATCGGGCAATAGAAGTTCTGCGTTTCCGCCGAGAAACAAGTCGAACCGATGTTGAAAGATCTACAGAAAGGGGTATGATATGATCTACTGGGGTCGGTAGTGTAGTAATTTGGAGGGATGGAGAAGGAGATAAATAAAGTATTGGCGAAACGTCCACATTTTTTTGGAGTTGCCAAAAGAATCGAAGTACACTGGACAGCAGTAGGAGGCACAGATACAGGCACACTTAAGAAGTGCAACTCTAACTGTCGAGCAGGTGGGGACTCAAACTTATATTGGCTAAGCAGTTCAGCGCTTGATTCAAAATCATTCGCAAGAAGCTTAGCCACAGTTTGCAATTTAGTAAACTGATTTCTCACGGAATTATACGTGAGAAGTCAGCTTGCTTGTCTATGCATACTGGGCACGACCATTTCAAGCCACCGCTGCCTTTTTTAGCAATTGCGGTGACTTCGTCACATTCGCGACCAGTAAGACCTGCACATTTAGCATGCATAATATTATCACACAACCAACAGAAAATAAATTGTGGCTGTACAGCATCATCAGCCTGCTTAAAAGTGCAATTTAGTTTGCAGCACGACATATTGACAACTGGGGTCTAACAAATTACACAAAAATGATACAAAAATTTGCGAGAGCGCAAAGCAAAGAGGCGTAGAAAATGGTAGCAAACTAAAAAAAAGCACTTAAGTTTAACTCAAAACTAGAGTAAATACACAAATAATGCGTGTGAAGAACGAAACAACAACTAAAAGTTAGGTGAGCGCGATGCACAAAGAGAATATGCACAAGCGAACACACGCACAAACAGATGCTTGCAAACGAAAGCACCGAAACAAGATAAGCAAAAAAAAGAACACAAACAACAAGTGCAGAACTGACGCCGCGTTAATAAATTTAATAATTGTTATTATTCGATGCACAGCTGATAAAACTTTGCACAAAAACCAAAGCGTTATCACTTGACCACAATATTGAGACAATTTTAGATAATTAAATGCTTTGACAGCGTTAAGAAAAAATAAAAAAACACGTCAATTACACTCAAGCTGATATCTATCTGTGAATTTAAATATTGCATTTAAAATATTGCATTCAAGCTATTTGATATATATTTGAAACAAATAATTAGCAAAAACAATAATCAATAAGTCGCGGCTGGGATTTGACCCGAGCTCTCCCCGTTTGTCAGTGCAGCACTGTAATACCTAAAACAAGAATAAGCCAAAAGTGAAAATAAATGACCAGTTGCCGCTGGACTCGAACTCGGGACCTTTCGTTTGCCAGGGCGCCAAATTACCCCTTACGCCACAAGCAGTTTTGAAGATCGATGACAAAATCCCTTGAAGAGCAGACTGTCAAAAGCTAACTTGTTTTGTTTTCCTGCAACCTGCAACTCGCGTTTGTCAACGCAGCACTCAACTACTTCCACCAAGCAGTTTTAAAAATTGCTGACAAACTCGATTATACTGCGCATTGGTTTTTTCACGTGGCATTGTTTTTGTTCTAGGACATTGAAAGCAAATTAATTTGATTACAGTTATTTTATTTTTGAAAGGTAGAATAAGAAAAAATTTAAAATAAATGATCAGCCGCCGCTGAGACTCGTACCCAGGACCTTTCGTTTGCCAGGGCGCCACTTTACCCCTTACGCCACAAGCAGTTTTGATGATCGATGACAAAATCTTTTGAAGAGCAGACTGTCAAAAGCTTTCTTGCGCTTGGGTTTGTTTGCTCATATGCACCGGATGTTCAAGGATGTTCAAGTGTACAAATAAATTTAAAGCAATTGCTTTGAAAACATCGGATTTATGGCCAAAACCGACCTACAGTTGTATGGCAGCATAAGATATAGTGGTCCGATCCGGCCGGCACCGACCAATGTGCTGTTTCTTTTGAATAATAAGTATCAGTACAAAGTTTTATCGCGATTGCTTTGAAAACATAGGAATTATGGCCAAAACCGACTTCAAGTTGTATGGCAGCTATAAGATATAGTGTTCCGATCTGGCCAGCTCCGACCAATGTGCTGTCCCCCTGAATAATAAATGTCTGTGCAAAGTTGCATCGCGATAGCTCAAAAACTGAGGGACTAGTTTGCATACATACAGACAGACAGACGGACATGGCTAGATCAATCAAGTCAGCTTGTTTTTCTAAGCATACTGACAGTAACTTCTGGGGGTCTCAGACGCATCCTTCTATGCGTTAGAAACTTCAGCACAAACTTAATATACTATTTTCTTCGAAAAGAGTATAAAAATATTGCGCTTTATTTACGAAGACATACATTTAATTACATATACGAAGAAAATAAAAACAAATATTGCCTGTTGTTGGTTCTGAATTCGATTTCGAGCTTCAAAGTAAAGTTAGTTCGATAAAGATATTTAATCGGTTTTACCTGGCAAAAATAAAGACTACGATTTCAATTGGATACCCTGGTAGTGAGCAAAAAAATATATATGTATGTATTTTGTGGTTAAAACTTACGCTCTCGTGCCAGTCTCCGGATACGGTTTGTATAGTGGACTTGTGTTCCGTTTCGGGGGTACCACTGTTCAAGCTGGACGTCGAGCTATAATGCCTAAATAAAAATACTTGGTTGATCGAAAAACATTTTATTTTATACAAAAAATAAATAAAAACTGTAGCTCATTTTTTGTTCAGGTGTAATATAAGGATAACTACAAGAATAAGCAATTTTGTTTTAACAGTCGGGAGTCTAGGAGATACCCTAAACCCAGTCGCGAAATACCCCCAAGCCATAACGTTACCGCTACCGTGTTTAACTGTCCATATACCATTATTTTCTTAATGCTCTTTATTTAATACAACGCTTTTCCAAAAGGGTTGCCGGCTTTATACCATAGACCATAAGAGGTAGAGACTTCATATTTACAATATAAGTTCTCGTAGACCCGGAACAGATCATGTTTGTTTAATTTTTTCGATAACTCTTACCGTGTTTTTTGTCCATACCGCACCCCCATCACCCAAAAAGGTGAAAAACACTAATTTTTCAAGGCATGACCTTGAAATTTGGTTTTATCGCCCATTTTATAGCCAATCTCATATCCTAAAAATATCAAAGATCGGACATTAAACACAGAAGTTATTTAAGATTTACCTTTCCATAGTGTGGGGCCTTGCGAAGAAGATAGCCTGCTTAAACTGCTTGCACTGCTTGCAGTACGTGTGTGTTTGTATGGATGTGAATTGATAGGTAAGTATGAATGGATGTAAGGAATGGGTTCGGGGTATCTCCTAATCGGGCAATCCCGACTAGATTCTTACATTTGGCGAAACCAACCTGTTTTTCTGGTTAATCTTCAAAATGAAGGGCTTACGCCGAAAAACTCGTCCATGAAAACACACGCTTTATCCAGCATTTCTTAATGTTTGTGGAATAAATTTTTAACGAAAAATTTCAAATCTTGGATTTTGAGCCACTGCGCAGCAATCAGGCGTGCTGTATTTTTTTTTTGGGTCTTCCTGATCTGCTCTCTTGCTCAAGTTTTCTGCCGATAATGCTTAAAAAATAGTTGCTGCCAATATTTTGTTGACTCACTGTTTTAGTGTTTCAGTTGTTTTAGTTGGCGATTAAGTTTACCTGATTGTTATTCTCGATGCTTTCGACAAGCGTTTTGACGGAGAGCCGCGACTCCTGCCTACTGAAACTGAGCTTGCTGCGCCTGGTGGCCATCTCCTGCTGCACAGAGGACAGCAAAGATTGTTCCGTTCCCGTTTGATGTAGTTCCGTCAGTGCGAAAAGTGGATAAAATCTTAGGAAGATTGACGGTTTGTTTCAACTAGCTTACGCTCCTTGGTTAACTTGTCCCACTGCTGTTCCAGCAACCAGATTTTATACTATGAGTCTTGCTATCGAGCACCAGCTGCTCGCGTGCGCAAAGCGCCTCAGTCTTGAGAAGGAGAAACTGAAACTGTTGCCATTCGTCCGCTTCTTGCTTACGCAACTGAGTCTCCTTGTGCAAGCGCGATTCGCTATCGCTTAGCTGTAGCTGCACATCACATAAATGTCGTTGGGTCTCATTCAAAAGCTGCTGCAGCCGTGCTTTGTCTTCCTGATGGCATTTGCACAGCACTTGCATCTCAGTTACACGCTCCTCCAATGTTTGACATTCACCGGTCAGTTTGTCCTTGTCGTATTGCAGCTGCTCCAACTGACCCTCGAGATGAGAAACAGCGCATATGGCATTTTTCTTGGCCTCCTTACCTTCCTCGCTCAGAGAGGCTACTTGCTCGTGCAGTCTCCGCAACTCGGCCTGGCTGCGCGACCACTGATTCTGCAGATCGGCCAGCCGCTCCATAACCGCATCCTTCTCACGACGTGACGCATCGAGCACCTCGCTCAAATCGGTCTTATCACCACGCGCGAGATCAGCTTCGAGTTCCTCGATCTTGGAGCGCGCATTTTCCAACAGTTTGCTCAACCGACTTATCTCAATGGCACGCTGTGAGATCTCTTCTTTCGCCAATGAGAGTTGGGTTTCGCTTTGCATGCGTTCTGCAGTAGCTGCGCCTAGCTGTAAGTCGAGGAGTGCATTACGTTCCTGCTGACGATGTTGCTCCAGTTGAACGTCATCGCGGGACTGACACAATTCGACCAGCTGCTCGTTGAGCTCCTCCTGCTTGAGCATTAGTGACTTGCGCTCTTCCTGTGATGTCTCTATTAGATCAAGCAGCTTCTTGTCGCGTTCAGAAGTGGACACCTGGGTCGCCTGCTTTGTATCGCTCAGTAGCAGCTCCTGTAATGTGCTGATTTGCGTGCGCGCTTCGTTGAGCTTCTCGGTCTGGCGGCAGAGCGACTGAAAGAGCACATCTTTCTCTTCGGCGAGGCGCTCGTTTTCAGTTTGCGTATCGGAGAGCTGCGCTTGCATATCGGCTAGCTCTTGCAGCGTCGCCAGCAGCTCCTCATTAGTGGAGTAATGCGTCTCCTCCATTTGTATGATCTTATCCTGCAGGCACGCTACGGAAATCTCACTTGATGACGAGTGCTTGTCCGCATCCGGCTTAAGGCATGGCTTTCCATACTGCGCCGAATCATTTGACTGTTTTAGTTGTAGGGGGTAAATCACTTCTGATGTATATAGATGGTTACATATGCATTATTTACTCACATTGGACAGTGCTATGGAGGCGGGTGCTGAGCTACGCAAGCGCTGCGAGTCTTGAATGATCTGATGCTTCTCCGCGTCCGACAGTGGCGAGTTGACAACGTCTCGTAGACGATTGCGCAAAGACTCATTTTCATATTTCAAATTGCCAATTTCCATTTGTGTTTTCTCGTGTTGATTCTAAAGGCAGAGAGCCAACGAGAGATACCCATAGATAGCCAAAGATTAAGATATTCAGAAGATTATTATTGCTATTGTTTTTCTATTGCTTCTTGTTAATGGCAAAATAGCTGTGAATTCACTGAGTGAATGAGTTTCTTAGACTGGACGTGGTATCTCATTGGATTAGGTTTTAATAAGTAGTCAGCTATGCATGATGACTGAGTTAGGGTCTGTGCTGGAGCTTAACCCGGTCACGTTGACTTCTGGTAGCCTGTACATTTTTCTCATTATATTGTATCATAGTCGGTGTATGCTTTGCCAATTTACATATATGAGTCAGATTATTCAATTCAAAAGTGCTCTTGTCGGGAGTGCCCGACTACGATAAACCATGTGCACAGTCCTTAAATTCATTTACAGTTACTAATCTATATCTTTAACTTCCCAATTTACTTTCCGATTGTTGTGAAATTTTTTAGGTATAAAATAAAAACCAAACTGCAAGATCACACTGTCAAAAATGAGGGTGTTATTCCATTGGGGGATCGGGGTCGGTTTCTAGAAACAGAATGATTTTACATCTGATATTTCATTTATTTGAGCAATTTAATTATGGGTGTTTCGAAATCACTCCGAATCCCTATGCGATCAGCCCTGTTATTAAGCAACAAACAACCTACAATTCCAAACCAAAAACAAGCAAGTGCACAAAAGTTACAAACGCAGAAAACAGAAAAAAAATGTGAACACTCACCGCCGTGCAACCTGCCACTCAACAGATAAAACAAAACCGGCCTTTGTTCGTATTTATATGGCTTGAAATGTAAATGGCAAATGTATGTCGAACTTTCGCTGTTATTTTCTTATGGTAAATCAACCGCTAAACGAAACAAGGAAATGTGCTCGGGACTGCCCGTCTGGGTGATACAATGAACCCATTCCTAACATACATTAATACCTCCTTATTCATATGTATATACAAAAACATAAATACTGCAAGCAGTACAAGCAACTTGAGCATTTAGCTTGCTTCTTCACAGCCCCACACTATGAAAGGTTAAATATTATACAAATTATGTGTCCGATATTATTGAAATTTGTAGGACATCAAATAGGTATTTTGCCCCTTTGGGATAATAATAATGGGTATTCAAACAGTGGACTATTTGTTACATGTGTATGCTATTCGACAGTATACCTCTAGCTCTTAGAACTTTTAAGTTATTATCAAAATTTATCGATAAATTTTGAGCGTGGCGAGCTATCGATACAATGAAGTAAACTGGATCTGACCAGCGGCTACTTATATTATATTATAACTTATATTCCATGAAATCTCTAGCTCTTAATGCCTTTGATATTCGCGTGGTCATACAAACGGACGGACAGACAGACAGACGGACATGGCTAAATCGACTTGGCTGTTGATACTGATCAAGAATATATATACTTTATATGGTCGGATATGCTTCCTTATGCCTATTACATACTTTTGCACTACTTCATTATACCCTTTAGGGTATACGAATTTAATTTACTTTGTAATGAAGTGTGTAATGCATAGAAGGAAGCGTCGGAGACCCCCAAAAGAATGCTTAGAATGACGTGTGTCTGTCTGGCTGTATGTATGCAAACTAGTCCCTCAGTTTTTTAGCTATCGCAATAAAACGTTGCACAGAGACTTATTATTCAAAGGGACAGCACATTGGTCGGATCCAGCCGGATCGGACCACTATATCTAAAGCTGCCATCCAACTGGAAGTCGGTTTTGGCCATAAATGCCATGTTTTCAAAGCTATCGCCTGTGAACATCCTCATTATTGTTTAATATTGCAAAACGCTTAAGTCATAAATAGCGAAGATATGCGTCATTAAATATTTTGAAAGAACAGGTGCACACGACCAAACAAGCCAAGTGCAAGAAAGTTTTTAACAGACTGCTCTTCATCAAAACGGTTCGGTAGCGTAAGTGGTAAATTGATACGCTGCGCCGGGCCTTGTTTTCAATTTCTTACATTTTTCCTAATTTTTTTTTTCAAACAAAAAGTAGCTTGAATATAAAAATTCAAAAGAAAACTTTAAATTCACATAATACAGCTCTTAGGAAAACAAGAAAGAATGCTCTAGTCAGGATTGCCCGACAAGGAGATACCCTGAACCAAGTCCTTACAGTGATTCATACTAATCTAAACACACACATGCTGCAGTACAAACAGTGCAAGCGGTTTAAGCAGTTAGCTTGCTTTTTGGCTGAGCCCCACACAATGGAAAGATAAATCTTAAATAACTTCTGTGTTTATTGTCCGATCCTATTGAAATTTTTGGGGTAAACAATTGTCAATAATGTGTGACCAACCCAAATTACAAGGTCGTACCTTAAAAAATGAACTTTGGGGGTTTGGGGGTTGGTATCCAAAAAGTGAAATATTTGTTACATGTGTATTCTATTCGAGATTATACATGCCAAATTTGGGGCCTCTAGCTCTTATAACTTTGAAGTTATGTCCCAAAAACGCTTGTCTGAAATCGAAATTTATCGATAACTTTTAAACGGTACGAGTTATCGATAATATAAAATAAACTTGATCTGTCCCGGGACTAAGAGAACTTATATTCCAAATATAAAGTCTCTAGCTCTTGTAGTCTCTGATATCCGTGTGTTCATACAGACAGACGGACAGACAGACCGACATGGCTAGATCGAATCGGCTGTTGATACTGATCAATAATATATATCCTTTATATGGTCGAAGATGCTTCCTTATGCCTGTTACATACTTTCGCACAACTTCGTTAAAGCATTTTTACCCATTTTCAATGAGTTCAGGGTATAAAAATAAATTCCACTCCATAAAACGATTTTTTACAGCATATTTAATTTCAGTGGTGCAGTTGGTAGAGTGAAAGTTGCCTAAAGGTTCGGAAAGAGTATGAAATCTTCGGCACGCCGATAAATATCCTTCTCCAATTGTTTTATTGTTTAATTGAATATAAGAAATGCATTTCTCAAGAAATGCTAAAGTTAATCGCCAACTAGATTTCTCTAGGTATGTGTCTGCATATTTAAAAGTAATTGACGATATTTAAATTGGCAGTAACTCCTGGGGATCTGTATAAATCTGCCAATATATAAGTATTGTATGTTTATTAGATTATGGGTGCCATATGCGCTAATATTTAGTGGTAATATATACAGTGGCTCACAGCTTATTTCAACCAGCACCTTAACAAAATTTTAGGCATGTATAAAATCTAAACTAAAAGAGATATCAAAATAATTTAAGCGCAGTTTGTTGGTCTGATGCTTTAACTTATAAAATATGACTTCATTTATTTTTCAAATATTTTTAAATCATTTTATATTAATTAAAAACTAAAAAATCAACCAAAATCAATGTCACAGCTTATTTAAACCACTTTAGAAATTATATTGTTAAAACTATGTTTTTCATCAAACAACAAAAATTAATACTTGCTATGACCACCCATTTGGTCAACCACCATTTTAAGCCTTTTTGGCATGGATTCGACCAACTTTTGTGTAACTTGTGGTGTAATCTTGGCCCTTTCGTCAAGCAATGCAGTTTTAAGGTCAGATTTGTTAGAAATATTGCGTTCTCGGATATTTGTATCCAAAATGGCCCACAAATTTTCAATAACATTCATGTCTGGTGACTGGGCTGGTGGTTTCATAACATGCGGACAGTTCCAGATCAGCCAGGTCTTCCCAATGTCTGCCGTATGTTTCGGGGCATTGTCCTGGTATAATCTGTGGACGTCCCTAAAGCTCAGTTTCCCAGCACTTTTAATCAAATTGGACTTAAAAATTTCAAGATGTTTAGTTTTGTCCATTGTCGTCTCAATAAACTTCAAGTTTCCGACACCGGTTGCCGACATACAGGCCCACACCATAACGTTACCACTGCCATGCTTAACTGTAGCCCATAAATTTGTTGCTTCCAGTTCTGTGTTTGGCTTATGCCACAGATATGAGGCTCCATCTGACCCAAAAATATTAAATTTGGACTCGTCACAGAATAACACTGTATTCCAGAAAGCATTATCCTTGTGCAAGTGCTTCTGGGCAAACTTTAGGCGACACATCTAATTTTTGTCGCTTTTAAAAAACTTCTTGCTCGCTATTCTGGCCTTGAAGTCATGCTCCCGAAGCACACGGCGAATCGTTTCTGGGTGGCATGACTTGCCCAACTCTGCCTCAATATCACTGGCCAGTTTTGGAGCCGATAGCCTTGGATTATCCCGTATTTTCCGCTCGTCCGTAGAATTGAAAATATGAGTTTTTTTTAGATTTGTTGCTCTATTTTGATAACTGTTAAACGTTTGGCAATTTTTATACCCTGAACCCATTAAAAATGGGTAAAAAGGGTATTATGGTTTTGTGCAAAAGTATGTAACAGACATAAGGAAGCATCTCCGACCATATAAAGTATATATATTCTTGATCAGTATCAACAGCCGAGTTGATCTAGCCATGTCCGTCTGTCTGTCCGTCTGACCGTCTGTCTGTATGAACACACGGATATCAGAGACTACAAGAGCTAGAGACTTCATATTTGGCATATAAGATCTCGTAGTGCCAGGACAGATCAAGTTTATTTCATTTTATCGATAACTCATCCCGTTCAAAAGTTATCGATTAATTTCGAATTCAGACCTGCGGTTTTTGGTCATAACTTAAAAGTTATGAAAGCTAGAGGCTTCAATTGTTAAGTATATTCTTGAAGAGCATACACATGTTACAAATATTTCACTTTTAGGATACCAGCCCCAATCCCCCCAATAGATAAAAAAACGCATTTCTGAAGTTACGACCTTGCAATTTGGTTCGGTCACACATTTCATTGCCCAGTTTGTGCATTAAAAATTTCAATAAGATCGGGTAATAAACACAGAAGTTGTATGGAGCCATACAAGCTAAAAATGTAAGTTATTACGAAACTTGCTATTTTTAAAATTTGGCCTTACGCGCCTTCAGAACTTAGCTAAGACAACAACCCTTGCAAAAATGCAGTGGCAGCCCCCAAACTTAAAGTCTGAGTTGTTTAGCGATATCGATCTAGACCGAGGTGGGTAAGCACGCTAGTTGCTTCGAGATCTTCGTCACCGATTACTTGCGTTCTTTTCTATTTGACGTCGTCAACGAAGTCAGTACTTAAGAGCTGGTTCTCCAAAAGTTTAAAGTAACTTTGTGTAACCTCGTGGTTCTTAAACCAAAAATTTAATCTTAACTTTTCTAAGCCATCACGGCCAAAAAGTTGTTAAATAATAACCCAAACGGATAAAACGAACGCTAAGGATTAGCTGAGGTAAATAATTCAGAAATTCCATGTTATTTGCATGGAAAAAGCAAAAGCGTGAATATCTAATTTTTTCCATGTCTTCA
Organism: Drosophila flavopinicola; assembly: GCA_035042425.1. Lineage (NCBI taxonomy): Eukaryota > Metazoa > Arthropoda > Insecta > Diptera > Drosophilidae > Drosophila > Drosophila flavopinicola. Next base: position 59,970 of record JAWNLL010000456.1, on the reverse strand, counting down.
GGCTTTTGTGCCGTCCGGGATATTCTAGGCAACCAAGAGATTGCGGCTTCATTTGCACCATTTGGTGATGCTTTCGCCGATCCAGACCAGAAAATAAATACCTGACAGACGTCTTATAGCCGAGGAATGTGTCACCTAACCAACGCAGCTTAAAAGAATAATTGTGCATGTGTGTGTAAAAGTGCAATGTGACTCAGTTGTCAAATTTAGGAAAAACAAAACCATCTAAATTGTGTTCCCAGTCAGTGTACGAAAAGCGCACGCTACCAGATCCATATTGTCCCATGAAAAGAAAACAAATAAATAATCTCTCAAAGACCCCTTAGGGTTACCCATGTGGACCTGCGTAAAAGCCTAGCACGCAGGTTACATTTGAAAAAAACCAAACATTTTAAGTGACTGTAATGCAAAAACATTAACTAAAAATGAAAACAACAAAACAAGCACACATACTCAGAAAAAACAAGTGGAGAAGGATTATCTTCGGCGTGCCGAAGATTAAATACTCTTTTCGAACCTTTAAGCAATTTTCACTATTTTTCCGTGACTGCTTATTTAATTCGCAGATATTAATGTCGCATACATATACCCCTACATATAAAATAAAATATATAAAGGTATTCATGTAAACAGGGACGTTTCACTATCCGCAGCTCGTGGACGCGTTCCTTAGCATTCATAAGTGCTACCGAATTGAACAATATACAAGTTTCAGTTTTTCCAAAAAGTCAAAACTACATTACATATGTATACTACAATATACATACCAAATTTTGTGCCTGTTGCTCTTATACCTTTCAAGGCTGCTGTCGGAAATTGAATTGTCATAAAACTTAATCTGAACATACGAGAGCTTATATTCAGAATTTGAGATCCATATTTTTTTTCGCGTGGCATTGGTTTTGCCAATGAATTTAAATTTTTCTTTTGAATTATTCTATTAAAGCTACTTTATGTATGAAAAAAAAAATTAGAAACAATTTAGGAAATTGAAAATAAATGAATTTGACTACAGCTATTATATATTTGAAAAGAAGAATAAGAAAAAATGAAAATAAATGACCAGTCGCCGCTGGTCTTGAACCCAGGACCTTTCGCTCAACAGTTCGCAACTTTACCCCTTACGCCACAAGCCGTTTTGATGATCGCTGAAACAATCCCTTGAAGAGCAGACTGTCAAAAGCTTTCTTGTTTTGCTTTTTACTGCTTACACCAAGCAGTCTTAAAAATCGCTGACAAACTCGATTTATACTGAGTTTTTGTTTTTTCGCGTTGGCATTGTTTTTGTTCTAAGCCATTGAAAGCAAATGAATTTGATTACAGTTATTATATATTTGAAAAGAAGAATAAGAAAAAATGACAATAAATGACCAGTCGCCGCTGGTCTTGAACCCAGGACATTTCGCTCAACAGTTCGCAACTTTACCCACTACGCCACAAGCCGTTTTGATGATCGCTGACAAAATTGCTTGAAGAGCCGACTGTTACAAATTTCCTTGTTTTGTTTTCCTGCAACCTGCAACTCGCGTTTGTCAGCATTTGTTTTTTCGCGTGGCATTGTTTTTGTTCTAAGCTATTGGAAGCAAATAAATTTGATTACAGTTATATATTTGGAAGGAAGAAAAAGAAAAAAGTATTAAATTAATAATCAGTCGCCGCCGAGGCTCGAACTTGCGATACTTGCGTTCGTTAGCGCGGCTCTTTACGCCTTACGCCACAAACCGTTTTGATGATCGGTGACAAAATACCTTGAAGAGCAGACTATCAAAAGCTTTCTTGCGCTTGACTTTGTTTGCTCATATGCACCTGTTTTTTCAAAATATTTAATGACGCATATCTTCGCTGTTTATGACTCAATCGATTTGCGATTTTACCCATTGATGAGTTATAAGGATGTTCAAGTGTACAAGGAAACTTAAGGCAATTGCTTTGAAAACATCGGATTTATGGCCAAAACCGACTTTGAGGTGTATGACGGCTATAAGATATAGTGGTCCGATCCGGCCGGCTCCGACCAATGTGCTGTCCCCTTGAATAATAAGTGTCTGTGCAAAGTTGCATCGCGATAGCTCAAAAACTGAGGGACTAGTTTGCATACATGCAGACAGACAGACAGACAGACAGACGGACATGGCTAGATCAATTTGTTTTGTTTTTCTAAGCATACTGGCAGTAACTTTTGGGGGTCTCAGACGCTTCCTTCTATGCGTTACAAACTTCAGGACAAACTTAATATACTATTTTCTTCGAAAAGAGTATTTATTTATTTATTTATTTATTTATTGTCGACTACTGACAGTCGACACAAAAGAATTTGTATAAAATTATAAAACATTTTAATGTATATACAAGAATTTAAATAAATTTAAAATCGTAAATATATTAAATTAAAGAAATAAAGTTAAAATTACGTTAGGCTCTGGGGATATCAATAGCAAAATTAAATCATTGGTCCAACATTTGTTGCAAGGATTGGGGAAACCCAGAAAACCCAATCAAACCAAAATAAACAATACATGCATACAAATTACCTATTCCTTAAAAAAAATCGCTAATGGATCAATTATATATGTTACCTACAAAAAAGTTATTTGAAATTCCAATACCAGTCTAAGATAACGTAATTAAACGATAAACAAATAAGTTCATTCAAATTATAATTGTAAGCAGCCCTCTAACAAGGCGATCATAAATGCATGCACATTTTTGAGTTTTTTAAGCAAATCCTACATATAAAAACAAACAACAAAATGCTTAAAAGAGCAGGTGATAGATAAATTATATTTACAAATTGCAAACAAAACAAAAATATTAAATATAGCAACCACGTCGTCAACGTGAAGGCCTTCATCGAGGATGGTGCAGGTGAGTAAATCTTGTGTGTCACTTCAATTTATCTAACGACCAGCTCAACGAAAATCAAACAAGAGAGTGCAATTATGACAAAAGTGCAGTGCCGACCTAAACTTTGGTAGAGTGCAGTTTTGGGTGCTCGCGCCTCCGCTGATAAAAGTCATAAAATTCGGCATGTGCTCTTGCACATGTACGCTTATCTTTTTTTTTTTTTTTTTTTTGATTTTTATTTGGCAAGCTACATAGGGTGTTTACCCTATTTCCAGGCCGGTATAACTTTAAACTTTAAAACCCAATTCTCAGTATTTTTGTTTGACCTAGTTGTCTTGTCTTCTTTCAATCGCATTTTTAAATTCCGGATCAGCTATGTTGTCTCTAGCTATGATTTTACTAGATAATCAATAATGATAACCAAACGTTAAAATGATAAAAGCAACAAAGCAAACAAAATACAGAATTAAAAGTAATAACAATGTCTAACATTTACGATTGCCTTGTTAATGGACCATTCCTTAAGAAATTTAAACCAATTAAATACGGAAACAATTGTGTAGGGTATTAGTTGAATCTATTGTATAGATCACTTGAAATGTAATTATAACTATAAAACAAACAAGTGGAGTTCTGTATACTTGCCAATAGTCATACAACATTGATAGAATATATTGATGAAAATATGAAATAATCTTGTCTTACTAATTCCAATGACATGGGAGCGTAATTAAAAGTAATTCATTCTTCAAAATGGGGTCTTTAGCCAAATAAATATTAAAGACCATGGTTGGGTGGGTAAAAAAGAGGGAATGGCGATCAACATCTAAGCTATCCCCGAATCGTTTACAACTGCGAGAGTGCAACTTTTTAGTGAATTGAGAATGAGATGGTGGAGTGATTGGCCGCTGGCCATGAACCCTAATTTGCGTAAGTTAGTGGAAATTAATGTTCCATTTGTATTATTATCAGGAGGGACTCTATAATAAATCATTGTGTGTGTTAGCGATCATTGGCGGCAGCAAGAACCCCCCCATCCCGCTAGAGCTCGGAATCAATGGGTCCCGCTCCGCTGCTTAACTGATGCTCCAACGGCTTGTATGGAAGCTAACACGGATTGGGTTAACCAACAGTAGGAATCCCGAAAAACAATAATTTGGTGCTCGACGTGGGGCTTGACTAAGAGACCACAGCTTTTCATACCCGCTGGTACAACCTTCTTCCCAAACAAAAATGTTGTGCCAAGCAAAGCTAGCCGGACAATACAATAATTTGGCGCCCAACGTGGGGCATAAACAAGAGTTTGTTATAAAAGTTAAAGCATAAACAGCGTTTGCAATAATAAGAAAAGGAATCTGAAAACAGGAAATACCCTATAGAGCTTAGCGACTATTTCAGTACCTTTGTTTGTGTCCAAAACGAGATAAGCTGTATAAGAAGAAACGAATCTGGTAAAATGTGTTAAAAGTTACTTATGGAATTCTAGTATTTTAGCGACTGTTGAAATAACTAGACCGAAGTAAAAAAATTTTAAAGCTTTTACTTGGATGTTTATTATTCATCTAAAACGAAATGTTGTAGTGAGAGTATGTATATGCTCTAAGGTGGACTTAATGCATATCATAATAGCTCACGTCAACAGTAAACACAGCTAATAAAAAAAAAAAATAAAAAGCTCATTTGTCTTGGAATGAAATAATACGGGGGTTCTTTAAAGAGAAGTGAACAGTTGAGTATTTATTGGTATACATCTTTGGAATTCGAGTGTTTGAGCTATTGAACACGATCGACCGAGATTATCGATATTTAATTAGTATTTTACATCACAGCGATTGAGAGAACTTACTTTATTTTATGACTATAGTTTTATTAGGATTACACTGCTAAAAGGTTTACGCATTAGTGTTCTGCTGGAATACAGTGTATATGCCTATGTATATCGCTGTCCGTGGAATATCAAGGCGGAACGCTTTAGTTGCTCGTAGTGACTAAGAGAATTATGTTTAGTATCAGTAGCCCAATTTAATATATCCTCCACTCAAAGTTGTAAACAGTAAGATTTATTTTTATTTATGTCTCCCATTGTCAGAGGAAACTATTTAAAAAAAAACAAGTGGAGAAGGATTATCTTCGGCGTGCCGAAGATTAAATACTCTTTTCGAACCTTAAAGCAATTTTTACTATTTTTCCGGACTGCTTATTTAATTCGCAGATATTAATGTCGCATACATATACCCCTACATATAAAATAAAATATATAAAGGTATTCATGTAAACAGGGACGTTTCACTATCCGTAGCTCGTGGACGCGTCCCTTAGCATTCATAAGTGCTACCGAATTGAACAATATACAAGTTTCAGTTTTTCCAAAAAGTGAAAACTACATTACATAATATACATACCAAATTTTGTGCCTGTTGCTCTTATACCTTTCAAGGCTGCTGTCGGAAATTGAATTGTCATAAAACTTAATCTGAACATACGAGAGCTTATATTCAGAATTTGAGATCCATATTTTTTTTCGCGTGGCATTGGTTTTGCCAATGAATTTAAATTTTTCTTTGAATTATTCTATTAAAGCTACTTTATGTATGAAAAAAATTAGAAACAATTTAGGAAATTGAAAATAAATGAATTTGACTACAGCTATTATATATTTGAAAAGAAGAATAAGAAAAAATGAAAATAAATGACCAGTCGCTGGTTTCGAACCCGGGACCTCTCGCTCACCAGTTCGCAACTTTACCCACTACGCCACAAGCCGTTTTGATGATCGCTGACAAAATCCCTTGAAGAGCAGACTGTCAAAAGCTTTCTTGTTTTGCTTTGTACTGCTTACACCAAGCAGTTTTAAGAATCGCTAACAAACTCGATTTATACTGAGCTTTTGTTTTTTCGCGTGGCATTGTTTTTGTTCTAAGCCATTGAAAGCAAATGAATTTGATTACAGTTATTATATATTTGAAAAGAAGAATAAGAAAAAATGAAAATAAATGACCAGTCGCCGCTGGTTTCGAACCAGGGACCTCTCGCTCACCAGTTCGCAACTTTACCCACTACGCCACAAGCCGTTTTGATGATCGCTGACAAAATTGCTTGAAGAGCAGACTATCAAAAGCTTTCTTGCGCTTGACTTTGTTTGCTCAGACTATCAAAAGCTTTCTTGTGCTTGACTTTGTTTGCTCATATGCACCTGTTTTTCAATATTTAATGACGCATATCTTCGCTGTTTATGACTCAATCGATTTGCGATTTTACCCATTGATGAGTTATAAGGATGTTCAAGTGTACAAGGAAATTTAAGGCAATTGCTTTGAAAACATCGGATTTATGGCCAAACCGACTTTGAGGTGTATGGCAGCTATAAGATATAGTGGTCCGATCCGGCCGGCTCCGACCAATGTGCTGTCCCCTTGAATAATAAGTGTCTGTGCAAAGTTGCATCGCGATAGCTCAAAAACTGAGGGACTAGTTTGCATACATACAGACAGACAGACAGACAGACAGACAGACAGACAGACAGACAGACAGACGGACATGGCTAGATCAATTTGTTTTGTTTTTATAAGCATATTGGCAGTAACTTTTGGGGGTCTCAGACGCTTCCTTCTATGCGTTACAAACTTCAGGACAAACTTAATATACTATTTTCTTCGAAAAGAGTATAAAAAGCAAAAAAAAGAAAATGCCAGGTAGACGTAGTTTTGATGGATCAGAATCAGCCACAGGCTGAGGCTGAAAATAATGTCTGTATTATTTGTGGTACTAGTATGGTAAATACACAACCGTGCGTCATTACAAAGTGTGAACACACTTTTCATAAAAATTGTATTGAAACACATATTAAAAAACTTCGAGTTTGAATCTAGTTCTCGTACTGAACAGACTACTTTTTTGTTCCCAAAAATTTTCTCCAAATTTTCGGAAAACAAATCGGAAAAAATAGGAAAAATAATTTTGAGAAAAAACTTTTTGATTTATTTTGTTTCTTTTATTTTTTTTCTCTTGACTGTGTTAATTTATTTCCTTTTCGGCCCCCCAACTTGGGGGACCCCTCCATAGATACATGGCGTCCCCTAAGAATAAGTTTAATCAAAAAATTCTAAAGAACAAGCACCTCAGGTCCAAGGCTGCCAACCAAGTGACAGAAGAGGCTCGCTCTGCCACCAGACGGGCCCTTAGCTTACGTCCCTCGACCCGTCAGCAAGCCCTGGACGAGGCGTAATATATCTAGTAACGATTCGGATGCATCTATCTCTAGTCAAATCATCCCGCATGATAAGCCTATTTCAAATTCTGCTCCATCCCGTCAGATCCCGGGCTCTGCACACAGGAATAGTCGTCTATTGCGGACTCAAGGCGTCCAGGATGCTATTCCTTCCCACAGCGATAAAGAGTTGTTTGATGACTCTCATGAGAATAATGATACATTCCTATCTGGCATCCGCAAATCTGGTGCCAGCACGCCGGCTCTAGACACCATTATAAGCTCTGAGTGGTTCAGTCAGGCTGCATCTGACCGTGATCGGCTTACTATCATGAACCGTAACAATTTGAAAGTGCCCTGTTCTCATGTTTCTGGACATGTTGGTGTAGATAACACCTCAGTGAATTCCTCGCTACTTGGCCCTGTCCTGGATCGCTTCAAGACTGTCTGCCTGGCGGCTAAGCCGGTTACTCATAAGAAGCCCTCATTGTCTACTCGCCCTATTGATGCAGACTGTCCTGTCTGCAGACTCAACCTACTCCGGTCGCGGTAACGGCTATGCCATATTGGCTGACGATGACGATGACGCCATGGATGTGCAACACCCTGATGTCGCATCTTTAGAGCTGAACCCTATACCTGCCCTTTCCTTAGGTGCCCCTGGATCGGATACTGGATGCCATCCTATCACTGCGATTTCTTCTAATGGCAAGACTGCCCCTGTAGTTGCGGGTCCGGTCCATAAAGTGTCCTCTCAACCATCCCCTAGACGGCCTGTGTCTCCGCGCTTGACAAATCCAAAGACTTCTGGCCCGCGTCCCCCTCCCTTTCTTCTAAGGGGTATACCAAACATGAAACGGCTCATTGCCCTGATCAGTACGGCGACCATTGACTTCCGTCTGAAGATCACCGGCCAGTCTTCTTGCAGGATAACCTGTTCAGAAGGTGTATCCTATAGAAGTATTCAAAAGATTTTTACCGAAAATAGAATCCCATTTAGCTCCTTCCAGCTGAAGGAGAACCGTGCTTTTAGGGTTGTTGCCAGGGGATTGCATGTGTCAACCGACATTGAGGATATAAAGGCTGAGCTAAGGGCTCAAGGACACAATCCTCGAAATATTTACAACCCACCAGGTGAGAATGGTGTACAAAATCGAAACACGTTCTACATAGAGCTTGAACCGGCTGCAAATAATACGAAGATGTACGACATAAAAGCTTTGGCATATCAGGTCGTGAAAATCGAGGCCCCCCGTCCGCGATCTGGGGCTCTGAGATGTTTCAGATGTCAAGAGTTTGGTCATTCCAAGAATTTCTGTTCCTTCCCCGCTAAATGTGCCAGGTGTTCGGGTGATCATGAAACACGTGATAAAGACAAGTGTATGGCTACCACTGAAGAACAATACAAGTGCATCAACTGTGGGTCCAATCACAGCGCGGCTTTCAGACGCTGTCCCGCCTATCTGGAGGCGGTTGCAAAGCGCAATGGTAACAACACTGGACGAAGTCTACAGCAAAGGAAGTCTGTCACTCCTGTCTCAGTTCGGAATGCTTGGTCGGCAACCCAGTTGCCCCCAAAGACCTCGAATCTGCCTGTCCCACCCCCGATGGTGTTAAATTCAAGCCACTGGCCTACACCGGGCTATAGTAGGAAGCCTAATGTCCCTGGTTCTAGCATCCCTGGACATTTGCCCTCGGTTTCCACAACTCAGCCTGCTCAGGACAGACTACATAGCTTCATTGACGAACTACATAGACAGCAGGAAGCTAGTGCTTCAACACAAGCGGCTGCGATTGACAAGCTGCTATCGCGTTTTGACCAGATGATGTCGATAATGACATCTACTTTAGAGATGATGCGATCCCTACTGACGAATGGTGCACATATTTCAACGTCTTTGCATCGCGATGTCTAATTAGAAATATATATTATAGCATACCCGTGCTGACAACAGCGTCATCTCCCCACTGAGATGGGGTTTTAAAGTTCAAAGTTATACCGGCCTGGAAATAGGGTAAACACCCTATGTAGCTTGCCAAATAAAAATAAAAAAAAAAAAAAAAAAAAACACATATTAAATCACACCATGACTGTCCCAGCTGCCTAGCGTTAGTACATGCTAAGGATTGGAAGATAGTAGTGGGAAACCATTCACCGAATAAAGTCAAGCAGATAATGCACAAGCAACTGAAGACGCGGATGGTTTGCTCATTCTAGACGAGCAATCCCATAGCACCAGCAATGGAAACATTTTACCCACTGCTAATACTCCTTTTAGTAATAAGCAAGGAGCCAAATCGCGTATGACTCCAACAGCATATGAGAATGCACCGCGCAGAAGAGGTAGACCTCGACAGCCTCGACCTGTAAGGCCGCCTCATGCCCGACAAGACAATAGCTCGAGTTTTAGCTTAAATGACTGGGGCAGGCATGCCGAATGCTGCACAAGGGGCAGAAATAGCAGGAGAAACTTTTATGAGTCAGAGAAGTTCAAGGTCCTCAAACTTAAATCAGGCTATAAAATTTCCGATATACTGCAAAAATGGGGAATTCGATTTGATGGCACTCCAGAAGGTTTGTCAGTAGAGGAATTCTTATACCGAGTAAAAACATTAGCAGTAGAAAATCTGGATGGAAATTTCGAGATTTTAAGCACAAACATTCATCAGCTTTTGGTAGGCAAGGCCAGCAATTGGTTTTGGAGATACCATAAGCAAATTAAGAAATTCAATTGGAATGAGTTTTGTATAGCTCTGCGTGAGCAATATCGCGAAAGCCGATCCGCTACTGAATTACGTGAGCAGATACGGTCCCGCAAGCAAAAAGCTGGAGAATCATTTGATTCCTTCTATGAGAGTGTATGCAAGCTTATGGATAAGTTATCTATTAGTTTTGCAGAAGATGAGCTCGTCGAAATGATGCAGGGGAATTTAATTACTGAGATGAAGGATAGACTCTTATTTGAGAAAGTTTCATCTATATCTGAGTTGCGTCGTTTGGTTAAAAAGCGTGGGAATTTTCTGAAAGAAGTAAGTCGTTCGCGCGTAGTGACAGTGAAACCTAAAGATTCATGATCATATCGGGTATACGCTTTGGATAAGGACCAAGCGGAAGAAAATTTAAACGAAGCAGAAGAAGACGAAATTGCGATAATAAGTCGCTTAGCCTCATTGTGTTGGAATTGTGAAGCAACCGGTCATGTATGGAAAAATTGTTTGGCGGAAAGACGAGTTTTTTGTTATGGTTGTGGAGCTCCACAAATTTATAAGCCAAATTGTCATATCTGCAAGCGTAGATCGGAAAACCTGCAGGCGGGGTCATCCAATCACGGGAGGGTGCCCCAGAATTCAAACTCCCCCAAAAATTAGCAAGTAAAATTTCAAAGAACTTGGAGGGAACGGTCCAAGAGAAAAGAGAAAAATACTCTACGTATTCGAAAGTATTTTTGTAAGCTTAAGGATAAGAAAAAGTTAAGAGTATCTACAATTTTTCAAAGTAATATTGATAGACGAAGTTACGCTAAGGTTTCGTTTATAAATTTTTTAGAAATAGTATTGCTCGACACTGGATTAAATGTTAGTTGTCTAGGTTCAACTTTAGCTCTAGAAAAACTTTCGGAGTTACCAAATTTTAAGTCAATAAAATCTAAAGTGCGAACAGCCGATGCTAGGCCCCATCCGGTACGTGGTATTCTAAAAGTTCGTATGAAATATAAAGAAAAGGAGGAAGACATAGAATTGTACGTTATTCCGTCTATCGCTCAAAGATTGATTCTAGGTATTGATTTTTGGTGTATATTTGGATTAGCACCCGGAATCATTAGTGGTTTAGAAAACACGCATAATGATCCTTTGAGTCAAGCAGAACAATATCCTTTATCTGACCTGCAACTAAGACTGTTAGAAGCAGTTAAGGAATTGTTTCCTAGCTTCCAGAAGCAAGGATTAGGGCGTACTGGGGAAATAAAACATCACATTGATATTGCAGATGGCAGAGCCATAAAACAGAGGCACTACCCGGTGAGCCCAGCCGTTGAAAAACTAATGTACAAAGAAATTGACCGAATGATACACTTAGGTGTAATAGAACCTTCCCAAAGTGCATGGAGCTCTCCAATTCGATTAGTGGTGAAGCCAAATAAAGTCCGATTGTGCTTGGATGCACGGAAACTAAATGATGCAACTAAAAAGAATGCATATCCGCTACAAAGCATCGATGGCATATTCGCTCGTTTACCAAAAGCTAACTTAATTTCAAAATTAGATCTCAAAGATGCATATTGGCAGATTGAGTTAACTGAGAAAGCAAAGCCTTTGACAGCTTTTACCGTCCCCGGCAAATCGCTTTACCAATTTACGGTAATGCCTTTTGGTCTTTGTAATGCTCCGTCAACCAGCTTATGGATTCCTTAATTCCAGAAGATTTGCGTCACTGCGTGTTTGGATATTTAGATGACCTCTGTATCGTATCAGAAGATTTTGCATCTCATATAGCTGTGTTAGTTAGAATTGCTGATCAATTTCGAAAAGCAAATCTTACGCTGAATGTCTCAAAAAGCAAGTTCTGTGTGACCAAAGTTAAATACTTAGGTTTTGTAATTGGAAATGGTGGTATCGCTACGGACCCAGATAAAATTTCTTGTATATTAAACTGGCCCACTCCCAAGAACATTAAGCAAGTTCGAGGCATTTTAGGAGTATGTGGTTGGTATAGACGTTATATCCAGGATTTCGCAACCATTACTTTCCCCATTACGGAAGTTCTGTCGACCAAGAAATGTTTTAAATGGTCATCTGATGCACAGGCATCGATGGAAAAGTTAAAGACACTTCCTTTCACAGCCCCCGTACTTAAAAACCCGAATTTTGATAAACAATTTTTTTTACACTGCGATGCCAGCGATGTTGGCATTGGAGCCGTGCTCGTTCAGTTGTCCGATGATAAAGAAGAAATGCCTATAGCATTTATGTCCAAAAAATTATTGAAAGCACAAAGAAACTATAGTGTTACCGAACGCGAGTGCCTGGCAGTAATATTGGCAGTCGAAAAGTTCCGTTGTTATCTAGAAATGCAATCATTTGAAGTGATGACCGACCATTCAAGCTTAGTATGGCTCATGCGACAGAAAAATGTATCAGGTAGGTTAGCTCGTTGGATTTTTCGGTTACAGGCATTTAAATTCACAATTTCTCATCGCAAAGGCAAAGACCATATACTGCCAGATGCGTTGTCCAGGATGTGTGACGATGACATTGATAGTATTGAACTAATTGGGCCTGAAATTGATTTAGAATCACCTGCGTTTACAGATCCTGAATAAATCGAGTTAAAAGCTAGAATAGGGGCGAACACTGAAAAGTTTCCTGACTTACGTATTGCCGATAAATTTGTATATATTCGCACCGAACATCCTTCAGGAAATGCAGCTCAAGAATCTGATAGTTCGAAATTATGGGTTCCAGAAACATTACGCAAATCAGTAATCCGTCAAGCGCATGATAGTGTTGTATCAGCACACGGAGGTATGCAAAAAACGATTGAGCGTTTACGTAGATATTTTTTCTGGCCAGGGTTGTCTAAGCAAGTTCGAGAATATGTGCGAAAGTGTGAAGTGTGTAAGAAAACAAAAGCACCCAATCGAACATTACGTCCACCGATGGGTGAACAGAGCGTGTCCTGTAGACAATTCCAACGACTCTACATCGACATGTTAGGTCCGTATCCACGTAGTAAAAAGGGACATATTGGTCTACTTATTGTTCTTGACCATTTCAGTCAATATCATTGGCTCTGTCCCTTAAAAAAATTCACTACAGCAGCGATAATTGAGTTTTTGTGTCAGCGTATTTTTTCAGAATATGGAGTTCCTGAGTCGATTATAAGTGATCTCAATTCAAATCCAATAAATTTGCAGCATTATTAACAAAATTCGGCATCAAACACATGGTTACAGCCTTATATTCACCCCAAAGCAATGCGGTCGAAAGAGTAAATCGATCCTTGATTGCTGGAATACGTTCCTATCTTAGATTAGATCAAACAGAATGGGATCAGCAGCTGTGTAGTATATCTTCTGCGTTACGCTCTTCTCTGCATCAATCGATCGGTTGTTCTCCGTATAAAGCGTTTTTTGGGTTTAACATGATTAATCACGGAGATGACTACAAGTTGCTCAACAGATTATCATTGTTAGAAGAATCACCCATATTGCAGCGATCCGATCAGTTATCCTTACTAAGGCAAGACATAACGAAAAATAGTCGAACGGCGTATGAACGAAATGCTGTTCAGTACAACCTTCGGTCTAAACCTGTATCGTTCAAGGAAGGTCAAGAAGTGTTTAAAAGAAATTTTCAACCAAGGAACTTTAGTCAAAACTTCAATAAGAAACTGGGACCTCTTTTTACGAAATGTAGGGTTAAACGGAAATTGAGCAATGCATATTACAAACTAGAAAATCTGCAAGGTTATGAAATCGGAACTTACCACGTCAAGGATATAAAGAGCTAATTACCGCTAATCGTGCCTCGTGAAGCTGGTAGATTATCGGTTGGTGTAACCCATACAAGCTAAAAATGTAAGCTATTACGAAACTTGCTATTTTTAAATTTTGGCCTTACGCGCCTTCAGAACTTAGCTAAGACAACAACCCTTGCAAAAATGCAGTGGCAGCCCCCAAACTTAAAGTCTGAGTTGATTAGCGATATCGATCTAGACCGAGGTGGGTAAGCACGCTAGTTGCTTCGAGATCTTCGTCACCGATTACTTGCGCTCTTTTCAATTTGAGGTCGTCAACGAAGTCAGTACTTAAGAGCTGGTTCTCCAAAAGTTTAAAGTAACTTTGTGTAACCTCGTGGTTCTTCAACCAAAAATTTAATCTTAACTTTTCTAAGCCATCACGGCCAAAAAGTTATTAAATAATAACCCAAACGGATAAAACGAACGCTAAGGATTAGCTGAGGTAAATATTTTAGAAATTCCATGTTATTTGCATGGAAAAAGCAAAAGCGTGAATATCTAATTTTTTCCATGTCTTCAGGCTTTTGTGCCGTCCGGGATATTCTAGGCAACCAAGAGATTGCGGCTTCATTTGCACCATTTGGTGATGCTTTCGCCGATCCAGACCAGAAAATAAATACCTGACAGACGTCTTATAGCCGAGGAATGTCTCACCTAACCAACGCAGATTAAAAGAATAATTGTGCATGTGTGTGTAAAAGTGCAATGTGACTCAGTTGTCAAATTTAAGAAAAACAAAACCATCTAAATTGTGTTCCCAGTCAGTGTACGAAAAGCGCACGCTACCAGATCCATATTGTCCCATGAAAAGAAAACAAATAAATAAGCTCTCAAAGACCCCTTAGGGTTACCCATGTGGACCTGCGTAAAAGCCTAGCACGCAGGTTACATTTGAAAAAAACCAAACATTTTAAGTGACTGTAATGCAAAAACATTAACTAAAAATGAAAACAACAAAACAAGCACAAGCATACTCAGAAAAAAACAATACATGCATACAAATTACCTATTCCTTAAAAAAAAATCGATAATGGATCAATTATATATGTTACCTTCAAAAAAAGGTATTTGAAATTCCAATACCAGTCTAAGATAACGTAATTAAACGATAAACAAATAAGTTCATTCAAATTATAATTGTAAGCAGCCCTCTAACAAGGCGATCATAAATGCATGCACATTTTTGAGTTTTCTAAGCAAATCCGACATATAAAAACAAACAACAAAATGCTAAAAAGAGCAGGTGATAGATAAATTATATTTACAAATTGCAAACAAAACAAAAATATTAAATATAGCAACCACGTCGTCAACGTGAAGGCCTTCATCGAGGATGGTGCAGGTGAGTAAATCTTGTGTGTCACTTCAATTTATCTAACTACCAGCTCAACGAAAATCAAACAAGAGAGTGCAATTATGACAAAAGTGCAGTGCCGACCTAAACTTTGGTAGAGTGCAATTTTGGGTGCTCGCGCCTCCGCTGATAAAAGTCATAAAATTCGGCATGTGCTCTTGCACATGTACGCTTATCAGTATTTTTGTTTGACCTAGTTGTCTTGTCTTCTTTCAATCGCATTTTTAAATTCCGGATCAGGTATGTTGTCTCTAGCTACTAGATAATCAATAATGATAACCAAACGTTAAAATGATAAAAGCAACAAAGCAAACAAAATACAGAATTAAAAGTAATAACAATGTCTAACATTTACGATTGCCTTGTTAATGGACCATTCCTTAAGAAATTTAAACCAATTAAATACGGAAACAATTGTGTAGGGTATTAGTTGAATCTATTGTATAGATCACTTGAAATGTAATTATAACTATAAAACAAACAAATGGAGTTATGTATACTTGCCAATAGTCATACAACATTGATAGAATATATTGATGAAAATATGAAATAATCTTGTCTTACTAATTCCAATGACATGGGAGCGTAATTACAAGTAATTCATTCTTCAAAATGGGTTCTTTAGCCAAATAAATATTAAAGACCATGGTTGGGTGGGTAAAGAAGAGGGAATGGCGATCAACATCTAAGCTCTCCCCGAATCGTTTACAACTGCGAGAGTGCAACTTTTTAGTGAATTGAGAATGAGATGGTGGAGTGATTGGCCGCTGGCCATGAACCCTAATTTGCGTAAGTTAGTGGAAATTAATGTTCCATTTGTATTATTATCAGGAGGGACTCTATAATAAATCATTGTGTGTGTTAGCGATCATTGGCGGCAGCAAGAACCCCCCATCCCGCTAGAGCTCGGAATCAATGGGTCCCGCTCCGCTGCTTAGCTGATGCTCCAACGGCTTGTATGGAAGCTAACACGGATTGGGTTAACCAACAGTAGGAATCCCGAAAAACAATAATTTGGTGTTCGACGTTGGGCTTGACTAAGAGACCACAGCTTTTCATTCCCGCTGGTACAACCTTCTTCCCAAACAAAAATGTTGTGCCAAGCAAAGCTAGCCGGACAATACAAAGTTTTTAATGATTTAACTTTCCATTGTGTAGAGCTCAGTATAGAAGCAAGCTAACTGCTTAGACTGATTGCACTACTTGTAGCATGTGTATGTTTGTATGTACGTACACTGACTGGTTAGCATGAATGAGTGTAAGGACGTGGTTCAGGGTATCTCCTAGTCGGGCATTTGCGACTAGAGCACTCTTAATTGTTGTTTATTTTTACATGTGATGATATTCGAGATTACGCACGCCAAATTTGGGGAATCTAGCTCTTATAACTTTGAAGCTAAGTCCCAAAAACGCTAGTCTGAAATCTAAATTTATCGATAACTTTTGAACGGGACGAGTTATCGATAAAATGAAATAAACTTGATCTGTCCCGGCACTACGAGAAGTTATATTCCAAATATGAAGTCTCAGCTTTTTATACTCTTTTCGAAGAAAATAGTATATTAAGTTTGTCCTGAAGTTTGTAACGCATAGAAGGAAGCGTCTGAGACCCCCAAAAGTTACTGCCAGTATGCTTAGAAAAACAAAACAAATTGATCTAGCCATGTCTGTCTGTCTGTCTGTATGTATGCAAACTAGTCCCTCAGTTTTTGAGCTATCGCGATGCAACTTTGCTCAGACACTTATTATTCAAGCTGCCATACACCTCAAAGTCGGGTTTGGCCATAAATCCGATGTTTTCAAAGCAATTGCCTTAAATTTCCTTGTACACTTGATCATCCTTATAGCTCATCAATGGGTAAAGTCGCAAATCGATTGAGTCATAATTAGCGAAGATATGCGTCATTAAATATTTTGAAAAAACAGGTGCATATGAGCAAACAAAGTCAAGCGCAAGAAAGCTTTTGATAGTCTGCTCTTCAAGGTATTTTGTCACCGATCATCAAAACGGTTTGTGGCGTAAGGCGTAAAGAGCCGCGCTAACGAACGCAAGTTTCGCAAGTTCGAGCCTCGGCGGCGACTGATTATTAATTTAATACTTTTTTCTTTTTCTTCCTTCCAAATATATAACTGTAATCAAATTAATTTGCTTCCAATAGCTTAGAACAAAAACAATGCCACGCGAAAAAACAAATGCTGACAAACGCGAGTTGCAGGTTGCAGAAAAACAAAACAAGGAAATTTGTAACAGTCGGCTCTTTAAGCAATTTTGTCAGCGATCATCAAAACGGCTTGTGGCGTAGTGGGTAAAGTTGCGAACTGTTGAGCGAAATGTCCTGGGTTCAAGACCAGCGGCGACTAGTCATTTATTGTCATTTTTTCTTATTCTTCTTTTCAAATATATAATAACTGTAATCAAATTCATTTGCTTTCAATGGCTTAGAACAAAAACAATGCCAACGCGAAAAAACAAAAGCTCAGTATAAATCGAGTTTGTCAGCGATTTTTAAGACTGCTTGGTGTAAGCAGTAAAAAGCAAAACAAGAAAGCTTTTGACAGTCTGCTCTTCAAGGGATTTTGTCAGCGATCATCAAAACGGCTTGTGGCGTAAGGGGTAAAGTTGCGAACTGTTGAGCGAAAGGTCCTGGGTTCAAGACCAGCGGCGACTGGTCATTTATTTTCATTTTTTCTTATTCTTCTTTTCAAATATATAATAGCTGTAGTCAAATTCATTTATTTTCAATTTCCTAAATTGTTTCTAATTTTTTTTTTCATACATAAAGTGGCTTTAATAGAATAATTCAAAAGAAAAATTTAAATTCATTGGCAAAACCAATGCCACGCGAAAAAAAATATGGATCTCAAATTCTGAATATAAGCTCTCGTATGTTCAGATTAAGTTTTATGACAATTCAATTTCCGACAGCAGCCTTGAAAGGTATAAGAGCAACAGGCACAAAATTTGGTATGTATATTGTAGTATACATATGTAATGTAGTTTTGACTTTTTGGAAAAACTGAAACTTGTATATTGTTCAATTCGGTAGCACTTATGAATGCTAAGGGACGCGTCCACGAGCTGCGGATAGTGAAACGTCCCTGTTTACATGAATACCTTTATATATTTTATTTTATATGTAGTGGTATATGTATGCGACATTAATATCTGCGAATTAAATAAGCAGTCACTGAAAAATAGTGAAAATTGCTTAAAGGTTCGAAAAGAGTATTTAATCTTCGGCACGCCGAAGATAATCCTTCTCCACTTGTTTAGTCTCTGATATCCGCGTGTTCATACCGACAGACAGACAGACAGACGGACATGGCTAGATCGACTCGGCTATTGATACTGATCAAGAATATATGTACTTTATATGGTCGGAGATGCTTCCTTATGCCTGTTACATACTTTTGCACAACTTCATTATACGCTTTTTACACATTTTTAATGGGTTCAGGGTATAAAAAGTTGTAAAGATTTTTTGATCCAACAATGTTAAATACAAAACAAGTAAGAGTGCTCTAGTCGGGAGTGCCCGACTACGAGATACCCTGAACCCAGTCCTTACAATCATTCATACTAATCTAAGCACACACATGCTGCAGTATAAGCAGTGCAAGCGGTTTAAGCAGTTAGCTTGCTTTTTCGCTGAGCCCCACACAATGGAAAGTTAAATCTTAAATAACTTCTATGTTTATTGTCCGATCTCATTGAAATTTTTGGGGCAAGCAATTGTCGATAATATGTGTTACCAAACCAAATTGCAAGGTCGTACCTTCAAAAATGGGTTTTTTTAACTTTTGGGGGGTTTGGGGGTGGTATCCAAAAAGTGAAATATTTGTTACATGTGTATGCTATTCGAGATTATACATGTCAAATTAGGGGCCTCTAGCTCTTATAACTTGTAAGTTATATCCAAAAAACGCTGGTCTGAAATCGAAATTTATCGATAACTTTTGAACGGGACGAGCTATCGATAAATTTTAATAAACTTGATCTGTCCCGGGATTAGGAGAACTTATGTTCCAAATATGAAGTCTCTAGCTCTTGTAGTCTCTGATATCTGTGTGTTCATACAGACAGACAGACGGACAGACGGACAGACGGACAGACGGACAGACGGTCAGACGGACAGACGGACAGACGGACAGACGGACAGACAGACGGACATGGCTAAATCGACTCGGCTGTTGATACTGATCAAGAATATATATACTTTATATGGTCGGAGATGCTTCCTTATGCCTGTTACATACTTTTGCACAAAACCATAATA
The DNA here is from genome assembly GCA_035042425.1 of Drosophila flavopinicola. Classification (NCBI taxonomy): domain Eukaryota; kingdom Metazoa; phylum Arthropoda; class Insecta; order Diptera; family Drosophilidae; genus Drosophila; species Drosophila flavopinicola. The sequence continues at coordinate 40,768 of JAWNLL010000456.1, read as the reverse complement.
CCCTTTTTACCCATTTTTAATGGGTTCAGGGTATAATAATATTCCTCAAAAACATTTTGAAATTAGTCAAATCCAAAATTTCTGTCAGATTTCGCTGACTTCTGCATTTTTATAGATGTTTACGAAAGCCACTTCCATTTTTAGTCACATGCGAATGGGGTTTGTTTTGCTTTTACCTTCAAACCAGGATTACGTATCCTGTTGACTTTATCACTAAAAATAAAGCAACCAAAGTGATACTAGTTAATGTAAAAGGTAGAACAAAATATGTGCTGCTTTGACTTTTATTCAACTTTAAAGGTGTACGACGGTCACGTTCAATAGTATGGGAGTGCACATATACCAAATTTTGCCTCAAGCTCTTATAATTTCTAAGTTATGTCCCAAAAACGCTGGTCTGAAATATATCGATAACTTTTGAACGGGAAACTAAATAAACTTGATCTGTCCCGGGACACCGAGAAGTTGTATTCCGAATATGAAGTCTCTAGCTCCTATAGTCTCTGAAGTCCGCGTTTTGATACAGGCAGACGGACGGACGGATAAACAGACTAACGGACATGGCTAGATCGACTCGGCTGCTGATACTGACCAATATTATATATATACTTTATATGATCGGAGATGCTTCCTTATGCCAGTTACATACTTTGCACAACTTCATTATGCCCTTTTTACCCATTTTTAATGGGTTCAGGGTATAATGACTTAGAATTTGTATCATCACGTTGTAAAAATGTAAGTAACTGGCATAAAGAAGCATCTCCGACTCCATAAAGTATACATAATATTGATACATATTTATCAGCAGCCAAGGCGATTTATATCCATATCCTGCTCCATTTCTGTCCGACTGTATGAGCATTCGGACCCAAACTCTGTAAGAGCTAGAGACTTTAAATATTGGAACAAATGCAAGTTCTCGTATTCTCAAGATAATTTCATTTGATCGATAAGCGTTCTGTTAAAAGGACATACGAAATTTATATTTCAGACTCTTTGACTACCTGACAAACGAAAGTCTACAAGTTCGATTCCCAGCAGTGACTGATCATTTGTTTTAATTTTTTTGCTTATTCTTCTTTTCAAATATAAAATAACAAATCAAAAAATAGTGTTTTTCACTTTTGGGGAGATTGGGGTATGGTATAAAAAAAGTGAAATATTTGTTAGATGTGTATGCTATTCGAGACTATACATACCGATTTTGGTGCCTCTTGCTCCTATAACTTTCAAGTTATGGCCAAAAAACACAGGTCTGAAATAGAAATTTACCGATAACTTTTGAACGGGACGAGTTATCGATCAAATTAAACAAACTTGTACTGTCCCGGGACTACGAGAACTTATATTCCCAATATGAAGTCTCTAGCTCTTATAGTCTCTGATATCTGCATGATCATACAGACGGACGGACAGACGGACATGGCTTGATCGACTCCGCTGTTGATAATGATCAAGAATATATATGTATATACTTGTTACATACTCTTGCACAAAACCATAATAACCTTTTTACCCATTTTTAATGGGTTCAGGGTATAACAAGTAAGAGTGCTCTAGTCGGGAGTGCCCGACTACGAGATACCCTGAACCCAGTCCTTACAATCATTCGTACTAATCTAAGCACACACATGCTGCAGTACAAGCAGTGCGAGCAGTGCAAGCAGGCTAAGCAGTAAGCTTGATTCTTTACTGAGCTCCAGACAATGGAAAGTTAAATCCTTAAAAACGTCTGTGTTTATCACCCGATCTTATTGAAATTTTTCGGGCACAGACTGGGCAATAAAATGTGTGACCAAACCAAATTGCAAGGTCATAACTTCAAAAATGCGTTTTTTGAACTTTTTGGGGGATTGGGGGGTGGTATCCAAAAAGGGAAAAGTGTTACATGGGTATGCCATTCGAGATTATAAATGAAAATTTGGGGCCTCTAGCTCTTAAGCCTTTAAAGTTATGACCCAAAAACTCAGGTCTGAAATATAAATTTATCGATAACTTTTGAACGGGATGAGTTATCGATAAAATTTAATAAACTTGATCTGTCCCGGGCCTACGAGAACTTATATTCCAAATATGAAGTCTCTAGCTCTTGTAGTCTCTGATATCCGCGTGTTCATACAGACAGACAGACAGACGGACAGACAGACAGACGGAATTGGCTAGATCGATTCAGCTGTTGATACTGATCAAGAATATATATACTTTATATGGTCGGAGATGCTTCTTTATGCCTGTTACATACTTTTGCACAAAACCTTAATACCCTCTTTGCCCATATTTAATAGGTTCAGTGTATAACATGTAAGAGTCGGGATTGCCCTGAACCCAGTCCTTACTTTCATTCATACTAATCTAGCAGTGTATATACAAGCACTATCAGCAGTTAGCTTGCTTCTTCACTAAGCCCCACACTATGGAAAGTTAAGTCTTAACCAACTTCTTTGTTTATTGACCGATCTTATTGAAATTGGTTGGGCATAAAATTGGCAATAAAATGTATAACAAAACCAAATTGCAAGGTCATACGTTCAAAAATACGTTTTTTCAACTTCTGGGGGTGAAAATTTTTTACATGCGTATGCTATTCGAGACTATACATATCAAATTTGGTGCCTTTATCTCTTAAAGATATCAAGTTATGGCCAAAAACACTAGCATTAAATCGAAACTGATCAATAACTTTTGAATGGGACGAGTTAACCCATTAAAATCGGCTAAAGTGGGTATTATGGTTTTGTACAAAATTATGTACCAGGCATAAGGAAGCATTTCCGACCATATAAAGTATATATTATTGATCAGTATCAACAGCCGAGTCGATCTAGCCATGTCCGTCTGTCTGTCCGTCTTTCTGTCTGTATGAACACACAGATATCAGAGACTACAAGAGCTAGAGACTTCATATTTGGAACATAAGTTCTCCTAATCCCGGGACAGATCAAGTTTATTTCATTTGATCGATAACTCGTCGCATTCAAAAGTTATCGATAAATTTTGATTTTAGACTAGCGTTTTTGGGACATAACTTCAAAGTTATAAGAGCTAGAGACCCCAAATTTGGCATGTATAATCTCGAATAGCATACACATGTAACAAATATTTCACTTTTTGGATACCACCCCCCAAACCCCCCAAAAGTTAAAACGCATTTTTGAAGTTACGACCTTGCAATTTGGTTGGGTAACACATATTAACAATTGCTTGCCCAAAAAATTTCAATAAGATCGGACAATAAACACAGAAGTTATTTAAGACTTAACTTTCCATTGTGTGGGGCTCAGCGAAAAAGCAAGCTAACCGCTTGCACTGCTTGTACTGCTTGTAGTGCAGCATATGTGTGTTTAGATTAGTATGAATGATTGTAAGGACTGGGTTAAGGGTATCTCGTAGTCGGGCACTCCCGACTAGAGCACTCTTACTTGTTTTTACATGTGATGATATTCGAGATTATGCACGCCAAATTTGGGGAATCTAGCTTTTATAACTTTGAAGCTAAGTCCCAAAAACGCTAATCTGAAATCTTAATTTATCGATAACTTTTGAACAGGACGAGTTATCGATAAAATGAAATAAACTTGATCTGTCCCGGCACTACGAGAAGTTATATTCCAAATATGAAGTCTCAGCTTTTTTAGTCTCTGATATCCGCGTGTTCATACCGACAGACAGACAGACAGACGGACATGGCTAGATCGACTCGGCTATTGATACTGATCAAGAATATATGTACTTTATATGGTCGGAGATGCTTCCTTATGCCTGTTACATACTTTTGCACAACTTCATTATACGCTTTTTACCCATTTTTAATTAGTTCAGGGTATAAAAAGTTGTAAAGATTTTTTGATCAAACAATGTTTAATACAAAGTAATATTCCTCAAAAGCATTTTTAAATTAGTCAAATCCAAAATTTCTGTCAGATTTCGCTGATTTCTGCATTTTTATAGATGTTTACGAAAGCCACTTCCATTTTTAGTCACATGCGAATGGGTTTTGTTTTGCTTTTACCTTCAAACCAGGATTACGTATCCTGTTGACTTTACCACTAAAAATAAAGCAACCAAAGTGATACTAGTTAATGTAAAAGGTAGAACAAAATATGTGCTACTTTGACTTTTATTCAACTTTAAAGGTGTACATATATCAAATTTTGCCTCAAGCTCTTATAATTTCTAAATTCTGTCCCAAAAACGCTGGTTTGAAATATATCGATAACTTTTGAACGGGAAACTAAATAAACTTGATCTGTCCCGGGACACCGATAAGTTGTATTCCGAATATGAAGTCTCTAGCTCCTATAGTCTCTGAAATCCGCGTTTTGATACAGGCAGACGGACGGACGGATAGACAGACAAACGGACATGGCTAGATCGACTCGGCTGTTGATACTGACCAATATTATATATACTTTATATGATCGGAGATGCTTCCTTATGCCAGTTACATACTTTGCATAACTTCATTATACTCTTTTTACCCATTTTTAATGGGTTCAGGGTATAATGACTTGAAATTTTATCATCACGTTGCAAAAATGTATGTAACTGGCATAAAGAAGCATCTCCGAGTCCATAAAGTATACATAATATTGATACATATTTATCAGCAGCCAAGGCGATTTATATCCATATCCTGCTCCATTTCTGTCCGACTGTATGAGCATTCGGACCCAAACTCTATAAGAGCTAGAGACTTTAAATATTGGAACAAATGCAAGTTCTCGTATTCTCAAGATAATTTCATTTGATCGATAAGCGTTCTGTTAAAAGGACATAAGAAATTTATATTTCAGACTAGCGCTTAACTTGAAAGTTATGATAGCTACGGGCTCCACATTCGGTATGTATTGTATCGCATAGCATACATATCTGAAAAGTATTCTACTCATTGACTACCTCCCCCGACAGCCCATAAGTGTTACGATCTCCTTTTCTGAGGTATCACCCTGCAATTTTTCTTGTTCACAGATTTTTAAAAGGGGAAATATTTACCATGCTCTTATAATAATAGAAATCAAAACAGGCAGGTAGATTACCGGTGACCTTGGCAAAAATTGTATTCTAGAATTCCTGACAACTCTAAAAGAGCCCCAGCTAATACCTCGCCGCACTAAAAATTTATACCTCTGCATATATTTCTTCAAATTTTGAAGCTTAACTCATTAACTCATCATTAAATTTTACGAAGTGTCGCACAATCTGCTGGAAAATTTATTGCTGACCGCTGGCCGTTGTCAAAATAAAGAATGCTGAAGAAGTCGATCGGTCATTCTGGGCATTAGTTGTACAAGTGGCAGTGGATGCGATGATTACTGGACGGTACTGGTCCCAGACTGTGGAGCTTATCTGCCACAGCCTCCAAATGACTTATTAAGTTGTTATTCGTTTTCATTTAAATGGGTGTTTAATTTATTTGCAACAAGATTTATGATCATATTAAAATTTCTCTCTGATTTTATATAATAATAATAATTCACACGTTTGAGTGCTATCTATAGAGAAATACTATATTGTCCAATATTAAATAAAAGATGTGAAACTCAGTATCATACTAAAGATATTAATAAAATCTCTAGTCTCTTGCCGGGATACAGAAATTTCAGGGATTACAAGTGCTTTGAGCGCTTTTGCTTGATACATATATAAGAAAAAGCACATTTTCAAGAACAAACACATTTTTTGGGCTTTCGCAAATCATTTAAAAAACAAGTAAGAGTGCTCTAGTCGGGAGTGCCCGACTACGAGATAATCTGAACCCAGTCCTTACAATCATTCATACTAATCTAAACACACATATGCTGCACTACAAGCAGTACAAGCAGTGCAAGCGGTTAGCTTGCTTTTCCGCTGAGCCCCACACAATGGAAAGTTAAATCTTAAATAACTTCTGTGTTTATTGTTCGATCTTATTGAAATTTTTGGGGCAAGCAATTGTCGATAATATGTGTGACCAAACCGAATTGCAAATTACCTTCAAAAATGCGTTTTTTGAACTTTTGGGTGATTTGGGGGTGGTATCCAAAAAGTGAAATATTTGTTTCATGTGTATGCTATTCGAGATTATACATGCCAAATTTGGGGCCTCTAGCTCTTATAACTTTGAAGTTATGTCCCAAAAGCTCTAGTTTGAAATCGAAATTGATCGATAACTTTTAAACGGTACGAGTTATCGATAAAATGAAATAAACTTGATCTGTCCTGGGACTAGGAGAACTTATGTTCTAAATATGAAGTCTCTAGCTCTTGTAGTCTCTGATATCTGTGTGTTCATACAGACAGACAGACGGACAGACAGACGGACATGGCTAAATCGACTCGGCTATTGATACTGATCCAGAATATATATACTTTATATGGTCGGAGATGCTTCCTTATGCCTGTTACATACTTTTGCACAAAACCATAATACCCTTTTTACCCATTTTTAATGGGTTCAGGGTACAACAAGTAAGAGTGCTCTAGTTGGGAGTGCACGAGTAGGAGATACAATGCACCCAGTCCTTACATCCATTCATGCTTACCAATCAATGCACATCCATACAAACATACTGCAGGCAATGCAATCAGTTTAAGAAGACTAACTTCTTCGCAAGGCCCCACACTATGCAAGGTAAATCTTAAATAACTTATTTATTTAGGGCCCGATCTTTATGAAATTTTCAGGACATAACATTGGATATAAAAGGGGTCATCAAACCAAATTGAGGGGTCATACATTGAAAATGAGTGTTTTTCACTTTTGGGGAGATGGGGTAACGGTGCCTTTAGCTCTTAAAGATATCAAGTTATGGCCAAAAACACCAGCATTTAATCGAAATTTATCAATAACTTTTGAATGGGACGAGTTAACCCATTAAAAACGGCTAAAGAGGGTATTATGGTTTTGTGGAAAATTATGTAACAGGCATAAGGAAGCATCTACGACCATATAAAGTATATATATTCTTGATCAGTATCAATAGCCAAGTCGATCTAGCCATGTCCTTCTGTCTGTCTGTCCGTCTGTTTGTCTGTCTGTCGGTATGAACACGCAAATATCAGAGACTACAACAGCTAGAGACTTCATATTTGGAATATAAGTTCTCGTAGTGCCGGGACATATCAAGTTTATTCAGTTTTATCGATAACTCGATAGCTCCCGTCAAAAGTTATCGATTAATTTGGAATTCAGACCTGCGGTTTTTGGACATAACTTAAGACTTATGAAAGCTAGACGCTTCAATTGTTATGTATATTCTTGAAGAGCATACACATGTAACAAATATTTCATAGATAAAAAAAACGCATTTCTGAAGTTATGACCTTGCAATTTGGTTTGGTCACACATTTCATTTCACACACAAATTTCAATAAGATCGGGTAATAAACACAGAAGTTTTTAATGATTTAACTTTCCATTGTGTAGAGCTTAGTAAAGAAGCAAGCTAACTGCTTAGACTGATTGCACTACTTGTAGCATGTGTATGTTTGTATGTACGTACACTGACTGGTTAGCATGAATGAGTGTAAGGACGTGGTTCAGGGTATATCCTAGTCGGGCATTTGCGACTAGAGCACTCTTAATTGTTGTTTATTTTTACATGTGATGATATTCGAGATATGCACGCCAAATTTGGGGAATCTAGCTCTTATAACTTTGAAGCTAAGTCCAAAAAACGCTAGTCTGAAATCTAAATTTGTCAATAACTTTTGAACGGGACGAGTTATCGATAAAATGAAATAAACATGATCTAAACTTGACATGGCTAGATCGACTCGGCTATTTATACTGATCACGAATATATATACTCTATATGGTCGGAGATGCTTCCTTATGCCTATTACATACTTTTGCACAACTTCATTATACGCGTTTTACCCATTTTTAATGGGTTCAGGGTATAAAAAGTTGTAAAGATTTTTTTATCAAACAATGTTTAATACAAAGTAATATTCCTCAAAAAAATTTTGAAATCAGTCAAATCCAAAATTTCTGTCAGATTTCGCTTATTTCTGCATTTTTATAGATGTTTACGAAGCCACTTCCATTTTTAGTCACATGCGAATGGGTTTTGTTTTGCTTTTACCTTCAAACCAGGATTACGTATCCTGTTGACCTTACCACTAAAAATAAAGCAACCAAAGTGATACTAGTTAATGTAAAAGGTAGAACAAAATATGTGCTACTTTGACTTTTATTCAACTTTAAAGGTGTACGACGGTCACGTTCAATAGTATGGGAGTGCACATATATCAAATTGTGCCTCAAGCTCTTATAATTTCTAAGTTATGTCCCAAAAACGCTGGTTTGAAATATATCGATAACTTTTGAACGGGAAACTAAATAAACTTGATCTGTCCCGGGACACCGAGAAGTTGTATTCCGAATATGAAGTCTCTAGCTCCTATAGTCTCTGAAATCCGCGTTTTGATACAGGCAGACGGACGGACATGGCTAGATCGACTCGGCTGTTGATACTGACCAATATTATATATATACTTTATATGATCGGAGATGCTTCCTTATGCCAGTTACATACTTTGCACAACTTCATTATACCCTTTTTACTCATTTTTAATGGGTTCAGGGTATAATGACTTAGAATTTGTATCATCACGTTGTAAAATGTAAGTAACTGGCATAAAGAAGCATCTCCGACTCCATAAAGTATACATAATATTGATACATATTTATCAGCAGCCAAGGCGATTTATATCCATATCCTTCTCCATTTCTGTCCGACTGTATGAGCACTCGGACCCAAACTCTATAAGAGCTAGAGACTTTAAATATTGGAACAAATGCAAGTTCTCGTATTCTCAAGATAATTTCATTTGATCGATAAGCGCTCTGTTAAAAGGACATAAGAAATTTATATTTCAGACTAGCGCTTAACTTGAAAGTTATGATAGCTACGGGCTCCACATTCGGTATGTATTGTATCGCATAGCATACAGATCTGAAAAGTATTCAACTCTTTGACTACCTCCCCCTACAGCCCATAAGTGTTACGAATTCCTTTTCGAGGTATCAATTGCAAGTTTTCTTCTTCACAGATTTTTAAAAGGGGAAATATTTACCATGCTCTTATAATAATAGAAATCAAAACAGGCAGGTAGATTACCGGTGACCTTGGCAAAAATTGTATTCTAGAATTCCTGACAACTCTAAAAGAGCCCCAGCTAATACCTCGCCCCACTAAAAATGTATACCTCTGCATATATTTCTTCAAATTATGAAGCTTAACTCATAAATTTTACGAAGTGTCGCACAATCTGCTGGAAAATTTATTGCTGACCGCTGGCCGTTGTCAAGATAGAGAATGCTGAATAAGTCGATCGGTCATTCTGGGCATTAGTTGTACAAGTGGCAGTGGATGCGATGAATACTGGACGGTACTGGTCCCAGACTGTGGAGCTTATCTGCCACAGCCTCCAAATGACTTATTAAGTTGTTATTCGTTTTCATTTAAATGGGTGTTTAATTTATTTGCAACAAGATTTATGATCATATTAAAATTGCTCTCTGATTTTATATGATAATAATAATTCACACGTTCGAGTGCTATCTATAGAGAAATACTATATTGTACAATATTAAATAAAAGATGTGAAACTCAGTATCATACTAAAGATATTAATAAAATCTCTAGTCTCTTGCCGGGATATAGAAGTTTCAGGGATTACAAGTGCTTTGAGCGCTTTTGCTTGATACAAAAGTATATAAAATAAGCACATTTTCAAGAACAAACACATTTATTTGGGCTTTTGCAAATCATTTAAAAAACAAGTAAGAGTAATCTAGTCGGGAGTGCAGGAGTAGGAGATACAATGCACCCAGTCCTTACATCCATTCATGCTTACCAATCAATGCACATCCATACAAACATACTGCAAGCAATGCAATCAGTTTAAGCAGACTATCTTCTTCGCAAGGCCCCACACTATGCAAGGTAAATCTTAAATAACTTATTTATTTAGGGCCCGATCTTTATGAAATTTTCAGGACATAACATTGGGTATAAAAGGGGTCATCAAACCAAATTGAGGGGTCATACATTGAAAAATTAGTTCTTTTCACTTTTGGGGAGATGGGGTAACGGTATCCAAAGAATTAGATATTTGTTGAATGTGTATGCTATTCGAGACTATACATACCAAATTTGGTGCCTCTAGTTTTAATAACTTTCAAGTTATTGTCAAAAAACACTGGTCTGAAATTTATCGATAACTTTTGAACGGGATGAGTTATCGATAAAATGAAACAAACTTGTACTGTCCCGGGACTACGATAAATTATATTCCAGATATGAAGTCTCTACAGACGGACGGACAGACAGACAGAGAGACAGACAGACAGACAGACAGACGGACATGGCTAGATCAATTTGTATTGTCATTCTAAGCATACTGGCAATAACTTTTGGGGGTCTCCGACGCTTCCTTCTATGCGTTACAATCTTCAGGACAAACTTAATATACTATTTGCTTCGAAAAGAGTATAACAAGTGGGGAAGGATTATCTGCGGCGTGCCGAAGATCTTATACTCTTTTCGAACCTATAATCAATTTTCACTCTGCCAACTGCACCACTGAAATTTCATAAGCTGTAAAAAATCGTTCTGTCCCGTAACATTTTTTTTTTTTTTTTGTTCTAAGAATATTTAATTTATTGCCAGTTGTATAGCAGCTATAAGATATAGTGATTCGATCCGGCCGGCTCCAACCAATGTGATGTCTCTTTAAATAATATGTATCTGTGCAAAGTTGTATCGCGATAGCTTTAAAAACATGGGATATATGTTGTATGGCAGCTATAAAATATAGTGCTCCGATCCGGCCGGACTCCGACTAATGTGCTGTCCCCTGGAATAATAAGTGTCTGTGCAAAGTTTTATCGCGAAAGCTCAAAAACTGAGGGACTAGTTTGCATACATACAGACAGACAGACAGACGGACATGGCTAGATCAATTTGTATTGTCATTCTAAGCATACTGGCAGTAACTTTTGGGGGTCTCCGACGCTTCCTTCTATGCGTTACAAACTTCAGCACAAACTTAATAAACTATTTTCTTCGAAAAGAGTATAACAAGTGGGAAAGGATTATCTTCGGCGTGCCGAAGATTTCATACTCTTTTCGAACCTTTAAGCAATTTTCACTCTGCCAACTGCACCACTGAAATTTCAATAGTAGTAAAAAATCTTTTTATCGCGTGGCATTGTTTTTTTGCTCTAAGAATTGGTATCATATGAATTTAAATTTTTCTTTTAAATTATTGAATTCAAGCCATTTGATAAGTATTTGAAAAAAAATAAAAAGCAATAATGCGCGGCTGGGATTTGAACCGTGTCTCCCCGTTTGTCAGTGCAGCACTCTAATACCTACGCCACCAAGCAGTTTTGAAATGCGCTGACAAACTCAATTATATGATCTTTTTTCTTTCGCGTTGTATAGTTTTTGTTCTAAGGCATTGGTAGCAAATGAATTTGATTACAGTTATTTTATATTTGAAAACAAGAATAACAAAAAATTAAAATAATTATTATTCGCCGCTAGGAATCGAACCAGCGACCTTTCGTTTGCCAGGGCGTTACTTTACCCCTTACGCCCCAAACCGTTTTGATGATCGCTGACAAAATCGCTTGAAGAGCAGACTGTTAAAAACTTACTTACGCTTGGGTTTGCTTGCTCATATGCACCTGTTTTTTCAAAGTATTTAATGACGCATATCTTCGCTATTAATGATTCAATCGTTTTGCGATTTTACCTATTGATGAGTTATAAGGAAGTTCAAGTGTACAAGGAAATTTAAAGCAATTGCTTTGAAAACATTGGATTTATGGCCTAAACCGACTTCGAGTTGTATGGCAGCTAGAAGATATAGTGGTCCGATCCGGCCGTCACCGACCAATGTGCTGTTTCTTTGAATAATAAGTATCTTTACAAAGTTTAATCACGATAGCTTTGAAAACATGGAATTTATGGCCAAAAACAACTTAGAGTTGTATGGCAGCTATAAGATATAGTAGTCCGATCCGGCCGGCTCCGACCAATGTGCTGTCCCCTTGAATAATAAGTGTCTGTGCAAAGTTGCATCGTGATAGCTCCAAAACTGAGGGACAAGTTTGCATGCATACAGACAGACGGACATGGCAAGATCCATTTGTTTTGTTTTTCTAAGCATACTGGCAGTAACTTTTGGGTGTCTCAGACGCTTCCTTCTATGCGTTACAAACTTCAGCACTAACTTTATATGCTATTTTCTTCGAAAAGAGTATAAAAACAAGTAAGAATGCTCTAGTCGGGAGTGCCCGACTACGAGATACCCTGAACCCAGTCCATACAATCATTCATACAAATCTAAGCACACACGTACTGCAGTACAAGCAGTGCAAGCGGTTTAAGCTTGCTTTTCACTGAGCCCCACACAATGGAAAGTTAAATCTTAAATAGCTTCAGTATCTATTGTCCGATCTTATTGAAATTTTTGGGGCATACAATTGGCCATAAAACGTATGACCAACTAAATTGCAGGATCGTACCTTCAAAAATGCGTTTTTTTCACTTTTGGGGGATTGGAGTGTGGTTAGCCAAATTTGGGGCCCTTATAGCTTATAGCTCTTATAACTTCGAATTTATGTCCCAAAAACGATAGTCTGAAATCTAAATTTATTGATAACTTTTAAACGGGACGAGTTATCGATAAAATGAAACAAACTTGTACTGTCCCGGCACTACGAAAACTTATATTCCAAATATGAAGTCTGTAGCTCTTGTAGTCTCTGATATATGCGTGTTCATACAGACGGACGGACAGACAGACAGGCCGACAGACGGACGGACGAACATGGCTAGATCGACTCGGCTGTTGATACTGATCAAGAATATATATACTTTATATGTTCGGAGATGCTTCCTTATCCCTGTTACATACTTTTGCACTAAACCATAATACCCTTCTTACCCATTTTTAATGGGTTCAGGGTATAAAAATTACACGCGACAAAACGATTTTTTACAGAATATGAATTTTCATTGGTGCAGTTGGCAGAGTGAAAATTGCCTGAAGGTTCGAAAAGAGTATAAAATCTTTGGCATGCCGAAGATAATCCTTCCCCACTTGTGTTTGTTCCTATCAAGCAGAATCTCCATTTATTGTTCGGCCTACTGCTAATATTAGAGCAGCAATACACGTATATCTATTGTTATGAACTAATACCAAAGGTATTCATAGAATATTGAGTTTGTGCAATGTCGGGTTATCCTGTCTGTATGAACTCACTTATTGTAGATTCTATTGAAGATAGAGAGTTGAATCTTAAATTTTATTTTTTTTTGGGTTATCCTTGAGATCAAGTTTTTGCCAGTTTTGTGCCATGCCCACTTGGTGGCTGGCAAATCGATAACATGTCAATATACCTCAAATCTCAAATCGTTAAAAACTGAATATGTTCCACAATTTTAAAGCTAGTCATGAAATTTGGTAGGTATTTTGGTGGTGACCTTCCCAAAAAATTGCATCCACAGTTTCCCAAGTACGACAACTAGAACGCCGACCAGCCCACCCAAAAATAATAGGGGCACCTATATCTCCCACAGTTTTAGAGGTAAAGTTACCTATTTTAAAAATATGTGTTACTGGTGACGTCCCCCACAGATCCACGTCCAGATCTGTACCTGTAATTGCGAAAATTGATATTGCCGAAAGCACGAATAGATACGACTTGTAAGCTCCCGAAATCTTGAGGCCAAAGATTCAGCACATTATTTCCTAGCCACTCCCACTGGAACGCTCCCGCTTCCGAAAATCACGAAAATCCATATCTCACAGTTTAAGAGCTAGCGTCACCAAACTTGGAAGATATATGTCTGGCAAACCCCTCTAAAGATAGGTCAACTTTATTACCACTAACTTTCGCAAATAAGGATCATGGTCAGCGGCCAATCACTCCACTATCACAATCTCATTTCACTAAATAGTTTCACACTTGCGCACTCGCAAACACTCGTTGTAAACGGTCCGAGGAGAACTTAGATATTGATCGCTACTTTCTCTTCTTTACCCACTCGACCATGGTCTTTAATGTATTGTATGGCTAAAGACTCCATACTGACGAATGAATTACTTTTCATTACGCTCCCATGTCATTGGAATTATTAAGATATTATTTCATATTTTCAATCAATTTATTCTACAAATTTTGTATGACTATCGGCTAGTATACATAACTCAATTTTTTGTTTTTTATAACTAAATTTTAAGTGCTCTAATAGTACAATATATGTAACTAATACGATACACACCTGCTTTCATAATTAATTATTTTAAATTTCTAAGGGAATGGTCCATTAACAAGGCGATCGTAAATAGCAGACATTGCTATTACTTTTATTCCTGTATTTTGTTGTCCTTGTTGATTTGAACATTTTTAACGTTTGGTTGACATTATTGGTTATCCAGTATAATCTTTGCATGAGACAAAACAATTAGGTCAGGGGAGGCGTTGTTGATCTTGTTTGATCTTCGTTGAGCTTGTGGTTAGAAAATTAACATGACACACACATTTTACTCATCTGTACCACCTTCGATGAAGGTATTCATAGTATATTGGGTTTGTCAAATGTCCGTCAGACCGTCCGTCTGGATGAACGCACGTATTTCCGAAACTGTATTAGAGACTTGAAATTGAATTGACTTGAAAGTTAGTTACAAATTTGTGCCACGCCCACTGGGAGGCTGTCAATTCGTTAACATGTAGATACACCTCAAATCATAAATCGATAAAGCGTGAATATTTCCCACAAAGTAAAAGCTAGTCATGAAATTTCGTAGGTAAGTTGCCGGTGACTTCCTCAAAAATAGGATTCTAGGTTTTCCGGCCACTCTCACTAGAGCGCCCACCAGCGCCCTCATTCAAAATTAATTGGAAATGCCTACGTCTCTCACAGTTTTATAACTAAAGTCATTATGTTTGATATATATATTACTGGTGACGTCCTCTACAGATCACAGTAAAAAGACCACGCCCACTCCCGCCCCATAATCGCGAAAATCTATGGCACGTGATAGCACAATTCGATAACACGTGTATATTTCCTGCAATTTTGAAGCTAGAGCCACCAAATGTTGAATTTAGACTGGGGCTGACCAGCCTAAAAGATTGCCACCTGGCCACGCCCACTAGTAATGTATATCCACAGTTTTAGAGCTAGTCACCAAATTTGAAAGATAGACTTCGGGTCACCCCCTCTAAAGATACTTAAACAATTTTTTTTATGATATGCAAGACATGGAAATATCGTATAATTCGTGATAGCTTCCCTCGTAAATTGTGCTTTAGTGGTGATGCAGATTATCTCGAAATCAAATCTAGACGCTAACGAGGGGTCAATTACGTATATATCTTTTGGTATATTGAAACCATCATCAATATACCGAGTCAAAACATCTAACACATCTAAACAAAACAGCTACATGATTTTGCCTGGGTACTCCTTGACAGACTTTTTTATGCGCAGAATGTGTTTCACAACATTTGTGTGAGGCTATAGCAATGTGTCTGCCTTGATTGAATTGGCTTCTTGGCTTCTTCCTCATTCTTCTTTAACTTGGCGTGGCGTATCGGACAGAAGGTTATAGCGATAACTTCTCTGACGCTTTCTTCTATACATTACACACTATAACACAAAATTAATATACTAGTTTTTTCAAAAAGAGTATAGAAACACTCTTATTAAAGCTGGAGTTAATAGACCAAAACAACAACACGATGCTTAATGCGATCGCAAACACTCACACAAACAAGTATGTACATATATGCAAACGAAAGCGGCGTGACAAGATACGCGAAAAAGTACACAAGCAACAAGCGCAGCTCTGTCGCTGCGTTAATAAATTGAGTAAATACAGATTATATAATTTTGCACAAGAATTACAGAAAATCACGTGAACCCGAGATCTATCGTTCATTTGCCTTAAATATTTATATAGAAAATTTGGAACATGCGCATCGTGACGACTTCCTTTCCAATCCCATCCTGGTGATATCCTTGTGAAACAGGAGCTGTCATTGGTGTGTCCTTGGGATTGTAGGTGCCTGGCGTATCCTTGCGATTCTTGTGCAACCGGAGTAGTAATCGTATGCTCGCAGTTACAAAAGTTGCTATCATGCTCAAGCTACACAGCAATAGAGCTTAGTAGCTTACGGCCTGTAGGAGACACCAACTTCAACTGGAGTCTTCAAACCACAACAACATCCACCGAAACACATCATTAAGAATCACTTCTGGATGCCATCCGTCTTTAAGGATCTTTCCAGGATCCCGTCCATATTCAAGGATCCCTCCTAGATCCCGTTCATCTTCAACACCAACGACGTGTTCAGGCCCAACACCCGACCTGGACTTAGCAACATTTACAGTCTTGCAGTTTGCGAAAATATATAATACTCTGATGACATTGTAAGAACAGCTGAAAACAGGTGGAACAGATCCTGTTTGCTGGTGTATGGGGAGGGCGTTAGTGTTCGTGCGCTGACCGTTGAGTAAGCTTAACAGTAATCTACCTTTTAAGTTTTGTAACTCTATCTCTAAAACAGTGGGAGATGGATTTTCGCGATTTTTCACCGTTCAAGTTCAAGTTTGGTGACTGTAGCCCTAAAACTGTGAGAGCTATGGATTGGGAGTGGCCAAAAAAGGTCACCTGAAAAATACCTACCAAATTTGATGAGTCTAGCTTAAAAATTGTGGGAAATATTTAAGTTTTATCGATTTGTGATTTGAAGTGAATCGACATGCTATCGATTTGCCAGCCTCCATGTGGGCGTGGCACAAACAGTCCAAGTTTCAAGTCTCTATCTTCAATAGTTTCGGAAATACGTACGTTCATTCAGACGGACAGCCTGACGGACTATGAATACCTTCGGTACCAGAGTACAAAAACAAAAGGGAAAGGATTATCTTCGGCGTGCCGAAGATTTTGTACTCTTTTCGAACCTTTAGACAATTTTCACTCTGCCATCTGCAGCACTTTCATTAGCTGTAAAAATTGATATCATATGAATTTAAATTTTCTATTGAAATACTAAATTTATTTCCAGTTGTATGGCAGCTATAAGATATAGTGGTCCAATCCGGTCGGTTCCGATTAATGTGATGTATGCTTGAATAATAAGTATATGTGCAAAGTTTCATCGCGATAGCTTTGAAACCATGGGAGTTATGACCAAAACCGACTTCAAGTTGTATGGCAGCTATAAGATATAGTGGCCCGATCCGGCCTTCTCCGACCAATGTGCTGTCCCCTTGAATAATAAGTGTCTGTGCAAAGTTGCATCGCGATAGCTCAAAAACTGAGGCTCGACAAGATACTGCAAGGACGCACGTCCCTAATCTCATTCGGGAGTGTGGTCAGGAAGGTCACTGGGTCCAGAAATGCAGCTAATGTACTGCTTGTCTGCGGGCTACTAGGACTCTGATCGAGTATTGTTGGACCTAATAGACTGGAGCTCTTCATCTCTAGACAAATGTAGATATAATCCCTATTAATGAGACAAAAATGACCAAAAACGTTTCCGACTTTGCGTCATATGCATCCAACCTTATCCAACAAATGGTGGACCGGCAGTGCTCGTGACAAACAGCATCGCGCACTTGCCGCATGCCAGTTTCGTCAGAGCCAATACTCAGATGGCTTTATTCAGAATCTCCACTGTACTGGGGGATACAGACTTTGGTTCAATCTACTGTCCACCATGCCCAAATACTGGCGTTGGGGAGAGCGGCTTGCAGATAGCAGAGGCAACGTTCTTGCTCAATTTTTTTCCTCCAATAGCGCGAAGGTCTTAGCTGCAGGATCCCCAACAAGGTATTCGTCCAGTCGACGAGGCAAACTTATCTGTCTTGATTTCGCCCTTTATAGTGTTATTCCTGCTCAGCTGCTTACCATCCGGGACTTATGGGACCTAGACTTGAATCACCTTGCGCTGATTGTTGACCTGAAATTAAATAATATTCCAGTTCCTAATGAAGCTCGTCTAATTACACGTCATACTGACAAAGTACTTTTTCTTTTAATGCTGGAAAACGAGCTTAACCTAAACTACCCTCTGGCACTGATATCGAGGATGCGGTGGACTTATTCACGGACAAGGTTCACAGAGCAGGAGCTGAATCTACTCGTACATTTGCTTATCCTAAGCTTCAAGGGTGTTGCTACGAACAAAGCGTCGACTTCGGCGTCGGACTTATTATTCAAAGGGACAGCACTTTGGTCGGAGCCGGCTGGATCGGACAACTATATCTTATAGCTGCCATACAACTCGAAGTCGGTTTTGGCCATGTATCCCATGTTTTAACTGTGTACCCTCTATACCTTAGCTGTAGTCGGTAGCATTAGATATTCTGACTGACTTAAATAAAATGGTAAAAAATCAACTGGAATAAGTGCCAATGACGTACTTAATTGATCTATAGTCGCTTCAGTTTGAATATGTTCTCAACTTTATCCATAGGAAACTAAAGCCCTACTTTTTTAAAGGATACGTTGGAATTATTTCATGGCTCACTTGGTGTTATCCACGTGATGTTCAAAACCGCTGCAGCAGAGGACTTTCCTCCATATGTGGCACCCGACCTCGCCCCGTATTCGGGCCACTACCAGATCAACTCTTTTCATTATTATCCACTTGCATTTGTTCAGCAGAAGGATGATTTTTCCTATCAATACTATTAGTATTCAAATTAGCACCCTCGGTTGGTTCTTTCTCCTTGATCACCGTATCGGCGCCGGCTCTAGCGGAGGGGCTAGCTGCATCCCAATCTTTAATCCAATCTTTTAATAGTATTATAATATTGACCGTCTCTAGCGTAAGCTTGGTATATCTTTATACTCTTTTCGAAGAAAATAGTTTATTAACTTTGCGCTGAAGTGTGTAATGCAAAGAAGGAGGCATCGGAGACCCGCAAAAGTTACTGCTAGTATGCTTAGAATGACAAAACAAATTGATCTAGCTATGTCCGACTGTCTGCCTGTCTGTCAGTCTGTCTGTCTGTCTGTATGTATGCAATCCAGTCCCACAGTTTGTGAGCTATCGCGATAAGGTTTTGCACACAGACTTAGTATTCAAAGGGAGATCACGTTGGTAGGAACCGGCCGGATCGGACCACAATATATTATAGCTGCCACACAACTCAAAGTCGGTTTTGGCCATAAATCCCATGTTTTCAAAGCTACCGCTTTCAATTTCCTTTTATACTTGAACATCCTTATAACTCATCAATGCTTAAAGCGGCAAAACGATTGAGTCATAAATAGCGAAGATATGCGTCATTAAATATTTTGAAAGAACAGGTGCATCCGAGCAAACAAAGCCAAGTGCAAGTAAGTTTTTAGCAGACTGCTCGTTAAGCTATTTTGCTATCGATCATCAAAACGGTTTGGTGGCGTAAGTGATAAAGTGACGCGCTAACAAACGCGAGGTCGGAGTTTCAACCCGCAGCGTAGACTTATCATTTATTTTCAATTTTTATACTCTGATACCGAAGGTACTAATAGTATATTGGTTTTGTCGAATGTACGTCAGGCCGTCCGTCTGTCTGTCTGGATGAACGCACGTATTTCCGAAACGATATTAGATAGACTCTATAAATCTGTTGTGTTATGATCATAGCTATACGCTTCAGATCAAGTTTGTTTCAAATTTATGCCACGCCCACTGGGAGGCTGGCAAATCGATAACATGTCGATACACCTCAAATCACAAATCGATTAAACGTGAATATCTCCCACAATTTTGAAGCTAGAGCAATTAAATTTGGTAGGTACATTGCTGGTGACCTCCCGGAAGCCTATATCTCGCACAGTTTAAGAACTAGGGCCACCAAACTTTGAGCCAGAAGTCTAGGCCAAGTCCTCTAAAGATCAGCCGAAAATGTTGGGGGCCACGCCCCCTCCCGCCCCAAAAATATCGAAAATGTATATGTTCCACAGTCTTAGAGACAGTCACCAAATTTGTAAGATAGACTTCTGGTCACCCCCTCTTAAGATCGGTAAAGAATATTTGGGGCCACGCCCCCTTCCGCCCCCAAAAATCGCGAAAATGTATATTTTCCACAGTTTTAGAGCTAAAATCACCAAATTTGGAAAATAGACTTCTGGTCACCCCCTCTTAAGATCGACCACGCCCCCTCCCGTCCTCAAAAACTTGGAAGGCCGATTTCTGGTCACGCATTCACCAGCAAAAATGTTCTGTTCACTTGCTTTCAGCTGATCTTAAAATGATATCTGAGTATCAGTCGGCTCCGCCCGACTGCAACGTTCTCACTTGTTTTCTTATTCTTGTTTTCAAATATAAAATAACTGTAATCAAAAGATAAATTCAAATTTCACCAATGTCTTAGAAAAATAACAGTGCCACGCGAAAAAATAGACGCTCAGTATAATCGAGTTTGTCGGCGCTTTTGAAAACGGTTTTGTGGTGTAAGTGGTAAGGTGTTGCGCTGACAAACGGGAGGACGAGGCTTAAAATACGTTTGCGACGCCAGATCTTTTAATTTTTTTATTTCAAATAAAAAATAGCTTTAATTTTATATTTAAAAGAAAAATGTATATTCATATGATACCAATTCTTAGAACAAACAAAAATTACATGCGATAAAACGATTTTTTGCAGCATATGAAATTTCAGCGGTCAGTGAGTAGACTGCAAATTGCCTAAGCGTTCGAAAAGAATATAAAGTCTTCGGCACGCCAAATATAATCCTCCCCACTTATTTTTACTAATATAGCGTTCTTTTCGAACTCGTTAAGATCACGAAATCCACCTTTTTGAGGTATATGTTCTAGTGCGCGTGGCCGGAAAATTCAGGACGGAATCTTTTGGGGTGGTCAGCCCTAGTCTAAATTCCAAATTTGGGGACTCTAGCTTCAAAATTGCGGGAAGTATACACGTGTTATCGAATTGTGCATTCATGTATATCGATTTTCGCGATTACGGGGCGGGAGTGGGCGTGGTCTAAATTTTTCTGTGATCTGTAAAGGACGTAACGAGTAATATAATGAGTACCTTCGGTATCAGAGTATAAAAATTTCACAAAGATTGGACACTAAACAAATAATATATTTAAGATTTACCTTTCCATAGTGTGGGGCCTTGTGAAGAAGTTGGTCTGCTTAAACTGATTGCATTGCTTGCAGTATGTTTGTATGAATGTGCATTGATAGGTAAGTAAGATAGGTAAGTGCAGTGAGGCAAGCAAGTAAGGACTGGGTTCAGGGTATCTCCTAGTCGGGCTATCCCGACTAGAGCTTTATTAATTGTTTATTATTAAGCTTTAAGGGAGGTGGCTGGATATCTACCTTCCAAGTTTGGGAACTCTATCTATAAAACTGTTGGAGGTATGGATTTTCATGATATGTGGTGGTGAGAGAGGACGTGGCCCCATTTTATTTGTTGAAATTAAAGACGGCTTTAATAATGTCATCCACAGGTAATCTACACAGAACGATTGACCCTGTTTCCAGTCCGGTTAACGTGAACATAATGAGCCCCACCTCAGTAGAATGAGGCCGCTCCCAAGGGTACCGGGAAAAATTAGTCTTTAAGTTGGCTTAAGAAATCGGTCATTCCGCGACTGACCAAGGTCCGACAGGTGCCTACATTTTAAGCGTCTTTGATCTGGAGACCATTCAAAATATAAACAATTAAACTTATCTTTGCATTTGCGTCTGGAAAACTAGCTCATAAGCAGAAATCCATTATTGAGTTTAGACCGCGGTATTATTTTATTTCAAAAGTTTATTTAAATTCTCAAACAATTTCAATGATTTTAAGGAACAAAAACTTTTTTGATATCCAGGTGATAAGCTGTCATCACTTCATTTTTGACATGGAACAGTTTAATTTTTGATTGTATAGAGTAAATTACGAAAAGTAACGAGATCGCCAGATCTAGCGTGCAAATAGCTATATCTCTTTAAATAATATTTACCCATGCCGACACCGAAAATGAAAAAAGACTATAAATTACAAATTGAAAAACTGTTTTTGTTAACTCACTTTATTATTGATTATTATTATTATTTATGTGTATGTTTATACTCTTTTCGAAGAAAATAGTATATTAAGTTTGTGCTGAAGTTTATAACGCATAGAAGGATGCGTCTGAGACCCCCAAAAGTTACTGCCAGTATGCTCAGAAAAACAAAACATATTGATCTAGCCATGTCCGTCTGTCTGTCTGTCTGTCTGTCTGTCTGTATGTATGCAAACTAGTCCCTCAGTTTTTGAGCTATCGCGATGCAACTTTGCACAGACACTTATTATTTAGGGGACAGCACATTGGTCGGAGCCGGCCGGATCGGACCACTATATCTTATAGCTGACATACAACACTAAGTCGGTTTTGGCCATGAATCCGATGTTTTCAAAGCAATTGCCTTAAATTTCCTTGTACACTTAAATATCCTTATAACTCATCAATGGGTAAAATCGCAAATCGATTGAGTCATAAGCAGCGAAGATATGCGTCATTAAATATTTTTAAAAAACAGGTGCATATGAGCAAACAAAGCAAAGCGCAAGAAAGCTTTTGACAGTGTGCTCTTCAAGGGATTTGTTCATCGATCATCAAAACGGTTTGTGGCGTAAGGGATAAAGTGGCGCCCTGTCAAACTAAAGGTACAGGTTCGATTCCTAGCGGCGACCAATAATTATTTTAATTTTTTCTTATTCTTTCCTTTCAAATATAAAGCAACTTTAATCAAATTTAGTTGCTACCAATATCTTAGAACAAAAACTGTACAACGCGAATGACCGAATTGTAGTTTGCGAGTGAAAATTGCATAAAGGTTCGAAAAGAGTATAAAATCTTCGGCACGCCGAAGATGTTCCTTTCTCACTTGTTTTCAAATAATTTTGAGCTATAGTGTTGCATGAAGGGCACTTTAATTTAGGCCGGTACTCTTCCAAACCGAACCCAAACCGCGATCGATAAACTTAGCCAATTTGGTATTATAGTCAGCGACTAATAGATCCCAACACTCTGTACATATCTTTAAATGTCCACAAGGGTAAATAGTCACTTGGTTAACATTCTCAAAGCAAATAACACACGGCTTTAGTGTCAAGACGGCAGCATCATTTGTTGGACTTGAAGCGGGCGAACTGTCTTCTGCATCGTCATCGTCGGAAAGTTCACAATTTTTGTTTGTTGGTCTAGCATCATCGACTCATGAAAAGTCTTCCAACCCCTCGCAAATTTTTGTCCCAGGATATGACATGTGATTTTTAGAAATTCCCCTGTTTCATTAAACGCTGTCCTAGTACACCATTCTGTGCTTCAAGAGAACCAGTTGTTCTTGTTGTCCGCTTGAAGACGGAAATATTTTCCGGACCCTCCTGTGTTTTCAAGTTTTTTATACTTTAATAAAATAAAATATATATAGAGCATTAACATTATTTTACTACCTTCTTAGTACAAAAGTTTTAAAAGACTTTTCATGTACAACTTACGATTTGATAATTTGAAAGCATGTAATATTTTCCGAACTCGGTAGACGCGGGAGGCAGAGCAATTTAAAATATACTCTTCTGATATTCGCCTTTGATTTTATGTGATATCCAAGGTTTATGAGTTGACTTGCTTTGCGTTTTGTCGCTTGGCAAAAGTGGAACCAACACGCGTACATTTTCAGGGTGGGATATACATAGTGGATCGCATTCCGCATCGCTGCAACAAAATCTGTCATCACAGAATTTTCATTCAAACGAAACATTTCTCTCAGCGTTTCAAACAAATGAATGTAACATTTTTCTGTTTTCCTTGGCATTAAAATGTATGTATGAATGGTATTGCCTGCTAAAACAATAAAAAAAATTATAAACTTAATGCTGAAATCAGAATGCTGTAAATATTTGTACCTGATCACAAAATGAGACATAAACTATCAGAAGCTGATAAGATAAATGTAGCATCCATGAGAAAATCCCGTTTGTCTATTGGAATATTGGCTCTGATACCATTTTAAGAACAACTGAAAGCAAGTGAACAGAACATTTTTGCTGGTGTATGGGTGACCAAAAATCGGCCTTCCAAGTTTTTGGGGACGGGAGGGGGCGTGGTCGATCTTAAGAGGGGGTGACCAGGAGTATATCTTCCAAATTTGGTGACTGTAGCTCTAAAACTGTGGAAGATATACATTTTCGCGAATTTTGGGGGAGGGATGGGGCGAGGCACCAACATTTGTTTACTGATCTTAAGAGGGGGTGACCAGAAGTATATTTTCAAAATTTGGTGACTCTAGCTCTAAAACTGTGGAAGATATACATTTTAGCGACTTTTGGGGGCGGAAGGGGGCGTGGCCCCAAATATGCTTTACCGATCTTAAGAGGGGGTGACCAAAATTCTATCTTACAAATTTGGTGACTCTAGCTCTAAAACTGTGGAACATATAAATTTACGAGATTTTTGGGGATGGGAGGGGGCGTGGCCCCAAAGTTTTTTGCCGATCTTTAGAGGACTTGGCCAGAAGTCTACCCTCAAAGTTTGGTGGTCCTAGCTCTTAAACTGTGTGAGATATAGGCTTCCGTGTTTCGTTGGGGCGGGTGGCTGGGGGGCGTTCTAGTAATTAATTAATTAAAAATAATACCAAATGCTTGATTGAAGAAGCAGCTAACTGCACTGGTTGCATTACTATATGAATGTGTGATACGTAAGCATAAATTAATGTAATAACTGGGTTCAGGGTATCTCCTAGTCGGGCACTGCCGACTAGAGCACTCTTGTTATACCCTGAATCCATTAAAAATGGCTAAAAAGGGTATAATGAAGATGTGCAAAAGTATGTAACAGGTATTAGGAAGCATCTCCGACCATATAAAGTATATGTATTATTAATCAGTATCAATAGCCGAGTCGATCTAACCATGTCCGTCTGTCCGTCTGTATGAACACGCAGATATCAGAGACAATAAGAGATAGAGATTTATTATTTGGAATATATGTTCTCGTAGTCCCGGGACAGATTAAGTTTGTTTCAATTTATCGATAGCTCGTCGCGCTCAAAAGGAAAGTTATAAGAGCTAGAGGCACCAAATTTTGTATATTTGTATATCTAACAAATAGTTTACACTTATTGGATACCACCCCCCATCCCCAAAAAATTAAAAAAAAAAACCTACTTTTGAAGGTATGACCTTGTAACTCGGTTTCGTCTCACATTTTATTGCCAATTTTATGCCCAAACATTTTAAATAAGATCGGACAATAAACAAATGGGTTTTTTACGATTTAACTTTCGATAGTGTGGGGCTCAGTGCAGAATCAATCTAATTGCTTACACCGCTTGCTGTATGTGTGTGTTTGTATGTATATACACTGATAGGTTAGTTTGAATGAATGTGAGGACTGGGTTCAGTGTATCTCCTAGTCGGACACTCCCGACTAGAGTACTCTTACTTATTATATTTCCATTTTTCTTATATATATTTGCCAGATATTGATCGCAACTCTGATTTTGAGTAACATGCTGTTGGTGCCATTATTAGTACAAATTCCATTACAATGCAGTGGCTGAAATTCCGCTCAGAGACTGCAAGAGTTAGACTCTTCATTTAATTTTTTTAATTTTATTCATTTTATCAATAACTTGTCCTGTTACAAATTATCGATTAATTTCGATTTCAGACCAGCGATTTTGGGCCATAACTTAAAATATAAGAGCTACAGGCCCCACTTGTTGGATACCACCCTCCAATCCCCCAAAAGTGCAAAACGCATTTTTTATGCTATGACTTTGCCATTTGGTCTGGTCACACAACTAAATGACAATTGTATGCCCACAAAATTTGAATAAGATGGGAAATAAGGCACTGAAGTTGTTAAAGATATAACTTCTCATAGTGTGGCGCTCAGTGAAGAATCAAGCTAACTGCTTAAACTTGCTTGATAGATAAGTACAAATGATTTTAAGAACTGGGTTCAGGGTATCTCTTAGTAGGGCACACCCGACTAGAGCACTTTTACTTCATATACTTTTTTCGATGAAAATGGTATTTTCACTTTACGCTCAAGTTTGTAAAGCATAGAAGGAAGTGTCGGAGACCCCCAAAAGTTACCTCCAGTATTCTTAGAATGACAAGACAAATTGATCTAGCCTGTCCGTCTGTCTGTCCGTCTGTATGTATGTATGGTGTCTGGTCCCTCAGGTTTTGAACTATCGCGATGAAACTTTGCAGATAGACTTATTATTCAAAAGGACAGCACATTGGTCGGAACTGGCCGGATCGGACCACTATGTCTTATAGCTGCCATACAACTGGAATGTTTGTATGAAAACTAGTTGCTCAGTTTTTGAGCTATCGCGGCGAAACTTTGCACGGAGGATTATTATTCAAAGGGACATTACATTGGTTCGGAACACTATTTCTCATAGCTGCCGTACAACTGTAAGTGGTTTTGGCCATATAACCCATGTTTTCAAAGTTATCGTCTTCAATTTGTTTATACACATGAACCTCCATATGCCTCATCAATGTTTAGAAATGCAAATCGCTTCATCCAAAACTAGCGAAGATATTCGACATTAAATATTTTCGGAGAACATTTGTGTTTGAGCAATAAAGCCAAGTGAAAGTTAGTTTCGAACAGACTGGCCTTTCAGCGAGCTTGGCATCAAACATCAAAAGGGTTCGGTGGCATGAATGGTAGTGTCATGCCCTGCGCAAAAGTACACGGGTTCTAGTTTCGCTTGCAACATCATTTACATATTATAATTTTTTGTATACCCTGAACCCATTAAAAATGGGTAAAAAAGGTATAATGAAGTTTTGCAAAGTATTTTTTTTTTTATATCTATTTATTTATTTATTGTTGACTATTCAAACAGTCGACACCAAAGAATTTATATAAAATTATAAAACATTTAACGGTATATACAAAATTTACATAAAATTATTAAATATCAATTAAAAGATATAAAGTTAAAATTAAAGTTAAATCAATAAAAATTTGTTTAGTAGTTGTTAATATTTAAAAAAAAAAAGTATTTTTAATGAGTTAGTATATACTATTAGAAAGTATTTTATAAAGTGAAAAATAGAAGATAGAGAGAGAATAAAGAAAAATAAAGGACGAAATTAAGAAAGAAAAGGGAAAATAGATTTAACTAAACACGGGCAGAGGAGTCCCGTAAATACAAAATAATTTAAGATTTTATTAGTCGGAAAGAGACCTCAACCGAGATTACATGGAACACTTTGATGTAGTCCTTGCAAAGAACACGAAGGGGATTGTGCAAAGCGTAATCAGTCGTGCATGAAGGTAAAATCAAGGGGACGTAGTTTCTAGTTCGCCTACTAGGAACAAAAAAGTTTAGGCGAGCTAACAGAAAGGAAGAATCTATGTCGCTGTTAATGAACTTGTGTAGGAAGACAACACCAAGCGTTGTTCTACGGTTAAGTAACGACAGAAGATTAATAAGTAAAAGAATACTGGAATACGATGGCAAACGGAGATTGGGATCCCAGATAAGCCCACGTAAGGCAAAGAGCAGAAATTGCTTCTGCACGGATTCTATTCGCTCTTGGAAGTTTTGGTACTGCGGACACCAAATACATGAGCAGTATTCAAGGATAGGACGAACTAGGGAAACATAGAGCAGTTTTGTGGTGAAAGGATCGTTAAATTCTTTCGACAACCGCTTGATAAAGCAAAGTACACCGTTGGCTTCATTAGTGATAGTCGACATATGCAGATAAAAGTTAAGCTTGTTGTCAAAAATGACTCCATGATCTTTAACTGTAAAAATACATTGCAATGGAACATTGTCAAACGTATAAGTTGTTAAGTGGGGTCTAGTCCGACTAAAAGTCATGAACATACATTTTGAACAATTGAGATGCAGTTGATTAGCCGAACACCAACGCTGCATAGAGTTCAAATCATCTTGCAGATGAGTATGATACAAGGGATCGGTGTACGAAACAATGAGTTTCACATCATCTGCGTACATAAGAATACGAGAGTGTGATATGATAAAAGGCAGGTTATTAATGAAGAGAGTAAACAATAAAGGTCCAAGATGACCACCTTGGGGTACATCAGAAGTAACGTGAACCATTTTCGAGGTAGTCGACCGAATACTCCTTGTGTGCGACCTTTCAAATATGTGGCAATCCATAAAATAAATGACTATTTAAGTCGAAATATCTGCCTTCCACCTTTTTTATGTAATGGAATAACAAACGATTCCTTCCATATAGATGGGTGGATTGCAGAATCAAGGGATGGATTAAAAATGGTTGAATAAGCAAAGTACAGCCCTCCTTAAGCACACAACTAGCGATGTTGTCAGGCCCTGGAGAGAAAGAAGATTTTAGAGATTTAATAGAAGATAGTAGTGAAGTGTTAGAGATGGTTGGAGTAAATAGGTGGTTAGAAGATTAAATTGGAAAAGGAAATAGGTTGACTGAAAAGATTTAGCAAATAGGTCAGAAGCAGCAGAATCATTACTAGCTTTTTCCATCCCAAGAAAAATCTAAGGCAAACCAGAAGACTTGCGCTTAGAATTCACAAAATTGTAAAATTGTTTAGGATCCTGACTAAACTGACGTTTGCAACGAGCAAGCTAATTCTCGTAGCATTGAGAGTTTAGAAGAAAAAAGTTTGACTTGGCTATTGAGTATTTAGACAAGTCGAATTTAGAGCCAGACTTCTTACATTTTTTAAAACATTTTGATTTTTTAAGCGCACTTATGCTTTCGTAAAATCTGTAAATAGCTAAATGTATGTCAACAGCATTGTCTAAAAAGGACCAATCAGTTGAATAAATAATCTTATTGAGTAGGGTGTAATTCCCCTTACGAAAACAAAATATTGGCTTATTTGAAGTTGGTGAAGGTAAGGCCTTTGAAAAGAAAAGAGAAATTTCTGTAGTGGGATGGTAAGAATCTTCAGGGACTGTTATTGGAAGTGACCTAGACCCAGAAGCACTGGGACAGTCGTTGAGATTAGGTATTCTATTCAAGTGGTTATGAATTGAATTGATCTGAAACAACGAAAGATCAAGCATGCCATGAAGAAAATCATGCTGAGCTGACGGAATAAGATAATTTGTGCTGCTGAAAATGACCATGTGATATTTGGCAGATTAAAATCGCCTAAAACCACAAAAAGGACATTATCAAGCCCATGGGTAGAAACTTCTCTGATATAAGATATGTGTCGCATATAAACTTGAATATCAGAAGAAGGAGGGATATAAGAGCAAGTAATAAAAGATCCTTCGATAGGAATATTACTTTAAGAGCAACAATTTCTACACCAGCCGGCATAGTAAAATTAAAAATTTCCGATTGGAGCGTGCCCTTAATGGCAATTATAACACCAAAAACTCTAGTAGGCCGATCACGTCTATAGATATTAACATTATTTGAAAAAATTTCACAATCAGAAACAGGAGTGTATGACTAAGTTTCAAAGAAAGCGATCATTTCTGACTCAAAAGAAGTGCTCTTAGAAAATAGACTTTTAAGTTTAGACATAACATTGTGATATTGAATGGTAGTTAAATCGGAATTTAGTTTTTTGAGATATTGCTGGATGCCGAACTACTACCTGAAAGTAAGACAGGTGAAGGGGTGTTTCGATTTTTATATTTAAATTCGTAAACTATCATGTGGGGTGGCCAAAATGTACGACTCTAACTTATATTGGCTTAGCAGTTCAGCGCTTGATTCAAAATCATTCGCTAGAAGCTTAGCCACAGTTTGCAATTTAGTAAACTGATTTCTCACGGAATTATACATACGTGGAAGTCTATTTGTATGTCTATGCATACTGGGCAAGACCATTTCAAGCCACAGCTGCCTTTTTTTGCAATTGCAGTGACTTTGTCACATTCGCGACCAGTAAGACCTGCACATGGTTATCACACAACCAACAAAAAATAAATTGTGGCTGTGCAGCATCTTCATCCTGCTTAAAAGTGTAATTTAGTTTGCAACACGACATATTGACTATAGAGGTCAAACAAATAACACAAATATAATACAACAATTTGCGAGAGCGCAAAGCGGAAAGAGAGGCGTATAAAATTGAAGCGAACTAAAAAAAAAACACTCAAGTTTAACTCAAAACTAGAGTAAATACACAAATAATGCGTGTGAAGAACAAAAAAACGATGCACAAAGAGAATATGCACTAGGTAACACACGCACAAACAGATGCTTGCAAACGAAAGCACCGAAACAAGATGAGAAAATTTTTAGATTGTTAGAGGATGTGACCAGAAGTCTACCTTCCAAGTTTGGTGACTCTAGCTCTAAAACTGTGCGAGATATGGGCTTCCGTGTTTCGTGGGGCGGGGTGGCTGTCCAAGTAAGAGTGCTCTAGTCGGGAGTGCCCGACTAGGAGATACCCTGAACCCAGTCCTTACAATCATTCGTACTACTCTAAACACACACATGCTGTAGTACAAGCAGTACAAGCAGTGCAAGCGATTTAAGCAGTTAGCTTGCTCTTTCGCTGAGCCCCACACAATGGAAAGTTAAATCTTAAATAACTTCTGTGTTTATTGTCCGATCTTATTGGGGCAAGCAATTGTCGATAATATGTGTTACCAAACCAAATTGCAAGGTCGTACCTTCAAAATAACTTTTGGGGGTTTGGGGGTGGTATCCAAAAAGTGAAATATTTGTTACATGTGTATGCTATTCGAGATTATACATGCCAAATTTGGGGTCTCTAGCTTTTATAACTTTGAAGTTATGTCCCAAAAACGCTAGTCTAAAATCAAAATTTATCGATAACTTTTGAATGCAATGAGTTATCGATCAAATGAAATAAACTTGATCTGTCCCGGGATTAGGAGAACTTATGTTCCAAATATGAAGTCTCTAGCTCTTGTAGTCTCTGATATCTGCGTGTTCATACAGACGGACAGACGGACAGACAGACGGACATGGCCAGATCGATACATACATTTGCACAAAACCATAATACCCTTTTTACCCATTTTTAATGGGTTCAGGGTATAAAACAAGTAAGAGTGCTCTAGTCGGGAGTGCCCGACTAGGAGATACCCTGAACCCAGTTCTGACATCCATGCCTACTTGCTTAATAGTTGTGCATACATACAGACACACACATACTGCAAGCAGTGCAAGCGGTTTAAGCAGTTAGCTTGCTTTTCGCTGAGCCCGTGCTCTAGTCGGGAGTGCCCGACTAGGAGATATCCTGAACCTAGTTCTGACGTTTATTGTCCTATCTTGCTTAATAGTGTGTAGGACATACAGACACACACATACTGCAAGCAGTGCAAGCGGTTTAAGCAGTTAGCTTGCTTTTCGCTGAGCCCCATACAATGGAAAGTAAAATCTTAAAACGCGGGAGGCAGAGCAATTTAAAATATACTCTTCTGATATTCGCCTTTGATTTTATGTGATATCCAAGGTTTATGAGTTGACTTGCTTTGCGTTTTGTCGCTTGGCAAAAGTGGAACCAACACGCGTACATTTTCAGGGTGGGATATACATAGTGGATCGCATTCCGCATCGCTGCAACAAAATCTGTCATCACAGAATTTTCATTCAAACGAAACATTTCTCTCAGCGTTTCAAACAAATGAATGTAACATTTTTGGAGTAAACGTTAAATAGCTCAGCTTATTGTCCGATCTTCAAAAATCGAGAAATATTGTTACCATTATAAATGTGACTCGCAAACCATACATGCTGTTTTCCTTGGCATTAAAATGTATGTATGAATGGTATTGCCTGCTAAAACAAAAGAGATATAGCTATTTGCACGCTAGATCTGGCGATCTCGTTACTTTTCGTATTTTACTCCATACAATCAAAAATAAAACTGTTTCATGTCAAATCATCAAGTGATGACAGCTTCTCACCTGGATATCAAACAAGTTATTTTTCCTTAAAATCATTGAAATGGTAAAAAAAATAGCCGTTCAAAAGTCTAAATTAACTTTTTCATAATGAAATAAGGACGCGTGGTCTAAATTCATTTTCAGTATGAAACAAGACCGCGATCAAAAAAATTAAATTTAGACCATCGATCCAAATTCATTTTCGCAATGAATTAAGGCCGCTATGAAAAATATGAATTTTGGCCTCCGAACAAAATACAGCCCGGTCTAAATTCACCCAGTCTTAATTCCATCCCCCGGTGAGTAACTTCAAAAACGCGTTTTTTCAACTTTTGGGGGAATTGGGGCATGGTATCCAAAAAGTGAAATATTTGAGACTATACATACCAAATTTGGTGCCTCTAGCTCTTATAACTTTTAAGTTAAGGCCCATAAACGCTAGTCTGAAATCGAACTTTATCGATAACTTTTTAAAGGGACAATTTATCGATAAAATTAAATAAACTTGATCTGTTCCGGGACTGCGAGAACTTATATTCTAAATATGAAGTCTCTAGCTCTTGTAGTCTCTGATATCCGCGTGTTCATACAGACAGACGGACGGGCAGACATACGGACATGGCGAAATCGTCTTGGCTGTTGATAATGATCAAGAATATATATACTTTATATGGTCGGAGATGCTTCCTTATGCCAGTTACATACTTTGCACAAAACCATTATAAGCTTTTTACCCATTTTTAAGGGGTTCAGGGTATAAAAATGCGAATTTCTTAGTGACGCAATGGAAAATGTCAATATCATAATGTCAAAATAGTAACTTTAGCGAGCTTTCACAATAGTTTACCGTGCATTTTGAGGCGGGATATGGAAATTGGCATGAAAAACATATTTGAATGGAAAATGGCGGATACGAAAGATTTACCTACAGCTAAAATACATGTCAGTCTTTATTAGCAGTACACAATGGATTTAACTGAAATATATGTACATAATACTACATATGTACATAAAATGTTAATTTTATTACATGCCGCTTAACAGCGATGCAACAGCCCTAAATGAAATTATCGACTTTTCACTTGATTTATTTTTAAAACTAGAAAATAAACCAAGGAAAAATTGCAGAAAATTGGGATTGAGGTAACTCAAAAATTTGTCAGTCCATCCCAAAACGCTTGCAACAAATAATATAACAATAAATTGACATTCTTCCTTTTCAGCTACAATGTTTTTCTCAATAAATTGGCATATAAAAAATATATATATATATAAACCATTAATTTAAACTTTTTAAGTGCACATAAGTATTGGCCACCTACTTATTGACCTTAAACGTTAACAAAACTATGCAAAATACATTTTTTTTGGAAATCCCTTATTTTTATTTTAGTTAAAATAAAACAAGTGAAAAGTCGATTATTTCAAAAACCCAAACTTTAATTGCGTAGTTAAGTAGTCATGTTATATGAGAAAAATGTTTTTATCAATATATTCTCATGTAAACGTCGCACTAAAACAGCAATGTCAGAAATGCTTGATGTGCCAATACTGTGCCAATTCTGTGTGACACTGTACATATGATTTTTTTGTTTAGCTAAGCTTGCTCAATATTCATACACACACATGATCACAAATGTTCCGATCTCGATTAAACTTTCTGTAGTGTGTTCAGCTATACAAACACGCCACTATGTGTGTTTTGCGAACAACAATTTATATCTGCATGTATTGGGTACATAGGTTTACTATATATGTTTCGATATACCAAATGTAGTGTTAGCTTAGCTTTTAAAATGGGAAAATGGGTACAAACGGTATAATGAAGTCTTGCAAAAGTATTTAACATACATATAAAGTATATATGTATACATTTCAACGGCAAGGTCCACCAAGACTTAATAATCAATCAAATTTAACTAATTTAAAAAAAAAATTGCGTTTATTTAAAACGCACTTCGAGATATTCGAATGTAAAGTCGCTCAAGCGCAATTTTTCTTATTTGGGTCATTTTACTACATGTTTTGTTTTCATAAAATATTATGAAGAGAGTCATTATGCATTGACTCCTGCTCTATTAAAATTTTTCTGAAAGTAAAGAAAGTAAAAAACAAGTGGGAAAGGATTATCTTTGGCGTGCCGAAGATTCTATACTCTTATCGAACCTTTAGGCAATTTTCACTCTGCCAACTGCACCACTAAAATTTCAAGAGTAGTAAAAAATTGTTTTATCGCGTGGCATTTATTTTTTGCTTTAAGAATTGGTATCAAATGAACTTAAATATTTCTTTTAAATTATTGAACTCAAGCAATTTAATATATATATTTAAAAAAAATAATTAGAAAAAAAATAAAAGCAATAAGTCTCGGCTGGGATTGAACCCTGTTTTCCCGTTTGCCAGCGCAGCACTCTAATACTTACGCCACCTAGCAGTTTTGAAATGCGCTGACAAACTCGATTATACTGAGCATTTGTTTTTTCGCGTGGCATTGTTTTTGTTCTAAGACATTGGAAGGAAATTATAAGAAAAGAATGAAAATAAATGATCAGCCGTCGCTCGTCTGCTCATATGCACCTGTTTTTCAAAATATTGAATGACGCATATCTTCGCTATTTATGACTCAATCGTTTTGCAATTTTACCCATTGATGAGTTATAAGAATGTTCAAGTGTACAAGGAAACTTAAAGCAATTGCTTTGAAAACATCGGATTTATGGCCAAAACCAACTTAGAGTTGTATGGCAGCTATAAGATATAGTGGTCCGATCCGGCCGGCACCGACCAATGTGCTGTTTCTTTGAATAATAAGTATCTTTACAAAGTTTAATCACGATAGCTTTGAAAACATGGAATTTATGGCCAAAAACAACTTAGAGTTGTATGTCAGCTATAAGATATAGTAGTCCGATCCGGCCGGCTCCGACCAATGTGCTGTCCCCTTGAATAATAAGTGTCTGTGCAAAGTTGCATCGCGATAGCTCAAAAACTAAGGGACAAGTTTGCATACATAGAGACAGACAGACAGACGGACATGCCTAGATCAATTTGTTTTGTTTTTCTAAGCATACTGGCAGTAATTTTGGGGGTCTCAGACGTTTCCTTCTATGCGTTACAAACTTCAGCACAAACTTAATATACTATTTTCTTCGAAAAGTGTATAACAAGTGGGAAAGGATTATCTTCGGCTTGCCGAAGATTTTATACTCTTTTCGAACCTTTAAGCAATTTTCACCCTGCCAACTGCACCACTGAAATTTCAATAGTAGTAAAAAATCTTTTTATCGCGTGGCATTGATTTTTTTGCTCTAAGAATTGGTATCATATGAATTCAAATTTTTCTTTTAAATTATTGAATTCAAGCCATTTGATAAATATTTGAAAAAAATAATTAGAAAAAAAATAAAAAGCAATAAGTCACGGCTGGGATTTAAACCGTGTTTTCCCGTTTGTCTAAGGCATTGGTAGCAAATGAATTTGATTACATTTATTTTATATTTGAAAACAAGAATAAGAAAAAATTAAAATTATTGGTCGCCGCTAGGAATCGAACCAGCGACCTGTCGTTTGCCACGGCGTTACTTTACCCCTTACGCCAAAAAACCGTTTTGATGATCGATAGCAAAATCGCTTAACGAGCAGTCTGCTAAAAACTTACTTGCACTTGGCTTTGTTTGCTCATATGCACCTGTTTTCAAAATATTTAATGACGCATATCTTCGCTGTTTGTGACTCAATCTTTTTTTTTTTACCCATTGATAAGTTATTAGAATGTTCAAGTGTACAAGGAAACTTAAAGCAATTGCTTTGAAAACATCGGATTTATGGCCAAAACCAACTTAGAGTTGTATGGCAGCTATAAGATATAGTGGTCCGATCGGGCCGGCGCCGACCAATGTGCTGTTTCTTTAAATAATAAGTATCTTTACAAAGTTTTATCGCGATAGCTTTGAAAACATGGAATTTATGACCAAAACTGACTTCAAGTTGTATGGCAGCTATAAGATATAGTAGTCCGATCCGGCCGGCTCCGACCAATGTGATGTCCCCTTGAATAAGAACTGTCTGTGCAAAGTTGCATCGCGATAGCTCAAAAACTGAGGGACTAGTTTGCATACATACAGACAGACAGACAGACGCATATGGCTAGATCAATTTGTTTTGTTTTTCTAAGCATACTGGCAGTATTTTTTGGGAGTCTCAGACGCTTCCTTCTATGCGTTACAAACTTCAGCACAAACTTAATATACTATTTTCTTCAACAAAAGTATACAAATTTTCAATAAAATCCTTATAACTCATCAATGGGTAAAATTGCAAAATGATTGAGTCATAAATAGCGACGATATGCGTCATTAAATATTTTGAAAAAACAGGTGTATATGAGCAAACAAACCCAAGCTCAAGTAAGCTTTTAACAATCTGCTCTTCAAGGGATTTTGTCATCGATCATCAAAACGGTTTTTTCTTTTCGCTCCATTCAAATATATAACTGAACTCAAATTAATTTGCTTCCAATGGCTTCGAACAAAAACAATGCCACGCGAAAAAACAAACAAACAGTATAATCGAGTTTGTCAGCGATTTTGAAAACTGCTTGGTGTAAGCAGTAAAAAGCAAAACAAGTAAGCTTTTAGCAGTCTGCTCTTCAAGCGATTTTGTCATCGATAATCAAAACTGCTTGTGGCGTAAGGGATAAAGTGGCACCCTTTCAAACGAAAGGTACAGGTTCGATTCCCAGCGGCGACCAATAATTATTTTCATTTGTATACCCTGAACCCATTAAAAATGGGTAAAAGGCTATTATGGTTTTGTGCAAAAGTATGTAACAGGCATAAGGAAGCATCTCTGACCATATAAAGTATATATATTCTTGATCAGTAGTATCAACAGCCAAGTCGATTTAGCCATGTCCGGCTGTCTGTCCGTCCGTCCGTCCGTCCGTCCGTCTGTATGAACACGCGGATATCAGAGACTACAAGAGCTAGAGACTTCATATTTGGAATATAAGTTCTCGTAATCCCGGGACAGATCAAGTTTATTTCTTTTTATCGATAACTCGTCCCGTTTAAATGTTATCGATCAATTTCGATTTCAGACTAGCGTTTTTGGGCTTTTAATTTATAAGAGCTAGAGGCCCCAAATTTTGCATGTATAATCTCGAATGGCATACCCATGTAACAAATATTTCACTTTTTGGATACCAACCCCCAATTTCCCCAAATTTTAAAAAACTTTTGAAAGTACGACCTTGCAATTTGGTTTGGTCTTACATTTTATAGCCAATGTTATGACCTAAATTATGTTATGTCCTATTTCAGAAAGATCGGACAATAAACACTGAAGTTTTTTAAGATTTTACTTTCCATTGTGTGGGGCTCGGTGAAAAGAAAGCTAACTGCTTAAACCGCTTGCACTGCTTGAACTGCAGCATGTGTGTGTTTAGATTAGTATGCATGATTGTAAGGACTTGGTTCAGGGTATCTCCTAGTCGGGCACTCCCGACTAGAGCACTCTTACTTGTTTTGATAGCGGCCTTGATTCACCCGGCCTTATTTCACGGAGCCGTTACGACCTTGCAATTGGGTTTGATCACATATAAATAAGATCGGCCAATAAACACAGAAGTGGTTTACGACTTAACTTTCCATAGTGAGGGGCTCAGTTAAAAATAATACCAAATGCTTGATTGAAGAAGCAGCTAACTGCACTGGTTGCATTACTATATGAATGTGTGATACGTAAGCATAAATTAATGTAATAGCTGGGTTCAGGGTATCTCCTAGTCGGGCACTGCCGACTAGAGCACTCTTGTTATACCCTGAACCCATTAAAAATGGCTAAAAAGGGTATAATGAAGATGTGCAAAAGTATATAACAGGTATTAGGAAGCATCTCCGACCATATAAAGTATATGTATTATTGATCAGTATCAATAGCCGAGTCGATCTAACCATGTCCGTCTGTATGAACACGCAGATATCAGAGACAATAAGAGATAGAGATTTATTATTTGGAATATATGTTCTCGTAGTCCCGGGACAGATTAAGTTTGTTTCAATTTATCGATAACTCGTCGCGCTCAAAAGGAAAGTTATAAGAGCTAGAGGCACCAAATTTTGTATATTTAATCTTGAATAGCATACGTATCTAACAAATAGTTTACACTTTTTGGATACCACCCCCCATCCCCAAAAAATTAAAAAAAAAACCTACTTTTGAAGGTATGACCTTGTAACTCGGTTTCGTCTCACATTTTATTGCCAATTTTATGCCCAAACATTTTAAATAAGATCGGACAATAAACAAATGGGTTTTTTACGATTTAACTTTCGATAGTGTGGGGCTCAGTGCAGAATCAATCTAATTGCTTACACCGCTTGCTGTATGTGTGTGTTTGTATGTATATACACTGATAGGTTAGTTTGAATGAATGTGAGGACTGGGTTCAGTGTATCTCCTAGTCGGACACTCCCGACTAGAGTACTCTTACTTATTATATTTCCATTTTTCTTATATATATTTGCCAGATATTGATCGCAACTCTGATTTTGAGTAACATGCTGTTGGTGCCATTATTAGTACAATTTCCATTACAATGCAGTGGCTGAAATTCCGCTCAGAGACTGCAAGAGTTAGACTCTTCATTTAATTTTTTTAATTTTATTCATTTTATCAATAACTTGTCCTGTTACAAATTATCGATTAATTTCGATTTCAGACCAGCGATTTTGGGCCATAACTTAAAATATAAGAGCTACAGGCCCCACTTGTTGGATACCACCCTCCAATCCCCCAAAAGTGCAAAACGCATTTTTTATGCTATGACTTTGCCATTTGGTCTGGTCACACAACTAAATGACAATTGTATGCCCACAAAATTTGAATAAGATGGGAAATAAGGCACTGAAGTTGTTAAAGATATAACTTCTCATAGTGTGGCGCTCAGTGAAGAATCAAGCTAACTGCTTAAACTTGCTTGATAGATAAGTACAAATGATTTTAAGAACTGGGTTCAGGGTATCTCTTAGTAGGGCACACCCGACTAGAGCACTTTTACTTCATATACTTTTTTCGATGAAAATGGTATTTTCACTTTACGCTCAAGTTTGTAAAGCATAGAAGGAAGTGTCGGAGACCCCCAAAAGTTACGTCCAGTATTCTTAGAATGACAAGACAAATTGATCTAGCCTGTCCGTCTGTCTGTCCGTCTGTATGTATGTATAGTGTCTGGTCCCTCAGGTTTTGAACTATCGCGATGAAACTTTGCAGATAGACTTATTCAAAAGGACAGCACATTGGTCGGAACTGGCCGGATCGGACCACTATGTCTTATAGCTGCCATACAACTGGAATGTTTGTATGAAAACTAGTTGCTCAGTTTTTGAGCTATCGCGGCGAAACTTTGCACGGAGGATTATTATTCAAAGGGACATTACATTGGTTCGGAACACTATTTCTCATAGCTGCCGTACAACTGTAAGTGGTTTTGGCCATATAACCCATGTTTTCAAAGTTATCGTCTTCAATTTGTTTATACACATGAACCTCCATATGCCTCATCAATGTTTAGAAATGCAAATCGCTTCATCCAAAACTAGCGAAGATATTCGACATTAAATATTTTCGGAGAACATTTGTGTTTGAGCAATAAAGCCAAGTGAAAGTTAGTTTCGAACAGACTGGCCTTTCAGCGAGCTTGGCATCAAACATCAAAAGGGTTCGGTGGCATGAATGGTAGTGTCATGCGCTGCGCAAAAGTACACGGGTTCTAGTTTCGCTTGCAACATCATTTACATATTATAATTTTTTGTATACCCTGAACCCATTAAAAATGGGTAAAAAAGGTATAATGAAGTTTTGCAAAGTATTTTTTTATTTATATTTATTTATTTATTTATTGTTGACTATTCAAACAGTCGACACCAAAGAATTTATATAAAATTATAAAACATTTAACGGTATATACAAAATTTACATAAAATTATTAAATATCAATTAAAAGATATAAAGTTAAAATTAAAGTTAAATCAATAAAAATTTGTTTAGTAGTTGTTAATATTTAAAAAAAAAAAAGTATTTATAATGAGTTAGTATATATTATTAGAAAGTATTTTATAAAGTGAAAAATAGAAGATAGAGAGAGAATAAAGAAAAATAAAGGAGCGAAATTAAGAAAGAAAAGGGAAAATAGATTTAACTAAACACGGGCAGAGGAGTCCCGTAAATACAAAATAATTTAAGATTTTATTAGTGGGAGAGAGACCTCAACCGAGA
The DNA here is from genome assembly GCA_035042425.1 of Drosophila flavopinicola. Classification (NCBI taxonomy): domain Eukaryota; kingdom Metazoa; phylum Arthropoda; class Insecta; order Diptera; family Drosophilidae; genus Drosophila; species Drosophila flavopinicola. The sequence continues at coordinate 622 of JAWNLL010000456.1, read as the reverse complement.
TTACATGGAACACTTTGTTGTAGTCCTTGCAAAGAACACGAAGGGGATTGTGCAAAGCGTAATCAGTCGTGCATGAAGGTAAAATCAAGGGGACGTAGTTTCTAGTTCGCCTACTAGGAACAAAAAAGTTTAGGCGAGCTAACAGAAAGGAAGAATCTATGTCGCTGTTAATGAACTTGTGTAGGAAGACAACACCAAGCGTTGTTCTACGGTTAAGTAACGACAGAAGATTAATAAGTAAAAGAATACTGGAATACGATGGCAAACGGAGATTGGGATCCCAGATAAGCCCACGTAAGGCAAAGAGCAGAAATTGCTTCTGCACGGATTCTATTCGCTCTTGGAAGTTTTGGTACTGCGGACACCAAATACATGAGCAGTATTCAAGGATAGGACGAACTAGGGAAACATAGAGCAGTTTTGTGGTGAAAGGATCGTTAAATTCTTTCGACAACCGCTTGATAAAGCAAAGTACACCGTTGGCTTCATTAGTGATAGTCGACATATGCAGATAAAAGTTAAGCTTGTTGTCAAAAATGACTCCATGATCCTTAACTGTAAAAATACATTGCAATGGAACATTGTCAAACGTATAAGTTGTTAAGTGGGGTCTAGTCCGACT